>SNQJ01S0000800.1:132202-143806 GCA_010110895.2 Picea sitchensis | reverse complement strand
GAAAGACAAAGATGTGGGATGTGTTTCCTGATGATATGGGTTTGGACAACAGTGTTGAGTTGGCAATGTCATCATTTATGTTAGTAACTTAGTAACTTAGTAGTTACTAAGTTAGTACTAGTTGTATAATTGAATTTGTATCATCATCATGTAACTGTTTACAATTTAATTATTTCATTTTTGCATGTGTAATTCATAATTTAAATTTTGATATATATATATATATATAACATGTCCTCTGTGTCCTATTTCTGGGGGTCGTCGTGCCCGTGTCGGATACTCGTATTTCCGTGTCCCCGTGTCAGGTGGCTTAGATGGTAATATTAAATTCTTAAAGTAAAAATTGTCATTCTCCTTTATCTTACCTTTTCTGTTGACATTCTCCTTTATATTATCTTTTCTATCCAAGTTGACATTCTTCTTTATCTTACCTTTTCTGTTGACATTCTCCTTTATATTACCTTTTCTATCCTTTTAGTTAAATTTTTAATATTACCATTAATTGTTTCAGGATGTTTGAGAGTAGCTCCAACCTAATCGAACTTCATATGGAGAAAGTAGAATTTCATATTCCATTTAGAGTTCAACAGACTTAATAGTTTTTAGGATTTTGGGATTGGCAGGTTTGAAGCATTTCCACTGGATTATTCTATCATGTATGAGGGTATGGGATTGGCATTAATCAAGACCACCAACTATGGGATTTTGCATCATCTAATCATTTATGAAATTGACTTAGACATGGATCTCCTTCTAAAATGTCATTTTTGTATATCGTTCTTATTTTCTTGCAAGATATTGTGTTATTTAAAAAAAGCTATATATGTATATTTTTTTTATTTTTTGTATACTGCATTTCCCCCACTTGCCCATTTTGGGGGGTTCATGTTTCTAGGTGTTCTTGTTTCGGAAATTTGTACACATTTTAACGTTTTGTGCAACTTAGGTACTATGCCTTGAATGGCAACATTGTTCAAGTCCACCTGTGCTGCTTCATCCTGCTCCACTTCCTTGGTGGCAAGGGCACTCGAATGGTCCGTTAAAGTTTCCGCTGCATGTGCTAGGTGAATGGCATCAAAATACGCAATAGTTTAGGCACGCTGCTTGAGGCTGAATCGAAAGAAGTGTCCATGGGAGGCACCAACATTGCAAGAGGGAGATGGAGATGCTCCACATTTTGCAAACTAGAGATTGCAGTGCTACTATGACAGAGGTCATTTCAGCTTGCTTCGCTTGTTGGACAACCATGAAAGCCCACATCTCTGCCTCCCGCTCTTGCAAGTTGATGATGTGCTCACCCACTTCAACAACAGACTAGTCTCAAACCTCGTTCTTCTCCCTTGTCTAACTCTCTATTTCCTCCTTCCACTAGCTCCATTGCTTGGTTGAGGAAGCCATAGTTCTGTCGGTCTCCTCAACATTTCTCTCACATTACTTTAGACCTGTCCGGAGCTCCTTCAAATCACAGATGATGGAGCACCCACTACAACAGTGAGAGTGCGCCATCGTTGGACACCCGCGTTGTGAAGAAACACTCCAATCAAGAATACCTAGACCTGGATAGAGGCTCAAAACCACACTAAGCTTGTCGATTGCATGTTTGGCTTCGCCTTTGGCCATATTTACCTCGATAGATTTCCCAAACATCCCACATGTGAGAACAATTGCCTCCCTTATCTCTGTATTAACATCACCGTGGGAGGATTTAGTATCCTTGGGGTTGAGGTGAGAGGGTTTAATTGATGCCCTTGTTGTTGATTGCATGCTTAGAGGAGGTGTGGAACGATATCACCTCAATCTCATTCATGGAAGGGGAGACATGGAGATAATTTGCCTACCCCCGCCTTTTATTCTAAGAACTCCTTTGCCAAGCAAGACCTTGTCATTTGCTTTCGAGTGGAGGATGTGATAAAATTCAATATATTGTAATTTATTTGCTATAACCATGACTTGTTGACACACTCTAGCAAGAGTATTGGATGATGTACAAATTTGATAAGAACCGTAGAGTCTCCATTTACTGTGACTTTGTTAACTCCATTGTAAAGGCTTCCACTTCATTATTTGAGGCAATTGCAAGAACCCAAGTATAGTCAATTTCCTTTTTTCATTTAGGGTCATGTTATCACAGGATTTGTACTTGTGCAAAGCCCTCCACAAGATCCCCAAATCTTGTGCAACTATGGAAGAATCTACCACTGTCACCTAGGTAGAGACTTCCCTCATTTTAGTGATGGAAGAGGTGCACAAGGGAGGTCTCCCTAGTGACCTCAAGGGATCAAATAGCAAGATTAGCCAAGCCTATCACCTCCTATCTTGATAACAAGATAATTCTTGTACCTATACGAGACAATAAACAGTTTGCAACATACATATAAACAATTATCAAGTTATAGAGTGCAAAAATAGCCCTTTAGACACTAAACAAGTAATAAATGCTATGACTATTGCAAATTACAGCAGTAAACCAGACTTGTAACAGCAATTAGAAGTTGGCAACAGCAGTACGATAAAGTGCTTAGAAATGTAGCAATTCACCATGAAAAGTAAGCATTCAACGAGTATATTATTATCCAATCGCTTGAAGTAATTTCTGAACAAGGTAAACCACTTATAAATAAGTGTATGGAGCAAATTAATATAGTTTTCAGTGGCTGTAGCAAACTTTTATAACAGCAGCAAAATATAGTGGAAGTTTGCTAGGGTTAGGGTTAGCAATATTAGTTAAATATTTGAGAGAGTGAGAAAATTGGTTTTAATAGCTACTTCAACAACAAGAACACCTCTAGGTTAGTGCTGTTGTCCTCTAGGGCTTATGGAGTCTCAAACGCATTAGCTTGAAGATTGATATAGATGAAACAAGAGATGCAAGTTCTAAACCCTAAGGTGCGAACACACTTGGGCCTTAGGTTTTAGACTTCAAAGAAGAAGGTACCTAGGGTGAAAACACTCTTGGGCCCTAGGGTGCCTTTTTTCCCTTCTCCTAGCTCCACTTAGGTCAAGGATCAAAGTCTAGTGTTAAAACCCTAAAGTGCAAGCACTTAGGGCCTTAGGCTTTTAACCCTAGCAAGGATGTTTCGCAAACTTGGAAAATACCGACTTTGTGAGGAAGAGAAACACTTATGTCCTCCTCTTAGGATTTCAACAAAACAAAAATACTTGCAACAAGATAATAATTTAACCTTTAACATCAACAAGAAACATAGAATTACAAAAAATTACTTCTTCCAAGTAGCATGAACACCATAACCCTAGTTGCATAAATTTATCATCCAAAAGTGCAACACATCCACAAAAATCCTCCTCCAAGACTAGTGTATGAGAGAGAAAGAGCCAAAGAGGTTAAAAGCGTGGAAATTTTAGATATGTTACTCCACTAATGAGTGAGGAAAAGTGATGATTTGAAATGATGTAGCGCTAGCCTCTTTATATGAGGCAAAACTTAGCGCTTTCCACAAAACAAGTAAAATGACGATAATAAGTGGGGCCGACCCATTAAGTAGCCTCTACAAAATGATAAAATGCAAATAAAACATCATAGATGCCACACATGTGGTGACATCAAGCCTCCAAAGGCTATGAGAGGGCCTCCCAAGGCCACGTGGCAACATCTCGATGTGTAGTGTTGGAAAATGGTGTGTCTCCTAGCCCATGGTCATGCCAAATCATCAATGGTACCCCAAGTGGCATCAAACCCCAACATCATAAAGCCCTAGAAAGTGACATCATCATCGGAAGGAAGCCAACGTCAAGGGTCTAGGGCACTGCGTCCAAGGTGGAAAGAGTTGCATCCCATCTCTGCATGGCGTCCGACTGTCAACTACTGCAACGTCCTCTATCCAGTGAGTAATAAGCATCGGGGGTACACTGCCCAGCATCTGGGCTTTCAGCCCATCTGCGTGCAATCATGACCAAATCTGCTAAAACCAAGCCCATTTGTCCATCGTCCAAGGTTCTGAAGATGTGAGAGCTCATGTCGGAAGGTGGCAAGTCACCGGATGACTCATTGCTCTGCATCACATGTGCCAAAGTCCTGCAATAAGGGCACACCATCCTAGGTGAAAGCCTAGGATGACCCTCAAAGAACCATGTCAGGGCCATCCAAAGCAGAGCAGAATATAAGACAAGGTAAGCCAATGTTCATAAGAAATATTAGTCCTTGAATCATGCAAAGTAAGCTATTACTTAAGATATAGGTCATGTAAACAATTCACCTTAGTGTCCCCTTCAAGCATCACACTTGCTATATTTCTTTGAAACTCAGCAAACTGATTTCTGTTCTCAATAGATTTTTATACCCAGAAAAGAACAACAACAAATTCTAAATCTGATCTATAACATAAATATTACTGAGTATATTAACACTTATAATGCACAACAAAAATACTAGAAACCAATCACACAATATAATCACAACAAATTTACCCTGGAAACCCCAACTTCGGGGAAAACCAACAAACAAGGGTTTTATTAATTCAACTTCAACAAATCATAAAATTATTACAGCAGTGCCAAACCTGGCAACTTTACCCACAGAGAATTTATTACTTGGATCTGAGCATACAACTCTCTGAGTCTCGGCCTATCCCTCACGGTTTTGTTTTCTGCATAACCAACGACTGTTTGAGTGGTTGTAGGTGCTCACGACCTCGACTAACTGACTCGTGGCCCCCACGGACAAGCTCGGCCTAGATTGGAGAGGGTATGGCTATGCCTCCTCTCCCTCACGGCTGCCACACGTCTCCCTTCGACCCTCACAGACCTGGATCAAGGGAACACGACCCTTCTCTTATAGATCTGGCTCACGGCTATGCTAAATATGAAGACTAATAGTCTTCCTATCTCCTTTGCTGCCCTTGGACTCTTCCAAGAATGCTCCTCAACTTCGATTTGCAGCTGAAAACCCTCTTGGTGTCACACTCACTCAATGAGTTGATGTGTTTCCTCAAGCTACCCCCTCTGCTTATAAATCCCCAACTAAGTGATTTGATGGTGGAGATTAAATCCCCAACGTGTCAAATCAATGGCTACGATCTAATCTGAAACTCACTGTGACTTTTGGATTAGATAAAAAAAGATTCTCAAAGAGAGTTAACTAAGATTGATAATTCACATTTCTTAAGTTTAGACTTAGGAAATATTTAAATGATCATTAATCAAATTAATTAATCTCATTTTCTTAAGTTAGACTTAGGAAAATTTAAATAACTTGGAGAAACATTAATCCATGTGTCTTTGGCTTGCATGACACCTTGCCTAAGCTAAGACACTTGTCCTCGCTACAATATTTTAACACTCCCTCTTAGCGAGGAAGGTGTTCTCCACTATTCCCATCTTTTCCCTGAAGTAGACAAACTTGCCTTTCATCAAGGCCTTGGTGAGAATATTTGCCACCTGCTCATCTGTAGGCACCCTTCTGTACACAATCTCGAATGAAGTGATACATGATGTCGATGTGCTTTGATCTATCATGAAATACTGGATTCTTAGATAGTTTTATGCAACTCTGGTTTTCATAGTGTATGATAGTCAGTTCTAGCTCTTAACCGAACAATGCCACTAGCAGTTTCCTAAGCCATACGTCCTCACATGTTTCCATGCTTGCTGCCATGTATTCTGCTTCCGTAGAACTCAATGCAATAGATTTCTGCTTCATGCTGAACCAAGAGACAACCCTTGATCTCAAGCTGAAACAACACCCTAAAGTGCTTTTCTTTTCCACTGCATTGCCTGCTCAATCTGCATCTGTATAGCCCATCAACTTCATTCCATCTCCCTGAGCATACGTCAAACCATACTCAATTGTGCCATGTAGGTACCTCAATATATGTTTCGCTGTTGTCCAATGTGCTCTCCTAGGTTCAACAATGAATTGACTGAGAGTATTCACAACAAAACAAATCTCTGGCCTAGTATTGACGAGAGACATGAGAGAGCCTATCAACTACCTATATAAGGTAGGGTCCACTGCCTCCTGCTTGGAAGCATCTATCTTCTTCCAATTAGTAACCATGGGTGTAGACATTGGCCGACAGTTCTGCATCCTGAACCTCTTCAAGATCTCCACTGTGTATTTTCCTTGTCCCAATAAAATCTCGCCATCTCGCTGCCACACCTCCAATCCAAGAAAATAGTGCATTAACCCCAAATCCTTCATATCGAACTCCGAAGAAAGATCCCTATTGCAATCTGCAATAAGCCTCTATGAACCTGTTAGAAATAGATAGTCCACATATAACACAAGAATGAGTGGCTTTCCCCCTATCATGATATAATAGAGATTCAAGTCTGCCTCATTCTTCTCGAAGCGCATGCCCTGCAAATAACTATCAATGCGCTCATACCACGCTTTGACTACCTGCTTGAGTCTATACAGTGCTCTCTTCAGTCTACATACCCGGGACTCTGTCCCATATACCGCAAAACCCTCTAGTTGCTCTATATACACTTCCTCCTTAATAATTGCATTGAAGAATGGCATCTTGACGTCGATTTGATGAATCTACCAACCCATCCCTGCTGCTAATGAGATCATAGACCTAATGGAAGTATATCTGGTTACTGGGGAAAATGTCTCGTCATAGTCAACTCCCTCTTTTTGAGAGAAACCCTTAGCCACAAACCTGGCTTTGAATTTCTTAATGCTGCCATTTGCAGCATGCTTAATCTTATAGATCCAACGAGACCCAATCACTGATTTTCTCTAAGGTCTTGGCACTACCTCCCAAACATCATTCTTCACGATGGAGGCATGCTCCTCCACCTTGGAATCCCACCAAACCTGTTGGTCTGATGCTTCCTGAAAACTGGAAGGCTCCCTGTCAATGAGATCACTCATCAATGCCATATACCCTAAATATTGTTGTGGTGGTCTGCTCTGTCTGACACTCCTCCTAGGAGCACCCACAGACTCCTGAGCATCTCATAATGTTTGAGAAACCTCTTGGCTCCTCTTCCTCCCTTCAGTAGGAGCTACAATCTTGGTGGGTGGAGCTTCCTTCTCCTCATCCTGCTCCATTGCTTGAGTACTAGTCCCAATACCTGTACGTGTCCTTGTGACCTGTACCTGTGACTCTTGTTCCTCCTTTGGAGCTACCAACTCATGATCCCCTACTACTGCTAGTATATCATAAGACTTCCTGAAAGCCTTCTCCACCTCGAATCTCACATCCCTTTTGCCCACTGTCTTCTTTAATGCTAGAACATAGACTCAATAGGATTTCAAGTTTCACAGTAGGCAACAAAGATCCCCTTCTCTGCAGTGGAATTGAGCTTCGTCCTCTTATCAGAGGGAGCATGCCAATAGACTAGGCAACTGAAGATCCTGAAGTGACTAACTTTCGACTTCTTCCTTGTAAAAGCTTCCTTAGGAGTCAATCTTCCCAACACTTTGTGTGGACTCCTGTTATGTATGTATACTGTAGTACTGCTTGCCTCTGCCCATAGAAACTTGGGAAGGTCCTAGTCATACAACATAGCTCTAGCAACACCAACAATGGCCTTGTTCTTCCGTTCCGCTACCCCGCTCTACTAAGGGTTATAGGGAACTGTCAATTCCTTCTTGATCCTTACCTGTGTACATAACTCCTTGAAGGATTTCCCTGTGTACTCACCTCCATTCTCAGACCTGAGAACCTTTATCTTCCTTCATGTCGCATTCTCCACGAGATCCTTAAACTGTTGGAAGCGATTGGAGACCTTTTCTTTGGTCCTCATAAAGTAGATCTAGGTTTTCTTGGAGAAATTATCAATGAATGTGACAAAATACACACATCTTGTCAAGGATGTTGAAGACATAGGCCACATACATTTGAATGCACTAAATCCAATATGCCCTTCGATCTATTGTCACTACTTGGAAAAGTTGTCTTCACATACTTTCCCAAGGCACACCCTTTACACGTCATTGTGCTAGGTGCTCAACTCTGGAAGGCTAGTCACTATCTCCTTGAGCACTTTAAGTGCCCCATATTGTAACTGAGCCATCCTTCTATGCCATAATTCTTCCATATCCTTACTGCTGCTGATCAACGCCTGAGGTGATTCAATTTGTAATCTGTATAACTTGCGTGACCTGATCCCTATCATCTTGGCCTGCTTTGATCCCCTGGGTTGAATGTACACTTTCTGTCCTCGAAAAGACACATCATAACCCTTGCCTTAAAGCGCTAAATCTGATATGAGGTTCTTGGTCATCCCTAGTATGTACAACACATCTCTAAAACTGAATGGCTTGCCTGGCTCCCTCTGAAAGGTGACTGTCCCATAATTCTCCCATATCCTTACTGCTGCTGATCAACGCCTGAGGTGATTCAATCTGTAATCTTTATAACTTGCGTGACCTGATCCCTATCATCTTGGCCTGCTTCGACCCCCTGGGCTAAATGTACACTTTCTGTCCTCGTAAAGACACATCATAGCCCTTGCCCTGAATCCCTGAATCTGATATCAAGTTCTTGGTCATCCCTAGTATGTACAACACATCTCCTTGAGCCCATACTCCTCGAATGACAATAGTATACTCTCCTTCCAAATGCCAAAGTTAGATGCTCCATCTAACCTGTCCTCGAATCTACTACATGAAATAGATATTTATATACAAAACCCTTTTACCACAACCTCCTGGATCTGAAGATTACTGTTGGCTGAAAGTATTTTTGTAAACTCTTGGCTTCTTTCTCAGAGGCAAAGCTCTGATACCATGTTATATTTCTTTAAAACTTAGCAAACTAATTTCTGTTCTCAATAGATTTTTATACCGAGAAAAGAACAACAACAAATTCTAAATCTGATCTATAAACATAAATATTACTGAGTATATTAACACTTTTAATGCATAGCGGAAATACTAGAAACCAATCACACAATATCAACACAACAAATTTACCCTGGAAACCCCAACTCCAGGGAAAACCAACAAATGAAGGTTTTATTATTTGAGCTTCAACAAATCATAAAATTATTACAACAATGCCAAACCTGGAAACTTCACCCACAAAGAATTTATTGCTTGGATTTGAGCATACAACTCTATTAGTCTTGGCCTAAGCCTCACGATTTTGCTGTTTGCATAACCAACGTCTATTTGAGTGGTTGTAGGTGGTCACAGCCTCCACAAATTGACCCACGACCCCCACAAACAGGCTTGGCTTCGATTGGAGAGGGTATATACGACTATACCTCCTCTCCCTCACGACTGCCACACATCTCCAAACTCGACCCCCTAACACCCTTACATGGCCTCTGCAACAGATCCGACCCTCATGGCTCTAGATCAAGGGAACATGACCCTTCTCTCAGAGATCCGACTCACGACTATGCTGAAGATGAAGACTAACAATCTTCCTATCTCCTTTGCAGCCCCTGGACCCTTCCAAGAATGCTCCTCAACTTCGATCTGCAACTGAAAATCCTCTTGGTGTCACACTCACTCAATGTGTTTCCTCAAGCCACCCCCTCTGCTTATAAATCTCCAGCTAAGTGATTTGATGGTGGAGATTAAATCCCCAATGTGTCAAATCAATGGCTGCGATCTAATTTGAAACTAACTTTGACTTTTGGATAAGATCAAAGAAGCTTCTCACATAGAGTTATCTAATAATGATTAATAATTCACATTTCGTAAGTTTAGACTTATGAAATATTTAAATGATCATTAATCAAATTAATTAATCTCATTTTCCTAAGTTAGACGTGGGAAAAATTTAAATGACTTGGAGAAACACTAATCCATGTGTCTTTGGCTTGCATGATACCTTGCCTAAGCCAAGACACTTGCCCCCGCTACAATATTTCCACAACAGCGGCCCAAGACTTCATGTGAGTTGACAAGTTTGAATAAGGGAGGGCCTTCATCCAAGCCTATTAGGTGTGCCAAACAAGACAATGAAATAAAATAGCAGATAGAGGGATAGGTCTCGAGGGAAACAGTGAAAGAAAGAAACCCTTCAAGAGTAAGTGTGATAGTGGTATGATTTTGGGATTACTTCATGGCTTATGGTGTCATTGAATCCATTTCTATGAGTGCCTTTGTAAAGGGAGCGCTTGTTGCTAGAAATGCCCTTTTCTCGGTACTTTTTGCTTTCCCAATCCCTTAATTGCCTTTCGATATCCGTTCTTTATTTTGCAAGTCCCCTTTACAGGTTTCAAGCGTTATTCTTTCATTTTTTTACTGTCTTATGGTCTTGTTATAATTGTGCATTTAGTTCATCAAGACAAGGGGCGATTACCGTTAGAGGGGGTAGAGCTCAAGCTGACCTATGGCTTTTATAGGCGACCTTTATCATTTTTTAGATAGCATGTACATAAATAGCAACAACATCAACCTCTAGGCCTTTAGCCCCTTCTTCTCATGAGAGAATGGACCATGACCCATTATCGAAGTTTGTTGACTATGACAGGCTCCAGGATGGAAAGTGTTAAGTATGATGGGTAACATAACGTTACCCTTCTGAGGGCCCCCCAGTAGTATGCTTTTTCCCTAAGCGGTGACAACACGAGACTAGGGCATAGAAGCCGACCACTAAGGTGTGTTAAATTTATAGCAGCTGCAAGAGCCATTCTCCGGGAGGATGGCAAAGACACTAGCTGAGATCTAGGGCCCCCAAGTGCACCCCTGGGGTTTCTTGGTCTGGGACCAAATAGTCAGTGCCATGGCATAAGACCCCTGAGAGGCCCCCCAGTAGATGACTGGGGTTCTTGGTCTGGGACCAAACAGTTAAAGCCCCTAGATATGTCTAGGGCACCTGGAAATGTCTAGGGTACCCATGCCTGGGGCATGGGTTGATCCTTGGTCTTGTACCTTGGTGGATAAGACCCCTAAGAGGGCCCCCAGTAGATGACTGGGGTTCTTGGTCTGGGACCAAGCAGTTAAAGCCCCTAGATATGTCTAGGGCCCCTGGAAATGTCCAGGGTACCCATGCCTGGGGCATGGGTTGATCATTGGTCTTGTACCTTGGTGGATAAGATCCCTAAGAGGGCCCCCAGTAGATGACTGGGGTTCTTGGTCTGGGACCAAGCAGTTAAAGCTCCTAGATATGTCTAGGGCCCCTGGAAATGTCTAGGGTACCCATGCCTGGGGCATGGGTTGATCCTTGGTCTTGTACCTTGGTGGATAAGACCCCTAAGAGGGCCCCTAGTAGATGACTGGGGTTCTTGGTTTGGGACCAAGCAGTTAAAGCCCCTAGATATATCTAGGGCCCTTGGAGATGTCTAGGGTACCCATGCCTGGGGCATGGGTTGATCCTTGGTCTTATACCTTGGTGGATAAGACCCCAAAGATGTTCTGGGGCCACCTGGTCCTTGATCAAGTGTTTATTGGTATATGTCCTCCCTGAAGGTGGACATGACCACATGAGGGATGTATCCCATATGCAATGATGATAAAATTTAATAGGGTCACCTTGAGAATGAATGGACAAAGTATTGCCACCCAGTGACCCTTGTCAAACCCCCTTCACCATTTCTTGTGTTTATTTGGGCTTTGTTTATTTGGCTTTAGGGGTTATTAATTAAATGTTTAAATTATAACATATTTAATTAATATTTATATTAATTAAATGTGTTAATTTTTAATTATCATTTTTATCATACCCCTAGCCTAAC
>SNQJ01S0000800.1:119923-131814 GCA_010110895.2 Picea sitchensis | reverse complement strand
CCCCCTTTGCTACTGTTGTTGAGTTTCTGTGGTGAGTCGGCCCTTCTATACTGGCTCCTTTTCACTCAGCTTGAAGACTACCTCTCTCCTATGCAGTTCTGTCACTATAACTGAGCCACAGTCCCTCAAATAAATTGTTTAGGCTGCCGTACCTTCAGTGTGCTTGAGGGTTTGACTGTGTATAAGGGTTTTTGATCACAGAAACTGTGTGTGTGGGTTTGAGTATAAGAATTTCCTGTGTGAAGTGTTTTTTCTTCTTGGTGGCAAGAACATCAATTCTTCTCTTGACTGAGATCCAACCTATATGGTGGATCTAAGATCCTGAAGCTTGTCTGAGCATAATAACAATTGGTATTACATCTGAAGTGTGTGACTGTGACTCCTTCACAGGTAAGACTTCAAGCAAGGTAAGCTATCTATCTAGTTTATCAAATCTGGTTTTGTTTTGAGTTTTAGATCTGTTTAGATATATATATCAGCATTGGATATCATGGGTTATCAGATCTGGAAACTGTCCTTGAGCATTGACCTATATCAAGATTTAGATACTAATCTATATCTTCTCTAGGTTAGATTTGGAAGAAAAGTTTTGTTAATTCTCCTAGATATATTTTTAGTTATATCTATACTAGCTTAGATCTGAACACACTTGTTGCTTTTTCTGCTCTAGCTGTATAGATTTGTTTTCTGAATACAAGATCTAGTTGTTTTGCTCACTGAAATTTAAAAGACACTTCTGTTTCTGTTCTACTGCCCAAATTCTAACAAGGTGAAACAAGGAAACAAACACAACTTCCCAATCCCGTGATCCATTATTCGACTTCAACCAATGATCCTCATCCACATGCCCAATAAATTAAGCGCAAAATTTCACATGAAAGGACTAACATACCTCATGGTGACGTGGGCTTACCTTCTCCCATACACTGAGTTGTCTGGATGTGACGAGCTTGACTGATCTGTAGCTGTAAGAGGCAATCTCAGGGGGGCTATTGTGTTGCCATCTGTGGACATGCTGATCATCATCATGGTCGGGATCATTGTCTCCATTGTAGACCATGAGACATGATCTCCTCTAGTTACCCATAGGCATGGGCGAGTAACAGGTCATAAATGGCCCTCCAACATTTTCCTTCCCTTGCACATACAAAACATAATTATCTTCTATGAGCTTATTTTTTTTTTTCCATATAATGTACATACTAATATTCCAGAGAACTATGACAATTTTTTTGTAAACACAACAGAGTTAAACAAGGTAAATAGAAAAAGCAATCATTGACAAAGAGACTCCATTCATTTGATCATCGCCCATGTTCTTGATTCCACCTATATGCCTTCTTTGGATAAAAAGTTTAGTTCTGTATAGATGTGTAGGTAGGAGAGATTGTTGAATACCTTGTCCATCAATGTCAATTAGTCATAGATTGGGGTTAGTACCAAGCTCTCAATTTGATATAGTTATTTCATCTAATTTAGAACAACCATTGAATCCTCCATTATCTTCAAATTTTGTATACTGTTGTTCGCTACACATTTTATAAGTAGTTTCAAGGCCACAAGTTTTGGAAAATTATTGGATCGAGTTCCTAGACCTGGTTTGAATTGAAAGAAGTATGAATCGGTATGATGATACAAGATATCCCTTGCCCCACACAAAGATGGGTTTCCTTGCCTTGCCCCGTTAAGGAACTCCCTTGCACCAAATTTGTCAATGGGATTATCACCAATTTGTCTTGTGGGTCGAAGTTTAACTATGTTTTTTATACCTCAAATATTGTGCACACTTGAAATGAACACTAGAAAGTAGGGATTTCTTTTTCTTCAAATGTAATAGAGTTCCTTGAGAGACAAACACTGTAGGAGACCACAAATGGCAAAGCCCTAAATGACTTCAGTTCTCTTTTCTCAAACTATTTCTTAAGGTAATGTTCAATAGTTTCCCCCTGCCAAACATCTCTACTTCCTGCATTAACTGGTTTGCATAGTGCACATCAACCTGGGCCTTGTCCTTGTTTGTTACACTTTTTTGTAAAACCTCCTTGATGGAAACCTTATTCCTCAAGCCTAGCTACGTTTATAACCTTGTTTTCATTAGGGATTTGTTTTTCCAAAGTGATTTCCACCACTTTATACCCTAGTTTTGCAATATATTGCAACGTCATAGGGTTTTTGGTCCATACCAATTTTTCATCATCCTCTTTGATTCTTACATGGCTCTAAATTAAGCTCTTCACATATGCCTTCCATTGTTCACCTTTTCCCCTTCTAGACCCAACAATGTAACATTTTCCCATCCTTGTTGCCACAAATTTGTTGATAATGGATCGGTTGCCTGGGCCAGTGTAAATATGCCAACACCCTGTGAAGCTTCAATCAAATGACGTTTAAATCTAAAAGATATCCGACTTCCTACGCAAGGATCTGAGCCCACTCTATGACTTTTGTAATATTGCCAATTATGCTAGGCAATAATATTATGGTTTTTGGTTGTGTTTTGGAGGTGTGATTTTGTCAAACACTTTGTATTACAATGTTTAATGGTGGTTGGCCACTTTTAACAAACAATTTCCATGTAATTCTATAATGGACATTTCGTCAAGCATATCACATTTATCTAAAATACTAAAGAAATTAAAGAGACAATGTAGGCATTTTTATTATGGATGGAAAACGATCACCATAAATACAAATCTTCTATGGGCTGTGTTATCGCTATTTTTTGTGATATCTAAGGAGATTATGTCTCGGGGCCTTTATGTTGTCGATATTGAGTGCCGAGAGACTACATGACGAACAATATCCACTTGCATAGATAGAGACCCTTCTCATCACCATAGAGGTCAGGATTTTCAGATGGCATCCACTGCACCAGCTGGCTTCCGAGAGGCAATGGGCCTTGCTCTATGAGGTACAAGTCAGGTATTATGGTGAGTGTCATTTCAATATTTGAGGCATTTTGAGTATGTTGTATCTTAGACTGCTTTAAATTTCATGACATATGCTTGGACATTATGCCTTTTTCCCTGTTTCACCTTAGTGGTTAACATTGTTCCCTAGTAAGTGGTCTTCCCTGACAATGGGTTTGCTACTAGGAAGTCCTTTGAAGAGCCATTGTACTGTTCCCATCCATACTTACCACTTTCCATCACCTAAAACCCCCATTTCCTTGTCTCTTGGGATTTTAGGGTGTATTGACCCAAGAAGGGATTGTCCCTCATTCTATGAGAAGAAGGGGTTGAAGGCCAAGAGGGATTGTTGTTGGCTAAAAAGATAAAAACCTATATATAGACCTTCCAGATGCTTCGCCCATGGATCCCCTGAGAAAACAATGAAAAGCTTCTTTGTAAGAAAGGGGGGACCTACAAAAATAAATGATAATGAATGCTTAAGGGGTCAGTTGGAGGATAGGAGGTCTCATCATGAGCTAGCCTATCATGATCATGGGTATTTAGCAGTATGACATTACCATCATTCGGTCACCAAACCAAGGTAGTGCCTCTCAGTCGCACAATTGAGAGAAAGGGGGTCTCATCACGAGCCAACCTTCTCATTTTCGCGAGGTATTTGTGAGTGACACTGTCATTGTTTGGACACCACGCCAGGACAATAGGCTTCAACTCATTTCCTTTGAAACATGAAAGAAACAAAGAATGGCAGGATGGGCTTGGAAAAAGTGCATTGCAAACGAAGGTGCCACACACCCTCTACAAAGGCACCCATGAATGAGTCACTACAACCCCTTGTATGTCATGAACCCCACGCCCAGTGAGTCTTGATCCATAACCACTTCATCTACTTCACATGGCTTAGAGAGGGGTCACTTGGGAAACACTCCTTGACCTAAGGAGAGATCTACCGAATAGGACACCTCGTCAACCCTCCCATATCCAAGCTTGGCAAGTCGCATAATGTCTTTGAGCACTTATTTGTTTGACTGAGTAATCTTTGATGCACATGCTTAGGTGGCTCATTTATTGATTTGATTTACTCACCATGATATTATGACTTGAGATCCTTGGAGGGCGTGCTTATTTGTCTTTGCAGGACCTAGTTGGTGGACAATTTTGGAGGAACAAGCCTAGCTTGGGCTTCCATGGGGCTTCAAGCCCACAGGTTGGATGCCAAGGGCCCACATGCCGGATGACAGAGATGAACCTTTGGTGGCCTAGAAGACAACCTAGAAGACATGACCTAGCCCTCACATGCCAAACATTTTGCCTATGAGAGGCAAAACGTCATCTTTGGAGGCTTGATGTCACCTAGAGGGGCTAGGGTTCAGTGGTGAAGTTATTGCTCATTGAAACATGGACATTTTGAAGGGAAGAAAGCTTTGACCATGAGGAGATGGCTTAGATGATTGACATGTGGCCTTTGGAGGCCTAACTATGCCTCCCCAGCTCTAATGACTTGCTCCTAGTGTCAACGTCTCCCTAGAGGGAGGACGTCTTCTTACTTTAGGGTTTTCTTTTGTGCAAAAGTGAAATTTAAGTGAATTGTTTAATATTATTTGTTTGCGAGGGGTAAGATAAGGGTTATGGACCCCTTGTCTTATGTTTTACCATTGCTAATGTGGACAAACTATGTGAACGACATTTTGTATAAATAGAGATCATAAGATCTCATTTTGAATTAGAACTCTCCCATTGTGAGAAGTAGAGGACTGAAATTTTTACTACCCTTGAGGTTTTTTGCTATCTTGTGCTATGATATGGTGTCTCTTTGGTTGTGGAGTTGATGATGATGACGCACTAACTCTTGGAGGTCATTCTTTTGCTATTGTGGTAGTTTATCTTGGCATCTTGTGGTTTATCTTGTTGCTATTGGATTGGTAAGGCTTTTTACTTGTTTCTATCATTTGTAATTCAAGCTCAAGGTTGATTTTGTTAATGCTAGGTAGGGAGTATAAGTGCATACACCCCTACTCTAGCTCCATCATAATTTCAAGCATAGAATTATTGTTTGCAAGGGTTTGCTAAGGAAGTATAAGTACAGACGCCTCTTAGTTTTAAACCCTAGCTAAGGCTACTTGCCTTGGGGAATAAGAGGATTTATATCCCCAAGGAGATAGTAGCCCTAGCTCTTTCTTTTGACTCCATTATCCCATAATTAAAGGCACTAATCGTTGCATTGGAGAAATAAAACGTTGCTTTGATAAACGTGTAAGTTTCAAGTTTTAAAGTTCTCTCACTTGGAAGTTGTTCCTTGAGCCTTAGGCTTTCTTGCCTCATTGAAGCATCCTCTTTCATCCACTAAAACTTGCTGCTGTTACAAAACTAACCTACAGCCATAAGGGTTGCAGAAAACTAACTCTCTAACCCTAGATAACTCCTAAACTAACCCTAGGAATTGGCTACCACTTTTCCCTAAGAAACTACCGACCCTAGCACACTTTTTGAGCTAGTTAGAAGTGATTTTCATTGGCTGATTTTTCTGCTATAAATCTTGGTTTGCTACAGCCATAAGGCTGATAAATATCACTGCAGTAAGCTTTTTGTTTCAGCCTTGCTTTTGTGCTAAAGTACTGCTTTATCATTGTTGATGAGTTAAACTAGTCTTTACTAGCTTATCTTGTGCTTATTCAATTGGGATTTTAGCACTTATTTTGCAGCTCTTGTTATCTCTTATATGCTGATATATATCATTGATTATTGCTGCAATTAGGGACAACAAACTTAACTTGCTTGTCCACCTAACATATTACAAGTATACTTGGTTTTCATTGTGTCTCGTGCAAGTATCTTACTCTCGGCAAGTCATTCAATTCATTTGGAAACCCTTAACCTTTCCCAAGGCTCTTTTCCAAGTTCCTTCCACCATTTAGAATTGACCTTTAGGGGCATCCATCCATACATCTCATTCTCCATCTCAATCCCCCCTAGGGTCATTGGGATTCCCCCCTTGAGGTGACTACCTCACCTCTAAAGTGATGGGAACACCTGCCTAAGGTGACAGTGGGTAGGTGCTCTCCTAGTTGTTTCCATTTTGGTGGTTGGGTCGGGATTTGCCCAACCTACAACTTGTGCGATAATAGGCTGCTATGGCAGCTGCACTACATCGCATAACACTCAATAAATAAACCAAGAACCTGATAATGGTGCATTGTCTCTTTAGCAAATCTTGTAGAACTGTTCCAAGACTTCTCCAAGCCTCCGTTAATCCTCCAATGGTCAATAATAGGGCTGCGACTCTCCTCTCAAACCCCAACGAACCAACAATAGGCACACAACCTCCCCTTCTCTCCTTGTTTCTCAACAGAAAGGGGCTTTCGGCCCTCTACAACCCTCACGATACAACAGAAAGGGCATACAACCCCCTTCTAACACCCATGGCTGCTCAAAAATACCTCTCGACTTGCTCTAAAATCGACACGAGCCCTCACAGAGATGTTGTAAGTGAGATCGGCCCTCCAATAATCACAATGGTCTCTCCAGATCCTCACGATTCCTCTAGATCACCACGACACTGCCAAAGATGAAGAATAGACCCTCAATAAAGTTTTCCAATCTCCCAAGTGAATTGTTGGACCTTCAATCTGCAGAAGAAACTACCAAATAGAATCCCAAGAGAACCCGGATGGGTTTCCCTCTTGTTTAGCCAGGGTGGGTATTGCACCACCAAAACCAAACCAATTGATGGAAGGGTTTTGCCAAAACCCCAACAAAAACCTTGGCTCCAAGAGCACTTCAAATAAGAGATCAAATCATAATCAGGAAGGTGAAGTGTTACCCTTCCTTTATACTTCTCCAAACCCCCTTCTAGATCTTTCCTCCTTTGACCAAATCCACATAACCCTTATTTCCCCTTTTTATAACTCTTTTTAATGTCAGAAAGTGATTAATTGGCTTCTAGGACATTCCCAGACGTTATAAATCTCCTTCTCATTATCCCAACCTTTAGACCTTTTCGTTCCGGTTCCAACATGCTATTACACTAAGGTATTCCCTCAGATAATGTGTTCCAAATAACAACGTCAGTGTATTTAATTAAATTATGCCCAATAATAACCCAAAATTACGGAAATCATCTAAATTCCACAAAACCAAAAGGGAACTGTGCGGAAGTGTTCCCAATGATGAAATACAATAAATGGACTAGATTGGGCATCATATAATTCCTCCAAACTGCTCGAGCTCATTGTTAACCTCAGTTTACCCCCTTGGTCAGGTTGACATAAACCCAAAAGGTCGCCTTCAACTGCAGAGTAGAGGAATCCAAAAATGGGGACATTACAGCTTTCCCCATTTTCTACCTTCCAAGCTAACTATTTTCCTACCTAAGGGGAGGACAAAACTAAAGCTTTCCAAACTATAGACATGCTAATTTGGTTTGTTTGTTCTTCTTATGCAGTAAACCATAGAGAGGGGTTCTATATACTTTTCCAAAATAACCTATTTTGAAAATGCCTCACAATAAATTAATCTCCATCAATGTTTTAAAAATTGAACTTCGACTCTGAATCGATTGAGGGTCAACTCAAACTCCCACTCGGACTTAGAATGACTTGGATTGATCTTGATTTCAATGACTCGGTTTACTAAAAAATACATAAAATATTTAAATTTTAATGGAAAAATTATATTTAAAGATTATGAAAGGTAGCCTAGGTGAGAGGAGGAGACACACAAAGAATGAGATAGGAGATCTCATTGATTGGGTGGAGACGGACTTTCATCCATGGTGTACAGGGGCAAGGTTCGAGGAAAGGAGCAAGGGGCAACAAAGGAGTAGCAACGAGCAAGATCGAAGGATAGATCTTAAGGTGTGATAGGCTAGGCTATTTTGCTGGTTTGTATTTTTCTTAGGTGGGCCATTAGCCCAGGATGGGAGCCCAGATTTTATATTAATAAAATCAACAAGGTATTGGTTTTCCCTTAGGGTTTTTCCAGGGGTTTTACCTAGAAAATTACATGTGCAAATGTGTTTGGTTTCTTGTTGTGCTTCCGCTGATTTATTTATTTAGATCGTTAAAACTTAGCCGTGCTTTTATTCAGTAGAATTTGGTTAGTAAGTTTATAACAAGGATTTGCTAGGAAGAAAATTGCTGGGTGTTGGGTTGCTGAAATTTATCAGAGCTGTGGTTCTGAAAGGGAAAGCCAAGGAGCACAAAATCGTAGTTTTGCAGTGCATGAATTTTTTTGTTTTCTGAAGGTTTGCAGGTAAAAAAGAATTAAAAAAAAGAGAGGAAAAGGTATAGCCGTTGTCGTACAACCGTATGACCGTAGGTGCTATAGTAGGTGTGCGTGAGAAATGCTACGGAGCAATCGGGGGTTGTAGAGATGCTAGGCACTGATGGTGGGAGTATCAGGTAGCAAAGGAATTGCAGCCGCCAAGGAGCTGTCGACTGAGGTAACAGGTTGCGTACGAGTAGGGCTGTGGTAGCAGTGAAGGCAACAGAGCCGACTGATAGAGAGGAGAAAGTGGGTAGTGGCTTGGGCATGTAGATCGTTTGTGGGGTGCTGAAGAGGCGTCGATAGCCACAGTTGCAAACCACAGTCATAGCCGCCAACCGCAGTCGCAATTGCCAGCAGTAGCCGCAATCGCCAGTAGTAGCCGCAAGCCAGTACCGCGGAGCATCTGCAGGGTAGTAGGTTGCATGTTGTAGCGGACGCTGGCAAGTTGAAGGTCAACCGCCAGGAGTATATGCAACCCAAAACGGCCCCAGGTAGCCCCAGATAAGTCATGGGCATCAACAGAGGGTTGCGGGCAACTTCGGGCAGAAAGTTCGGGCAGTGGGCAGCAAGTCCGAGTAGCGGGCTGCAGGTCCGGGCAACAAGCAATAGAGTCTAGGGCATGGATCCAGGCAACTAAAGATTAATTTTTTGCTTAAGGACTAAACACAAATTCTTTAGTTTAACGTGCCTGAAAGACTAGGCACATTTTTCAGTAGGTTGTATTTCCTTGTAAATTTCTGATTTGGATATGGCTGCAGTTGGTTTGAGGATAGGTTGGAGGGTGCATCTAACTTTCTACCTTGGAAGGAAAGGGTCACATTGGTTCTCATGGAGAATGTATTGTGGGAGTTTGCTAACACAAAGGTGACCCCATCAATGGGTCTAAAGGACCAGGTCGCCCATGAGTTGATGGATGTGAAAACCAGGAGGATCATCTTAGATGGGATGAAGGATCATTTGATCCCTCACATATCTGAGAAGAAGTCATTCAGGGAGATGTTTGTAGCTCTGATGAATCTTTTTTAGAAGAACAATACAAACAAGAAGATGGTGTTGAGGGAAAAGCTTAGAGACACCAAGATGACTAGATCAAATACAGTGACCATTTATCACACCAAGATCAATCAGGTATGTGATCAATTGGCATCTGTTGGGGAATTCGTGACAGATGAGGAATTGGCGAGGACGGTCTTGAATGGTGTCTCTAAGCCATGGGCCACATTCATCAAAGGGATCATGGCACGAGAGACACTTCTCAAGTTTGAAAGGCTAAGGGATGATTTCATCCAGGAGGAGATTCGGGAGGAACCTCTGCAGGCCATCAGGTTGGTGATGATGAGAATCTAGCCCTTGCTAGTCACGGAAGTATAAGCAGGGGGAATACAGGTGGAGAGTCAACTCCACAGGCTGGAAAGAAGAAGGATTTGAGCAAAGTGAAATGATTTGCATGCCACAAGAGTGGCCACTATGCTTCACCGTGTCCAATAGGGAAGAAAGGGAAGAGTAAGTCTCAGTAGGTAGTAGCATGCAGCTCAAGTCAACGAGTTTGCTGAGAAGTTTGAGGAGTTCCTTTTAGTCTCTTGTCTTTTTGGCACAGATTCCGGTAGTGCTTGGTTCGTGTATAGTGGGGCTTCTTGTCACATGACGGGTACACGTGAGTTGTTCATCAGTTGGTCAGAGTCAGACTTGGATTTGTATGTGGAGCTTGGCACCCATGCCAAGTGTGGTGTAGTGAGTGTTGGAATAGTCAGGATCCAGTTGGAGTCAAGAGGTTCTCTGGAGGTGGTAGATATATTGTATGTTCCGGAGCTAAAGATGAATTTGCTTTCAGTTTTGGAAATGGAGGACAATGGATATGCCACCTCTTTCCAGGATGGTCAAGTACTTATTCGGCCTGTTATTGCAGGATTTTTACTTGTGCAAAGCCCACTACAAGGTCCCAAATCTTGCATAACAACGAAAGAAACTACCACTGTCACCTAAGTAGGATCTTCCCTCGTTTTAGTGATGGAGGGGTCCACCAGAAGGGAGGCTTCCCTGGTGACCTCAAGGGATCGAATAACAAGTTTAGTAGCCAAGCCTACTGCACCCTATCTTGATTACTTGTTGGTTTGTATAGGTCTAGGAAAGAAAGAGAGGGTTGGAGATGATTGTTGTAACTGCTCGGAACAATAAACAAATTGCAGCACATGTATAGCAATTACCAAGCTAGAGTATGCAACAATGACCACTTTAGACACTAGACAAGTTAGATTGCTATGGCTGTTGGAAATTAGAGCAATATACACATTTTATGACAACAATAAATGATTTGCAACAACAACAAGAATTATTGCTCATAAAAACCACAATTGACCATAAAAGTAAGCATTCAAGCAATAAAATATTATCCAATTGTTAGAGGTGATTTTAAGTTAAGCCACTTTTAAGTAGGTATATACAACAAAGTAAGATAGTTTTCAGTGGCTGTAGCGAACTTTTATAGTAGCAACGATAATTATTATGAGTTTGCTACAGTTAGGGTTAGTAAAGTTAGTAGAACACTTGAAATTTAAAAAAAAGGGTTTTAGCAACTACTTTCACCATAAGATTATTTCTAAATTAGTGCCTTTACCATTCTAGGGCTATGGAGTCTCAAATGCATCCAAGCCTAAAGGTTGATTTAATTGAAACCAAGAGGTAGAGTCTAAACCCTAAGGTGCAAGCATGTTTGGGCCTTAGGATTTAGACTTTGAGGAGAAGGATGTCTAGAGTGCAAGCACTTTTGGACTCTAGATATCTTTTCTCCCTTCTTGTAGCTTCACTTATACCAAAGGTCAATTGTCTACAGTTAGATTAAAGGTCAATTGTCTAGGGCTAGAATCCTAAAGTGCTAGCACTTTAGGGATTTAGGGTTCTAAGCTTAGCAAGGACGTTTCACCAATTTAGACAAATAAAACTTTGTGAAGGGAAGAACCACTTATTTTCCCTTCTTAGGGTTTCAACAAAACAAGACTTCTTGCAACAAAATAGCGATTTGACCATTTACATCAACAATATACCATAGAATTGCAGAAAATTACTTACTTTATCTAAGAAACCAAGAGCATAATACCCTAATTGCAGAAATATCCATCCAAAATCAGCAAAGCATCCACAAGTGACCATTTCCAAGCATAGCGCATGAGAGAGAAAGTCCAAGGAGGCTGAAATAGCGAATTGCTAGAAGTGTTACCCCACAAATGGTGAGGAATGATGATGATAACGAAAAGGCTAGCACTAGCCTTCTCATAGGAGGCTAGCCTAGCATAATTTGTCAACAATCATAGCATAACATTCGATTTAAGTGGGGCCGACCCCTCATTTTATCCTTACACAATGGTAAAATGCAAAATATGCATCAATAATGTTCACACATGTGTGATGTCAAGCCTCCTTGAGAAAGGAGGCCTCCAAAGGCCACGTGGCACCAATCCAGAGTTAAGTGGGGGAAAATAATGTCTCTCCTCACCCCAAGTCATGCGAACCATCATCAACATCCCCAGGTATCCACCAAACCCTAGCTCCATCAAACCCTAAGTCGTCATCAAAGTAGGGCCTGTTATCGCACGGTTTGTAGGAAAGGTTAAAAGAACTTGAGTCAAGGGTAGAAACCGGCGTAACAGGAGCTTCCCCACCCACTGTCACCTCGATGGGGGGCTCTTTCTATTTAGGAGGGCTAGTCCAAGGGAGACGTCC
>SNQJ01S0000800.1:86258-116568 GCA_010110895.2 Picea sitchensis | reverse complement strand
TAAGAAGAAGAAAAGATGGGCCCTCAAGGGCCATGCTCAAGTCAATCTGCTCTCGTACTCCATGTCTAGGACCATGTGGGCCTCGAGACATGATCTCCTAGTTATCCCTAGATATCGGGGATAACAGGGCCAACATCCAAGATCAAAGTGCTGTGTCTAGGCTGGAGGGAGCTGCATCTCATCTCTACATCTTGTCTGCTGCTGCAACGTCCCTAGTCCAATGGATAAACAGGCTCCGGGGTACTCTGCCCAACCTGTGGGCTTCTAGCCCATTTGTGTGCCATCATGATTGAATTTGCTCCAACCAAGCCCATCTGTCCATCGTCCAAAGTTCCAAGGATGTGAGAGCTGATGTCTAAGGGTGATGAGTCACTGGATGACCCACTGCTCTCCATCACACGTGCCAAGGTCCTGTAATAAAGGCACGACATCCTGGGTACAAGCCTAGGACGTCCGTCAAAGAACCATGTCGGGGCCATCCAAAGAAAATCAAAGTATAAGACAAGGTTTGCGAAGGTTCACAAGAAATAATACTCCTTAAAACATGCAAAGTACGCTGTAACTTAAGATATAAGCCGTGTAAACAATTCACCTCAGTATTCCCTTTAAGTATCACACTAGCCTAGGACCTCATTTGAAAGTTTAAGTATGGGAGGGCCTTCATCCAACCCTATTAGGTGTGCCAACCTAGACAAGAAATAAAAGACCTAGGTAGAGGGATATGTCCCGAGGGAAGCAGGAAAGAAGAAACCCTTCAAGAGTAAGTGTGATAGTGATATGGTTTTAGAGCTTATTTCATGGCTTATGGTGTCATTTAATCCATTTCTATGAGTGCCTTTATGGAGGGTGTGCTTGCTCTTGAGTTACCACTTTCTAAGTGTCATTTTTTCCTAACCCCTTTATCTTCCTTTTTATTTGTCCTCTTATTATATTTGCAAGTCCCCTTTTATAAGGTGTCAAGCTATAACATTACTGCTTGGGATTGGGGTGAGCATGAAAAGGGTAGAGCTAAAGTTTGGACTATTTTTTTTAGAGTTCTTTGCTATTATTCCTTTCTTTCTTTAACATCATTCTCTTATTCTTTTAGTATGAGCTGCAATCAACATCTAGGCTTTCAGCCCCTTCTTCTCATGAGAGAATGGACCATGACCCATGACCGAAGTTTAGTACACTGTGATAGGCTCCAGGATGGAAAGTGTTAAGTATGGTGGGGAATAGAACGTTACCCTTGTGAGGGCCCCCCAGTATTACCCATTTATCATTGGGTGGTGACAATGCCGGACGAGGGCATAGAAGCTGACCACCAAGGTGAAACAATGCAACTAACATTGGGCGGTGACAACGCCGGATGAGGGCATAGAAGCTGACCACCAAGGTGAAACAAGGCAACTGACATTGGGCGGTGACAACGCTGGACGAGGGCATAGAAGTTGACCACGCAGGTGAAACAAGGCAACTGACATAATTTCCCAAGCTAGTGATCCATTATCCAACTTCAACCAAAGATCCTCATCCACATGCCCAACAAATTAAGCACAACACTCTGCATGAAAGAAGGACTAACATACGTCATGGTGACGATGGGTTACCATCTCCCATACACTGGGATGATTGGATGTGATGAGCCTTGGTTGACCTGTAGCTGTAAAGGAAAATGAGGGGGGTTGTTGGTTTTCCATCTGTGGACATGCTGATCATCATCATTGTGGGGATCATTGTCTCCATTATGGGCCAAAAGGCATGATCTCCTCTAGTTACCCCTAGGCATGGGGGTGTAACACGACCGAAGGGATCTGACATAGACTCAGCTATAGTTCTTGGTGTTAGAGAGGGCAAGGTATACATGTTGCAGGGAAAGCCTATAGGTGGATCCAAGGGGATCTTGGATCATGGATCAATGTCAGCGACAGAGGACGAGGAGCAGGAGGCTCTGAAGGGTGAGTAGAGTTCACAGACTTCCAATGCGAGGAGTGAACCTTCATTTGGGAAGAGGGAGTTTAGCCCCTTGTAGATTTTTCAGGAGACCGAGTTAGTATGATCAAGCATTGATAGATGCTTAGGAGCAGGAGGAGGCTAGGAGGCTCGTAGGAGTATAGACAGGGAGAGCAGGGCTCCGAAGAAGTGTCCATACTTCAGGGCACTAATGTGTAGCGTCATCGATTCCGAGACTTACAGTGTTGAGGGAGTAGCTGACCTGCGGGGTTGAAGGGATGCCAGTGTGCAGGATGTTGCATGCGACACTGTGCCAGGGTCAGAGGGAGAACCTGTTCCAGGTGGCTCTTCAAGAAGTACCTTCCTCGCTAAGAGGGAGTGTTGATATTTGTAGCATCGGATAGGTACTTTCACATAGGTTTTGTGTCCAACATGTGGAAGTTGTCCTTAATGCCTTTCAAGACTTAGGAGATTCACTTTAATAAAGTGATTATTAAAGGGAATGCCTTTTTGTATTTAATGGAGTTAAATTTAAGTCAAATGCCTAAGTATTTGGCATTAATGAATTAAATTAAATCCTAGCCATTAGATCATAAAGTGAAGGTGAGATTTAATCTCAACCATTGATCACTTTGGAGATCTAGGGTTTTGGATTTAGGGTAAACTCAAGATTATAAAAGGCAACCTAACTGAGCAGAGGAGACACACACAAAGTGAGATAGGAGATCACATTGATTGGGTGAAGAAGGACTTTTGTCCATGGTGTGTAGGGCAGGGTCCAAGGAAAGGAGCAAGGGGCAACAAAGGAGTAGCAACCAACAAGATCGAAGGAGAAATATTGAGCTATGATAGGCTAGGATGTTTTGCTGTTTTGTATTTTCCTCATGTGGGCTATTATCCCAAAAAGGGAGCCCAGATTTTGTATAAATAAAATAAAAAAGGTACTGGTTTTGCCTTGGGGTTTTTTCCAAGGGTTTCCTATTGTGCTTCCACTGATTTATTTATTTAGATCGTTAAAACTTTGCTGTGCTTTTATTTAGTAAAATATGCTATGTAAGTTTATGACAAACAACATGGATTTGCTAGGAAGTAAATTGTCGAGTGTTGGGTTGCTGAAATTTAACAGTAATAAGGTGAGCAGGAAACATTGAAGGAGATTTTTGCATCATACCAACATCTAGCTATCTACTCAAAATCAACATCTTTGTATTGATTCTTCCAATTGTTATTTAAGGTGGGTTGAGTTTGACTTGGTTTAGAGGCACTAACAGAGCCAGGGAAAGGTGTAAAATAACTTTGAATGTTCTTCTTCTTTTTAGGATGCCTTTCAAACTTAGGAGCAATGCTATTAGAACCAAACCAAAACTTACAAAATCGATTGATTTCAGGGCCATTCCGGTTTGGTTCGAGGTTTTAGACCGTTTTTTGGCCGATTCTATGTTGAACCGTCTAGTTCTGCACTAGAACTAGCCGTTTTTTTACGAATTGGCCTTAAAGCACTAAACTAACTGCTTTTGTATAGTGCCTTACGGAGCAACTAGGGACGACCAAAACCTAAATTTAAAAAAGAACAACAATAAATTCAGTTATTTACAAGCACAATACCTAATCTTGGGGCCCTACTAATGCTATTTAAAGAGGTCTTTCCACTGTATTCTGTCATGTATGAGGGTATGGAACTAGCATTTAATCAAGAGCACCAAGCCCTCTATGTACCTCGGTGTTGGCGGCATTGATTGGTGAACTCCTTTGTCATGACCTTCTAGAGCTTCTTTGTTGATGTATTTTGGTTCAGAGATGGATTCCACTCTTGTGCTATTTTGGTTATATGCACCCTTGTGGTTATATGCACATGAATATATATGTTTTTTTTCAAAATTTGAATATTTTTTGTATTTTTGTTCGATTAGTTTTTTTTGTCCTGTATTTTCCAATTTTGGTTTGGTTTAGGTTTTTGGGGTCGATCGGTTTGATTATCGGTTTGGTTCTGATAAAATTTCTTAGGAGGGGGAGGAACATAACAAAAGGGATAGAGGAAGAATCTTTAAATTCAACACTAGTATTTGCTCTCATTGTAACAAGTTTCCTTTTCCTCCCTATTTCATCATTTATCTCCTTTTGCCTAGCGTTGTCTTGTTCAAATTTCTCAGAGTGATTTAGCAGTTCCACTCTAATCTGTCCTGTTATCCCCATTTTGTGGATAACTAAGGAGATCATGTTTCAAGGCCCTCGGGTTGCAAATATGGAGTGTCGAGAGACTACATGACCAACAATACCCTTTTTGCACAGATGAAAAACCCACTCACCACCACATATGGTCAGAGGTTTGCAGATGGCATCCACCAGACCAGCTAGCTTTCGGAAGGCAGTGGGCCTTGCTCCATGAGGTACAAGTCAGTATTATGGTGAGCATCATTTCAATATTTAATCCATTTGATTATGTTGTATCTTAGATTGCTCTAGATTTCATGATATATGCTTGGACATTATGCCTTTTGCCCTGCTTCACCTTGGTGGTTGACATTGTGCCCTAGTAAGTGGTTTTCCTTGGGGATGGGTTTGCTACTGGGAACTCCCTTAATGAGCATTGTACCGTTCCCGACCATACTTACCACTTTCCATCATTATTCCCCTCCATTTCCTTATCTCTTGGGATTTTAGGGTGTATTGACCCAAGAAGGGGTTGTTCCTCATTCTACGGGAAGAAGGGGCTGAAGGCCCAGAGGGGTTGATGTTGGGTAAAAAATAAAAGCCTTGTATAAGCCTTCCAGATGCTTCGCCCAAGGATCTGGGTATGGTCTTTTACTATTATGCTATCATTTTTTCAAGTAAAGGATTGTTGTGCTAGGAACTAGGTGGGAAGTATAAGGGCATACACCCCCATCATAGTCTTCATCATTTTATGCTTCATCTCATTGATTATACAAGGGGTTTTCTAAGAGAAGTATAAGGGCATATACCCTCTTGGCTTAAACCCTAGCTAGAGAAACTTGCCTTGGGAACTAAAAGGGCTTACACCTCCAAGGAGGTAGCTCCTCTAGCTCTTTCTTTATGTAACTCCATTAACCCAATAATAAAGGCACTAGTCATATATTTTTGCATTGGAGATATAAAATCATTGCCTTGGGAAACAAAAATTTTGATCTTTTGAAAGGTTTCTTGGTTGAAATTGGTTTGCCTCATTGCAAGGAGTCTTCTCCTACTAGGACAGCCCCTCTCTCCCACTACTTCTTGCTGCTGTTATAGAATTACATCTTCAGCCATTAGGGCTGCAGAAACCCTAACTCATTTACTTGAATAACTCTTTTATCAACCATTGGATTTTGCTCAAAGTTTGCACACTTATTCTCCTTGGTCTAGTGCACTTTTTTGCAAAGTTTGAGGGGATTTCAGTGGCTGATTTTCTTGCTGTAATACCTTGAATGTTACAACCATAAGGCTGATATAATTCGCTGCAAACAAGTGTTTACAACAACCTTATCTTTTATTGCTAGAATGTTGGTTTTTCATCTTGAGTTTAGCTAGTCATTTACTAGTCTTTCTCTTGCATTTTCTACTTGATCTCTAGCATTTATTGAGCAGCTTATAGTACCATATTATTGCTGATATATACTGTTATCTAATGCTGCAAATTAGGGACAACAAGCTTAACTTGTTGATCCAATGAACATACATCATTGCAAAGTGTCTTTTCTTGTGTCTCGGGCATGTATTTCACCATTTGCAGGTTACTCAACATACTTGGCAATCCTTGGACCTTCCCAAGACTTCATTCCACATATTTCACTACACTTAGACTTGACCTCTAGGGGCTTCACTTCCATTTATCTCCATCTCCATCTCAATCCCCCTAGGGTCACCGAGATCGCCTCCCTAGAGTGACCTACTCACCCTTGAAGTGCGGGACCTACAACGAGGTGACATTGGATGTAGGATTCCCAAGTTGTAGCACTTGCTTTGTGGTTGGGTCGGGCTTTGCCCAACCTACAACTTGCGCTATAATATGTCCAACCACCTCTTTTGGAGCATCACATGGGGAAATTTGAACTCTTACACCAGCGAAGTGTTGTTTTAATCTATGAATCTACACCCCCCCAACCCATGTGTTTCTTACAATATTTGCAATACATTTGCTGATCAATAAGATCAATATAGATCCATGCAAGGTCTTTGACTTTTGGGGCGATGGTATTTAAATGGAAATAAACCTGCAAATTCAAACGTGAAACATTGCAAACCCTATCATAATATGCCAACTAGTAGAAGGATGACAGTACAAAATGTTCAACTTAAAGACAGATTTCAGATCTGCAATTTAAAGAGAGAGAAAAACACCTAGTGCGCCCCCTCTACTCAAGAGTGTGCTCCTCACTAGTGTGTGCTCCCTTCATCTAGCAATGCACCCTTGCTTGCTTGTAGTGTGCCCCTACTACAATAGTGCGCCCAACCTCAAGCTTCTCTCCAAACCCTTGTGCCCTTCTTCTCCTCAAGAATGCGCCCTTGAACTCATATGCCCTCCCTCTCCTCAAGAATGCACCCTAGCTCAACTCAAACCCTCACCTGCTCTCTTCCTCCTCACTCAACTCTCTCAAGTAAAGAATGCGTCTCATCCTTACCCTTTTGCCTCCTTTAGCCTCTCTTTGGCCAAACCTAAAAGATCAATGACCTAGATTAGATCTGGCCAAGTCTAATCAATGGGTGAGATCACTTCTCATAAATCTCACTTAGAAATCCACTTTACTCAAGTTTCCATAGTTTTCTTTGTTTATTAATTCACCCACTTTGTGAATTAATTGTCACTTTATGACTTAAGTGACAAATTTCATTTTATGACTTAAGTCTCCTAAGTCAATGTGAAATTAGAACATAAAGTAAAGGTATAAGGGTAATAGTCTCCTAAGTCAATGTGGATATAAGAATATTTCACATTGACTTAGGAGACTTAAGTCATAAAGTGATATCTATGAAGTGAAGGTGGATACAAGAATATTTAATGTAATTGTTGGAAATTTATAAAGGTTGGGTTTTGACCAAAAAATATACAAGTGGCCACTTTTATTTTGCATATTTTGAAGATTTATTTGGCAAAAGGTTGTTATTAAGGAGAGTATCACTTATTGAATATGGAATTAATTATAGACACAACTAAGGACTCATTTTTGTTAAATTTGTAGCTTGGAAGCCTAAGTGTCCAGGCATGCTGGAGACAATTAATGAATACCCAAATCAACATTTTTAATTTTAGCCTAAATATAACTTAGTCGAATAATTTTTATTGGCTTTTTACTCAGATTTCCTAAGTTCTAAACTTTGGAAATCAAATATTTCACTTAAGTGAAATTTTCTGGAGTATTCGAGAAAGTTTCTAAGAGGGAAATAGAGTAAAGTGGAAAAGATAATGTGTTGATGAGAGGGCAGGACACACACACACACACATTGAGTTGAGCTCAAGAGAAGAGGGGCGCTTGGGTGAGAAAAGGAAGAGAGCGAGCAACTAGTGATAGGTCGAGTTCAGGGAAAGGTTGGGCAGCAAAGTGCATGTGGTACACATGTGATACAGAGCAACAACAAGGGGCCGTACACAACAGCAGGAAAGTGGCCGATTTCTGGGCGCTTCGAACAGAAAAGGAGAGGCCAAGTGAGGGCTGAGCTGAGCAGCCAGAAGAGGGGCGCATAGGGCAGAGTCGTACAACCAAGAAAGAGACCGTACTAGGCCATACGACTCATCCAAAGAAGGGGCCGTACAGACTGAGATTTGCTGGGCCGTACAACACTTAGTTCGCTTGGCCATTATGAGCAAAAGAGCTCAACTTCTGACTATAAGAAATTCTCTTGAAATTTGCTGCTGTAATTATTTTCTCAGAAGCCCAATAAAGCCCCCTCTTAGCTAGTTTTTCCCACACTGGGGTTTTTGGGGTAAAATTTATGGTGTCTATAATTTATGTGCTTGGTTTCATGAGTTTTCTGCTCTGCATATATGTTAAAAACTCGACTGTAATTTTTCTGCATAATTTTTTGAATTTATATCAGCAGTGAATTAATTCTGGCTAGGAAAAATTATTGGCATTAAAGTTCAGATTGTTGGGTTTAAAGTTTTACATGGTATCAGAGCTCAACCTCTGAAATCAGAAGCCAAGTCGATTTGCTGTGTGAGCCAGGGAGTAATAATCAGTAGAGGAGGTCAAACTACCAAGGAGGGCGTGTGAGCTAGGACAACAAAAAGATGGCTAATGCAGGGTTGAGGTTCAAGGACATATTGGAGGGCACTTCTTACTTAAGTCCATGGAGAGAGTGCATAACTCTGGTGCTAGAGGAGTAGGGGTTATGGGAGTTCGTTGAGGGATCCATAGTGGCTCCAAATGATCCAACATAGCTTGTGGCTCATACTAGAAGAGATGTGAAGGAAAGACAGATTATCATTGATGGGGTGAAGGACCACAATATTCCTCACCTTTCGGGAAAGAAGACAGCTAAGGAGATGTGGAAATCTCTGACCAAACTGTACCAGTCAGACAACCAAAGCAGGAAGATGATGCTCAGAGAAAAACTCAAGAGCACCAAGATGGCTAGGGGAGATTCTGTTGCAACCTACCTCACCAAGTTCACTCAGATCAGAGATGAGCTAGCAATAGTAGGGGAAGCTGTGGATGATACTGAGCTAGTGAGAATAGCCTTGAATGGCTTCACCAAGCAGTGGGACGTATTTGTCCATGGAGTGGTAGCACAAGAGAAACTCCCTGACTGGGAGAGGCTATGGGACGACTTCACCCAGGAGGAGCTGCGAGTTGGTACTTCACATGGTAGCCAGCCAAAGATTGAGGATGAGGAGAATCTTGCTCTAGCAGGCAAGGGCAAGTTCAGAGGGAAGAAGGGCCCCAGTGGGGGTCAGACTTCGAAAGGTGAAAAGATGAAGGATCTCAGCAAAGTTAAATGCTTTGCTTGTCACAAACCGGGACAATTTGCTAACCGGTGCCCAAACAAGAAGAAGGGAAACAAGAAGTCACATATGGAAGCTTCCGCTTGAACAAAAGTTGATGACTTTAGAGCTAGATTTGAGAGTGAATGTTCACTCATCGCATGTCTTTCTAGTTCAACTAATAGTGGAGTTGGTACATTGACAGTGGTGCCTCTAGTCACATGACTTGAGTGCAAGATTGCTTCCTCAACTTGAAGGAGGAGATGGGCTTCTACATTGAGATGGGAAATAATGCCAAGTGTTAGGGAGTAGGCCATGGGATAGTTACATTTCAGAGGGAGACTGGGAAGCCATTGATGGTGAGAGACGTGTTTTATGTTCCGGGGATGACCAAGAACCTGATTTATGTTTCAACCTTGGAGGATAGGGGCTATGTGGTCTCATTCTAGGATGGTAGAGACATTCGGCCCAAGGACTCCAAGACAACCAAAGTGATTGGAGTCAGGAGAGAGAAGTTGTATAGTCTTCAGTTTGAGCTAGCCCAAATTGGTGAGCAACACGTGTTATGGCAGATTTGTGGCATAGGAGGATGGCACATTTGCATCATGGAGCACTCAAGGTGCTCAAGGAGATAGTGACAGACCTTCCATACTTTAGCACAGAGCATCATGAGGTATGCAAGGGATGTGCTATGGGGAAGTATACCAAGACAACTTTCCCAAACAGTGATAACAAGACTTGAGGCGTTCTTGATTTGATACACTCAGACATATGTGGGCCCATGTCGTTAGTATCCTTGAGTGGGTACGAGTATTATGTCACCTTCATCGATGATCATTCCAAGAAGACTTGGATCTATTTCATGAAGACCAAGGCTGTGGTCTTCAGTGTTGAGATTTGGGTACCTTGGAAAGTGGTCCCCTTGTGTTTGTGAGTTTCTAAACACAAAGGGGGAGAATATTACCCTTATAGCTTTACTTTATGTTGTAATTTCACATTGACTTTATTCACTTAAGTCATAAAGTGAAATTTGTCACTTAAGTCATAAAGTGACAATTAATTCACAAGTGGGTGAATTAATAGACATAAAGCAAACTATGAAAATTTAAGTAAAGTGGGTATCTAAGTGAGATTTATGAGAAGTTATCTCACCCTTTGATTAGACTTGTCTAGATATAATCTAAGCCATTGATCTTTTAGGTTTGGCCTAAGGAAGGATAAAGGAGGCAAAAGGGTAAGGAAGAGATTCATTATTCACTTGAGAGAGTTGAGTGAAGAGGAGGGGAGGAAGTGAGGGTTTCAAGGAGCTAAGGGAGGGACACTTGAGCAAAGGGCGCAAGCTTCTTGAGGAGCTTTCATGGAGGGCATATCTTCTTGAGAGGAGAAGGGCGCATGGTATGGAGAGGAAAGTTTGAGCATGGATTCCTTGAGGCGAGAAGGGTGCAAGGCTTCAAAGAGGGCGCCCTAAGATTCATGCGAGTTGTTATGGAGGAGAGGGGCGCAAGAGCTTGAGGATACATTAGTAGGAAGCTAAGGGCACAAGCTATCTTGGACAAGGTTGCTTGAGAGGAGGGCGAACTTGTGTGATAGAGCGTGCAAGGAGTCAAGCAATGGGTGCAAGGTTCAAGGCAAGGCTTGTAGAGGGCATACCAATATTGTGAGGAGACAATCTTGGTAGAAGGAGGTGTTTTGTGTGAGAGGAGGGCGCACCCAAAGAGAGGGGGCACAAGTGTTGAGACTTGAGCAAGAGGAGGGTGCACCAAAGTGAAGGGGCACACTTACTCAAGGGATTCATCAAAGATCACAAGGCATCTTCAAGGGAGGCACATTCTACAAGTGGGCAAAGGTAAAGGCTTAGCAAAGTGAAGGGGGCACACCAAGGCAAAGGGTGCCTTGTTCTAAGGTTAGCAGGCACAAGTTTGAGGAGCTCCATTACAAGCTTGAGGATAAGCTTGGATTGTATTAGGTTCATTGTGTATTTACTTGTTGTAGCATTTGATTTCAGATGTCCATATATATATATATATATATATATATATATCTGTCTTACTGGTTTTCCCCATGGGGGTTTTTCCAGGGTCATGTTGACCAAAAACTACATGTGTTCATTTGTCATGTTTGCTTAGTATTTTCAGTTGTAGATTGTTAAATATTCTAGAGGTGTGTTTTGATGTTTAATGCATGTTATTGAAGCAATGTTGCCAGAGCGTGGGAGCGCATTTTTCAAAAAATGGTCGGGAGCGAAGCGTCTCCAGAGCGTTTATATATATATATATATATATATATTCAAAAGAAAACATGTAGAATGCCAAACTAGATGCAAAATTTATGAAACATGTATGTTTTTGATACTTCCAATATATGAAATGCCATCTAAATTCCATATTATCCATCATTCCATGAACAATATATGAAATGCCACCTAAATTCCATATTATCCATCATTCCATGAATCTTAAGTAGTACATTAATGAATAATCATTCAAGAATCAACCATCTAGTTGCTAACAATTACACATACACAATATGAAATTGAAATACATTTTACAAATACAAATACAACCATATAGACTTAGCAATTACAAACATACAAACTTCAGAACCATATAATAGGGAAGTACATCATTAATCCTATGGAATGAAAAGGTTATCCACCAATTGTCAACATGAGTCATGGCCAAATAGTTTGTTTACAAAAATTACATTTGGTATAAGTACTACAATGATAATTAAATTGAAATCTAGTAAAAATGAAAACAATCTATTTTCTACTCCTATCTTCTTCCACCACCACGATTCCCTCTCGGGGCACGCTGCGGGTGGTAGTGAAGATGAAGCAATCGAGTGAAGGTCCTTCTAATGCAGAAACTGGTGGAGTGTTAGTCAAGGGAGCCCGTCCATGGGACCTCGCACAGGGTGGTGGCATCTCAGCACGATCACCCTCATCCAAAAGAGCATTCTCCAACTCCTCCAAAACCAATGCCCATCCTCCAAATTGTCCTCCTCCGGATTGTAGTCCCATATCCTATTTGCTTTATCTATAGTTGGATCCTCAGAGTACGCTCAACAATCGCAGTTGTAATGCACATAGACCAAGGTCTCTGCTCACTGTACATTCAACCTATTCCTTCTAACATTGTGGATGAAACTTTATGTTCTCCAACACCTCTCTCCCCAAGAAGTACTCACCACCGTGAAAGAACCCGCGATTTCCATAGAACATAGTCAGGATGTATTACCCCGGACGCATGTCCCACCACCTAAGAGAAGGAAAATTCCTCGATCTCTATATAACGCTATTCCAAAGCAATTGCAACTGATGTACTGGCTCAACTGCTGTCGAATGCTATCACACTCCTTAACATCTAGGTACATTTTTTCTAATGCTCGCATATAACCAGCTTGAACCTTCCTCGATATTGGTGTGGTTTTCTTCATCACCGGTGTCGGGTTGAAAGCCATGACAGATGATAGTATTTTGGTGTAAGCACATATGCTAAGGCTTGTAGTGGAATATTTAGCTTCTCTCACTGTTTTTCCACCTCTATACCGATAAAATCATACAAATTCTGATCTCTAGGCTTAACAATGTCCTTAATTTGTCCTTAGCATATTATCCATTTGCTCAAACACCTCCCCAATGACCGATCGATCAAAATCTGCAAACCGAATCATGTTATAAATTGGCTTGGTGAATCCAAAACAAACCGAACCTGTGAACAAAACTGACTGTCAAGAAATGTCTCCTCCACTGCATTAGCACCATCTCTAACACTTCTCAATTCATCCCATGCATCAATCATCACCATAGCACCCAAAGCTTGTCTTACCCTCAATAAGTGCTTGAAGGTGAGGAAATAACTTCCAAATCTAGTCTTTGCAAGCTAAGTAATTGCAATTTAGAGTAAGCGCCATAAAATGCATTAACCCTTGAATGCCCGATAATAAATTTAATGAGTTTCTTCCCTCGATTGTACAAATCATTAATCCATGTGCATTCTTTATGCTTCTGATGATATCATGCATTAAAAGATTCAATGTGTGCACCAAACAACAAACTGCATCAAAAGATGCGGAGAGTATATTTCCGCTCAATGATTTTTTCTTGCTCCTTTACAATTTGTTGGATTATTAGTGATTACTTGAATCACATTAGTAGGACCAACCCCATCAATAGTTTTCAAGTAAGATGTCTGCTATGTTCGAGAAGATGCCATGACTGATGAAGAGTCCCTGAAAGCTCAAAGAAACACTGCACCAGTAGATAAAACACCAAGGATATTTATCAAATGTTGGTTTCTAACATTTATCCAACCATATGATACAACAAATACCCCAATGTATGACCATTCATCTGTAAACCATATTAGAGCTCTTTGAACTTTTTCTCTTTCCCTGTCAAGTAACACAATTCTAGCCTTTCATATCCGGGGCTCAGATCCAATGGGGGCTTGTTGATGGCTTTAACCATGGAATGCTAATAAGGGGAGCGAGAACATGGAATGACACACCACATGCATAAATAAACCTTGCCACTTTTGCATCCACTTCCTCCCCGCCAAGAATATCAAGGAAATCTTCTATGGTTCTCTACTTCCACTTCCACTTCCACTTCCACTCCCACTGGGTGAGGACCTTCCACCAACCTAAGAAGATGAAAAGGAGAAGATGCATCAAGTTGAACCTTTTTGTTTTTAGTATTCATTCTTTGTGCACCTTCCTCTATCTTGATGTAGTTTTCTCTCAGTTCCTGTGTTATCTTAGGGCAAATTGCAATACCAATGGACCCTATGTTATCATCATTGTCTAATACCCCACAAAGATGCCTCCTCACACCGGGGTATGAACCGGCTATAAGGTTTTCTCGGACGACAACCATGTGGGCATAGAAACTTATGGTTCCACCACCTCTACCCTCAAGTTTTAACTTTTGTGACATACCTCCACAAGGAGGTTAATGAAGCTTTGCCACTATCAACTTCATTATCATCCCTTCACCACCCTCCTCTCCTTCATTCATTGGGTAGTTTGGGCCATGAGAATGACCACTATCATCTTCTTCATGCACATGCCTATTCCCAAAGTTCAACACCATGAGAACAAAAATGCAAGGAAAAACCACAAGAAATTATTTTCTTCAGTTTTAGATGAACAATCTACAATAGAATGAGAGGAGGAAGGGGAATTGGAAAATGTAGGAGAAGACAAAAAATACAATAATAAACAACACATTTTGTGAACAATATTCAAAATTTCAACAAGAATACACATTGGGCATACCTATTTTGATGAATCTCCAATGATTTGCAAGTAGATGGAACCCCTTGTTGTCTCCTCCAAGCTTTCACAAATCCTCTTCAAGCTCTCTAACTTTGCTCCAACACCAAGCCAACACCAAGAGCTCCTTCCCTCTCCACTCCAACTCAAAGATGAAACAATGAGGAAGAAGAGGGAGAGATTGTGCTTTATCTCCCCTCTCTAACCCTAAAACTGCCCTAGGGCCCACCCACAAAGCCAAAAAAAAATAAAAATAACCAAAACAAAAAAATGAACTTTTTTGGGCCAAAAATCGGGGAGCGCCCACGTGGGTTCGGGAGCACTCTGGGAGTGCGGTTCCGGGAGGGTAGGGAGCGGGTCCTGTAGCTTTGGGAGTGGAGCGGGAGCATACCGGGAGTGAGCAGAAGCGTGGCGCTTCGGCAAAGGGCAGGGAGCGTCCAGGACAGGTCGAGAGCGCGGTTCGGCCGGTCTGGAGCGTGTGGGGGAGCGCGGTTCCGGATCGGGGGGGGGTGGGTCGCTTCTGGAACCCTGTATTGAAGGCTAACTTGGACAACAAAACCATCCATAATTAATCCTTATAACAAGAGGCATTAAAGAGCATCAAACATAAGTTTTGTGGGAAGATTTTGAGAGGGCAAAGTTTAGACAGTGGGCTGTTTTGAACAACGAGAAGGCTGTCCTAAAACTGTTAGAAAATCTTTTTGAAAGTACTCAAGCATAGTACCCAACAAGAGGTCAAATGACAGGTCTCTTGGGCAGTGCATAGGACCTCATAAAATATTCATTCAATCGGTTCAAGAGTTCAAAGCTCATTTGGAGAACCAGACGGGTAGCAAGATCAGGGCAGCAAGATCAAGGCACTGAGATCCGACAATGGAGGCGAGTACACCTCTAAGGCCTTCGAGGATTTTTGTGCAGGTGTTGGGATAAAGAGGGAGTTGACTGTTCCGTACAACCCACATTAGAACGGGGCGGCGGAAAGGAAGAACAAGGCTATAGTTGGGGCTGTGAAGGCTATGTTGTATGATCAATATCTACCTAGATTCTTATGGGAAGAGGCTTGCAACACTATAGTCTACATACATAACAAGAGTCCTCACAGGGTGTTGGGGAGGAAGACTCCAGAGGAGGTATTCACAGGGAAGAGACCAGAGATTGGACACTTCATGATATTTGGATGCCTAGTCTACTGTCACATCCCTTAGAGAAGAGGACAAAACTTGAGGCCACTATTGAGAAGGGGATCTTCGTTAGGTACAGTGAGACTTCGAAGGCATATCGTATTTACATTCCAACCTTGAGGAAGACTGTGGTAAGGAGGGATGTGAAGTTTGAGGAGGATAGAGCCTTGAGGAAGGCTCATGGGATTGTTCCAGCAGAAGCAGGATATTAGGAGTTAGAGACTCAGAAGGAAGAGGAGACACATGTTACAGGTGTGGGTACAAACACAGATGCTCGGACTTCAGAGTAGGATGAGGAGCAGGAGGTTCCTCCAGTACAGGATAGTCCTTCTTCTTCCAGGAGGAGGAAGACCAGATGGGTCGAGTAAACCTTGAGAGAGGCTCGGGAATACGTGGGTGCTCCTAGGACTTCTGTAAGGGAGAGTAGAGCACCACAAAGATTTTCCAGTTACATGGCTTTGATGAGCGGGCTGTTAGAGGTCGATCCTTCTAGCTTTCAGGAGGCATCACAACAGTAGGTGTGGAGAGATACCATGGTGGAAGAGTATGCTTCCATCATGAGGAATGATGTATGGGAGGTTGTGCCCCGACCATAGGGGAAATTAGTGATTGGCTCGAACTGGATCTACAAGATCAAGCACATTGTGGATGGCAGTGTGGAGAAGTTCAAATCCCGATTTGTGGCTAAGGGGTACTCTTAGAAGGAGGGGATTGATTACGATGAGACTTTCGCCCCAATAGCTAGGTACACTTCGATCAGGGTTGTGATCTCTATTGTAGCAGAGATGGGGTGGAAGATCCACCAGATGGACGTGAAGAAAACCTTCTCTAATGGAATCATTGAGGAGGAGGTGAATATTGAGCAACCGAAGGGTTTTGAGGTGCAGGGGAGGGATTCCCATGTATGCATGTTGAAGAGAGCCTTGTATGGGCTCAAGAAGGCTCCCATGGTGTGGTACTCGAGGATAGGCAACTACTTGCAGGGGATGGGGTTCACCAAGAGTTAGGCGGACTCAAACCTCTACTACATCATAGTTGGAGGTGAGCCACTCATTCTTGTGTTGTATGTGGACGACCTGTTTCTCACAGGTTAAGAGAGGCTCATAGCACTTGAAGAGGGACCTTGCTTCGAAGTATGAGATGAAGGATTTGGGGTTGATGCACTACTTTCTGGGGTTAGAGGTGTGGAAGTGAGATGGTCAGAGTTTCCTTGGACGGGGGAAGTATGCAGTGGAGATTGTGAAGAGGTTTGGTATCCAGGATTGTAGGCCTATGTCTATGCCCATGGTGGCCAACTGGAAGACGATTGATGCTTCCAGATCAGAGGCAGTGGACCCTACTTTATACAGGGAGTTGATTGGCTCTTTGATGTATCTGGTCAACACTAGACCGAATATATGCTTTGCAGTGAACACACTTAGTCGATTCATGGTTTAGTCGAGGAGAGTACATTGGGTGGCAGTGAAGCATGTTCTGAGATATCTACGTGGCATAGTTGAGTATGGGTTGAGTTACATCCAGGGAGATGGAGTGAAACTGATGGGATTTACAGATGTAGATTGGGCAGACAACACAGTTGACATGAAAAGCACTTCAAGGTGTTCTTTTAGCTTGGGATCGAGAGTTGTTTCTTGATTCAGCATGAAACAAAAGTCAGTTGCATTGAGCTCTGCTAAGGCAAAGTACGTGGCAGCCAGCTTGGCAACATGTGAGCTCATTTGGCTTCGGAAGCTATTCATGGGGTGTTTGGGCAGGAGTTGGAGACTACTATCATCCACTGTGACATTTAGAGCTGCATCAAGCTCTCTGAAAATCTAGTGTTTCATGATAGATCCAGATTCCAAACACATTGAGATCAGATTTTGCTTCATCAGGGATTGTGTGCAGAAAGGGACAGTGAAGCTACAGTATGTGCCTACAGGTGAACAGGTTGCAGACATTCTCACGAAGGCCTTGATGAAAGGCAAGTTTGTCATCTCCAGGGACAAGTTGGGGGTGGTGCAGAACACCTTCTTCGCTAAGAGGGAGTGTTAAATTTGTAGCTTGGAAGGTGTCTCAACATAGGCCTAAGTATCCATGCATGTTGGAGACAATTAATTAATGTCCAGATTAACAGTTTTAATTTTAGCCTAAGTCTAACTTAGGGAAAGCATAAAAAATAGTCAAATAATTTTTATTGGCTTTTTACACAGATTTCCTAGGTTCTAAACTTTGGAAATTAAAAATTTCACTTAAGTGAAATTTTCTGGAGTACTCTAGAAAGTTCCTAAGAGGGAAATAGAGTAAAGTGGAAAAGATAAAGTGTTGATAAGAGGGCAGAACACATACACATTGAGTTGAGCTCAAGAAAAGAGGGGCGCTTGGGTGAGAAAAGGAAGAAGGCGAGCAGCTAGTGACAGGCCGAGTTCAGGGCAAGGTTGGGCAGCAAAGTGCAGGCCATAGACAGGCCGTGCAGAGCAGCAGCAAGGGGCCGTACTCTGGGCGCTTCCAGCAGAGAAGGAGAGGCCGAGTTAGGGCCGAGCTGAGCAGACAGAAAGAGGCCCTACCAGGTCGTACGACTCAGCCAAAGAAGGGGCCATACAGGCTGAGATTTGTTGGGTCGTACAACACTTAGTTTGCTGGGCCATTCTGAGCAAAAAAGCTCAACTTCTGACTGTAAGAAATTCTCTTGAAATTTGCTGCTGTAATTATTTTCTCAGAAGCCCAATACAGCCCCCTCTTAGCTGGTTTTCCCCACACTGGGGTTTCCAGGGTAAAATTTCTGGTGTCTATATTTTATGTGCTTGGTTTCGTGAGTTTTCTGCTGTGCATTTATGTTGAAAACTCAGCTGTAATTTTTTTGCATAATTTTCTGAATTTATATCAGCAGTGAATTAATTCTGGCTAGGAAAAATTATTGGCATTAAAGTTCAGATTGCTGGGTTTAAAGTTTAACAATTTTCAAAATTTGTAAAAAATCACTTTTGAAATCAATGTGAAGAATTAACAAATGAGTTACAAAAATGTTGAGGAAAAAAGTGACTCAATGATGATTGTTATCATTTAAAATGCGAGGTGGCTAAATATGAACAAAATGATTGAGTATCACAACAACCAATTAAAGTTCTCAAGATAAAGTTTGACAAGGAGTTATCAGAGAAAGATGAAGAAAATTTTCGTGTAAAGAACCATAATCAAAGCTTGATTACATAAATCAAGAAGTTGAAGAATGATAAGGAGTCACAACAAAAAAAGTTAGAACAACTTACCAGCAAGGAACAAATAATCGATAAAGAGACAATGACCGACCTAGTTGAAATAGAGAAGTCGCCAGAGATAAAAATCCAAACATTGGAGAAAGGAACCAATACAATCCAGTTGACATAGAAAATCAGAGTGATGCTTATATTGAAATGTTATCAACCAATAAATCACCAGAAGTATCAAAAGTTGAATGTCCAAAACCCAGACACAAGATAAAAGGATGCTTTATCATCATCCTAATTATAATTGTCATTGTATTATTCATTGAACTAACCAAAGACAAAACCGATATGAAAAATTAACTAAAGATCCTAGTATATTGAAATGAAGCTCCTTTGTGGAACCTTATCATTCCCTATGTGACGGATGTTGTCGCCATACAGTGCCTCAGAAAATTGAATTAGGGTTGTCTAAGCCTTTCACAAATTTAGAATTCTACTCAATGCTTCGTCACTCATATTGTCTAGTGTCTTCAAGCCTCGCAACTTCAAGAATGGAGAATGATGAAGAGGCATTGCAGGGAAAAAGGAAGACTTAGCTCTTTACATAGAATGATTTGAGGGCAGAGCATCTTGAAAGGAGAGACAATGTATTGAATATAAAATACAACAACAGCAGCAACAACAACAACAAACTAAAGGACATAACCTAACTAAGGGACAGAACTGTTCACCTTTATGACTAGTCAATGCATATAAGTACACCATCACAAGGTTCATTGTATCAAATATCTCATTTAATTATTTATCAATTAAATACTATTTATTCTATATGAATTTCGACTCTTTGTTCTTATGTTGGATATTCTGTAAGTGAACTATTGTTCATTACGTTATCCTTATCATCTTCTGGAGGAGGAGAATGCATGATAAGGAGATTTTATAACTGTTGCATAATGCACTCCTTCAGCTCTTTCAAATCTTCCTTGCGTGTCATTCTTGTCTTGAGATCTTCAAAATCCTCCTTGTTGTTTGTCTTCACATCTTTAACTTTTTTCTTCAATTCATCAAGACTCAATTGGTTAATGTATCATGCAACTTTTGAAATTCTGTTCTGCTATTTTGGAGGTCAACCTTCTTCACCATTGTAGTTTCCATGGTGGTGAATTTCACCTTGCAATTGGGAAAAAAAAAATTCCAACCCTTCATTTTCATGTGTTTCGAAGCTTTGGCAAGAGTAACATTTGCCTTATTACCTCTGGACATGGTGGCTGGATACCTTGGTATGACAAGTTGGGCTAACATTTGCTATATAAATGTTAGTCCAATTCCCCCACACCTTAAATAGTTATCCCAAATGGTAAAAAGCCTTTCACCAATATATTCTCCTCGATTTTATCTTTCCAACAGGTTTTGAATCACCTTAATTAGAACTTCCAATTGAAAGTTATGCCATTTTTGAGATTACATACCTTTAAGCCCTTCGTTTGGACACTACTCTGCTGGCTGACTTTGTACTTGATGTTGCTCTGAAACTGATGCTCCAATGAGTCCGAATTTTCGGCTTGTAAAATCTTGATATTTCTTGTTTATAGAGTCACAGGTCTCATTGTATTCTAAGTTTCCAATCAAAAGTTAGGATCACTATCTGAAAACTTGTTGATTTTGGGTCCTTTCAAGTGAGTGAACTTGTACCGTAGTATGTCTTCTTTTCAATGCCGTTGGAGGCACTCAATTTTGACCTCTTACTCTTCAGATGTGATTGTTTTACTAAAGCTTTTTGTTTAATCCTAGGCTGACAAAAACCCTAACTTGAATGGCTTGCAACTCCAAAATTATAGGTAATTAGATTTTGAAATTTTAATACTGTCCTCTTTCCTCTTCCAAGCCTGCACTTCCCATGCAATTATAATGTCCCTAAAAAAAGTTGTAGCGATAATGGTAAAATGGCTCTTTTGAAGGAGCAAAACCAAGAATTGTCTGTTCTAATATCAAATGTCATGGACCAAATAGGCAGGTAAGCATAAAAAAGTCTCAATGCAGAGGTGCCATGCCTAAATCAAGCTAAAGAGTGAATGGATGAGAAACCTCTTCGAGGAGACAACCTCGGATTACAGTATAGGAGACGAAGAGGGCTAGAAGGACATAATAGGCATACATAACTATAATTAATGTCATGATAATGACTGAGGTATATGACTAGGGGCTTAACATTGTGCGTGCATACTTTGCCGCACTTGCCTACATTGTTATGCCCATGCACTTTGTTGTAGGGAGTGCATGTTGCACCTCTACTATGGCTGCACATATCAAAGGGGTTTGCACACTTCTTGTGCGTATGATTCTATTTTGTTGGGAGAATTTGTCAGGAGGACGTAGTGGGTTTCTTGCTTCCTTCTAGATCAATTGCCAAAATGCTCTGGTCACTACTTGTGCATGAGTCTGCTTTCTTTTGGAGCATAGTAATAGGAACTTGCTGAGTCTATTGGAACCACCGATTATTAGACCCAAGATGACGTCCGAAATGGGTTGGTTTGGTCCCACCTGGCCAAACACGAGTGCCAAACCTGTCTGACTCATGTTTGACCCATCAGGGCTGGGTGTGGCTTGAGTTTGATTGTCAAACACAAGTTTTACTAGTGAAATTGAGTTTGATGAGGATAGAGTCAGACGAAGCAATTATGTTCAGTGTAATATTTCATATGTAATCTAATCCTAGTGTTTCATATCCATTCTGATTTCAAAGAAAAATAACTACCTTTTATTTAAAATTGTGTACTTTTTATATATTTCTGTTTACGGAGTCTTTATCGGGCTGATAGTTGAGTCTTTGCCGAGTTGGGAGTCAACTTTGACCGTTTGGGCAAAAGTGGTCATTTGTCAAGTTGACTCTGGTGACTTTGGTTGGGAGGACATTGTGGGTTTGCCTGTTGTGTCCATTCTATAACCACTGTCTATCAGGCTACCCCAACGAGTTGTTAGCTGGCAGTATTTTTGTCAGTTGCATGCACACCCATACTGCCATCTCTTTCAGTCATGTGCATGTTTGCAGCGTCATCTCTATTAGTCACATGCACGCTTGTGCTGCCTATTTTTTTTAAATTTTCCTTCATCCAGAAAATTTTCTTCTGTTATCCAGTGTGACCTCTCTCTCCCACACTATTTAATGCTGAACCTTTAATTTTGGTAAAGCTTAGTTTGGGAAATATTTAATTTAAAAATAAATAAATACAGACTTATTTTTTTGGTGTTCTTGCATCTGCTACACTTCCTTGCACATCTGCGTATGATCTGCCCAACGATTGCCTTACTCTCTGCCTTATTCAGTGTTATGCTCCGATGATCCCTTGGTCGTTACTCGTTCTTCACTGTGTTGCTGGATGCCTAATCCTGTGGGTTTGATACCATGTCAGAATTAAACATAATTGCATATACAAAGAGGTGCAGATAAGAGAAAGAATGATTATGTTTTGATATTATTACTGAAGTATGAAAGCCATTACATAAGCATAGCCTCAATGCAGGAGAAGAATGTTACATAACAACCAACACCTAATTACTAACATGTGATTTAATTAACACCTAATTACTAACATGGCTTTATTACAGAACATAATGTGAAGTTCCTAAATTATATCTCCTAAGCTATGTGATTAAATGATATAATCACGACAACATATATTTTAATACTTTGTTCATTGTACTCTACATATACATATGATGAATAATAAAGTGTACAGGCTACAGAGGCAGCAAACACTTTTTTGTCTTTCGCTTGTGTGATCTTGTCTTATTGCTTTTGTGTGTTAATTGCTTTCCCTCTTTGGCTTTGAGGTTTGAGCACATATCTAGAGTTGGTAGAGAATACAATCTTCAATTCTCAGGAGGAAGTTTAGTGCCTTCCCACTCAAGTAGAATATTTGTTCATCTCTTCTCGCCTTGCTCAATCTCTGGCACACATCACTTTTTCAAATTCTTGTTTATGTAGATTTTTCACATCGTTAGGAGTAGGGACTGACATGATTTATTAGCTTGTTATCGCAGTGAGCGAAGCAAGGTTTTCTTACAGTCTGGGTTGGAAGAGATGTGTCACATGTGTAATGCTAGTAATATTTAAATGAAAAATCGAATGTTCCACCTCTAATCTTTAGAAAAGAAAGAAAATGGAAAAGCCGACCATAAGATAGAAAAAATAAGCTAGCATAGATCCATCTTATCGCTGGATTTTTTAAAAGGTGAGAAGTTTGTGCATGTTGTTTTATTGATCCCTCAGTGTGTAATAGATCCAGTGTTAAGATGGATCTATGCTGGTTGTATGCCACTGACATGGATGTTCATATGTGACTATTTTATCATTTGTCGTTTGTGGACATTAATTTTTGACATTTCTTATCCAGTTTCACCTAATTGAAGACTTAGGATTAATTCTCATGTATATAGGGCCAAAATTATCTAGATAATTTAAAAATAACTTTTAATAGTTGACAAGTTTCATTCAATTACAGTTGATGAACTGCAGTACTCTCAAAATATGGGAGCTCTTGTGGCTTTATTATAATCTCTGCTTAATATTCAAAGAAAAGCAATCATCATCCCAGTCAAGAACTGCGCGTAATACCCTAATCCGTTAATTACGATCATATTGTGGTCTGAGTGTTAGTTAGGATATATCCAAATTAAATTAAATTTCTGTCCTTTATTTGATTGCAGACAGGAACAACTATGGCCGACCAAATGGATCTACTTAGAGAGCAAGTGAAGATGTTGGCTGGGGAAGTTGCTCTTTGTACAAGCTCCCTGAAACGGCTTTCTGAGCAGGCTGCCAGCAGTCCAGATGATTTACAATTTCAAGTATAATAATAAACTTCATGTTTGAGTAATTTTATCTTTTGGTGTTTGTCATATAACACTAGCTGATTCTTCTTTTGTTGGGTTGAAAGGCCCAGATGCAAAATCTGAAGGATGAGATCCAGGAAAAGAAAAGACAGATGCAGGTTCTTGAAAGACGCATGATTGGTTCCATTGAGTCTTCTCCAAACACAGCCAATATAATGGAAATGTCACAGGTAGAACACACAAGATGCTTGGAAGGATGTATTGGATGAAATGGTTTTAAGTTATTTGGATTAATAAGTGCTTTACTTCGTCTGGGAAGTTATATTTGGGTGGTTTAGTCGTTTTAAAATTTGTGTAAGAAAGTACTTTATAATCGTTATACATGAACTAGTCTAAGAGATTACTTTAGATTATTTAAAACTTTTAGATGGCTGTTTACAGTCTACCTAATGACCAGATCATATTTGTTACTAGGGTATGTATTACAGTTACTATGAATGCTCTGGTCAGCAGAATAACTGAAGGCTTTTTAGGTTTCTTTTTATATTTATTCTCAGAGCATAGCCTAATCTGGAGAGCTAATTTGTGTGCTGTTTTTTTCAGACTATCTCAAAAGTTTCAGCTCAATTGAATGAAAAAACTTTTGAACTTGAGGTAATTTTGAGAGTATAGTCTACCTAGGGTCTTATTTGTTTCGCTTCCATTTCATTGGGACAAGGCAATGTTGTCTGATCAATGTTTCTTTGATTCTTTCTTATTCTTTGTATTTCTTATTCTAAGTTGTTGTTATCTGATTACTAATAATGCATTTCATTCATAGATCAAAACTGCAGATAACAGAGTACTTCAAGAGCAGCTACAAGCTAAGGTTAGACCATTTTTCGGATGTTTTAATTTGTTTTGTTTAATGCATTTCAACTAGTAGAGGGATGTTTCTCAAGCAACGAGATTCTTATGTTTTTTTCATTCCTTTTTACACCACATCAGATATCAGAATTGAATGCCATGCAAGAAGAAATTCTTTTGCTCAGACAACAGCTTAATTCTGCAATGAAGAAAAGATCTACCGAGGAGGTGCAACTGACAGCTCATTCCGACTTGTCTAGCTGGTTGAATCCTGGTAGCTTGTCTGGAGAGCTTCGGAGTGTGGAAGAGAACTTAGATGTGGACACACCAGTTTTGACTGAGCATTTATCAAGAGTATGCTTAAAGGATGTTCAAGAGGAAACACCTCTGCAGTCGCAAGTTCTTATGCAGGCAGGCTCTGATAATAGATTGTCTTTCTTGCTTGGCCTACTGGCACTCTAGATTGTGTTCTTGGCATCTCTTTCAATGATTTAGTTTTCCAGCTAGTTTTAAAGATTTGGGGATTAAATGGCCCTTTTCAACACTCTGTAGACAGTAGAAGAAAATATTTTTACTAGCTGTTTATCTTCTAAAAAAGAGAAAATGTTTATTCATCTTTAATTTGTTTTTAGTTTTACCAATTTGCACATTAGCTGTGTTTCAGGCAGCTGAGATCGAGAATCTAAAGCAGGACAAGGTTAGGTTGATTGAACAAAAGGATGGACTTGAAGTTCACAGTCAGAAATTGGCAGAAGAGGCAGCTTATGCCAAGGAACTGGCCTCAGCTGCTGCAGTAGAGCTGAAAGCTTTAGCTGAAGAAGTTACTAAGCTATCATACCAGAATGTGAAACTGACATCTGATTTGCAAGCAGCACAAGACTCGACCTTTGGAAGAACAGTAAATTCTCTAAAGTATGGTCAAACTGATCAGTCACAAGATCTCTACCCAGCTGGCCGTAGAGGTATAGTCTCGGCTGATATTAGAAGGGATCTTATTGCAAGTCATGAAAGGGAAGCTGCTTTGGAAACTATATTGCTGGAAAAGGAACAAAAAGAGGCAGAGGTTCAAAAGGGAATTGAAGAAGCAAAACAAAGAGAGGCAGATCTTGAAAATGAGCTTGCAAACATGTGGGTTCTTGTTGCAAAACTGAAGAAGGGACAAGAGAATCCGGACGAAGTCACGCAAGGACAGAATACATGCAGAGATTGCAAATGTAGAAGCCTTGCAGGTGACAGCAGTACGCCATACTCCGTTGAAGGAAATAACATCTCTAATGAGACAAAGCCAGATGAAAACAAGGCAAATATCACTGTTTTGGAAGAGCTAAAAGTTTCTCTTGAATATGAGAGACAAAGACGTCTGGAGGTGGAATCGATCCTTTCACAGCTTAAGGTAAATCGTCTCTAACTAGTATTTTGATAATATCCATAAAGTCTACAAGAGAGAGACAGAATTTTCATTTCTATGCTTTTATTTAGTTAATCTTCGAGATCTTGTATATGCTTGCATTGTTATAGAGAAATATTTTGGACATTAACTTATTTTCAGGACAGGAATTTAGTTATATTTTTATAGAGATTGCTGTTGAAGAGTCTGTCTATTTTGAGCAGGATAAATTGCTTGTTTATATGAAATGTTTCTTAAATGAATTATCAGTGTTGACCTTATTGTTTTGGTTTATTGGTGCCCAGCAGTATTATTTAAATATTAATAAAACTGACTTTCCTATTTTAGGCCAGAGTCAATGTTGACCATGATCTGTACATTACATAATTTATTCATCCTTGAAAGCAAACAACAGGGAAGATAGACAAGGTCCTAAAAAGTCTTCCTCGAGCTTTGTGAAGGGTTATATTTGGATATGTTTCTCTTGTTTATTAGTAACATGAATAATATTGTAGCCTATATCATGTCTATTTAGCAAATAGCTTATGTCAATACTATTTATCCTAGCTTGATTTTTGACGTAAAGATATTTATTCCAGCTCGACTTTTGATGTTTCACTTAATGTGTGTTTATTTTATATCAAAATTATAAGGTCAAGGGTCGTTAAGGTATGGAGCATAGATGTGGAACTACCAAGTGATGTGCAATGACAAAACAAGAAGATAGCTTATTTCTAACTAACTTTATTGCTAAGAAAATTTAATAGGAAGATTTTTTTAGTAAAACTGTTCAGCTCAAAAGTAGGGAAGAGCATTATGCATGTTTTGTTTAGAAAGGAATAATATGCAGTTTTGGTAGTGTAAGTAATGTTCAGTTGGTATATCATTAGATTTGTCATTTGATATAGTTATAGGATCAAATATGTTTTTAATTTGAACGTGCAAATGTTGAATAGCTGATTTATTCAAGACAAGATATTCCTTTTGAACATTTTTCCAATTGGAGATATGATTTTCTCAATTCTTTATTAAACAATTGTCAGAGTGAGGATCTTGATGGCTTGGACCTTACAACACTTGATGAATTACAAAGCCTCCATGTTGATGCAATTACGAAGCTTTGTCATGCAAAGGTATGTCTTACTTTGTTCTTCACTCTCTTTCTCTCTCATGCAATCTCACACTCCTACACACACGTGCAACCATCCATGTGCATTTGTTGTCACCTTCTTCTTCTGTGTTGTTATTGTAATCCTTGCAACTTAAAGCATTGTATGTTGGGAACAATGTACATGTACATTTCTTGTTATAACGAATCAACTTATTCTCTGGTAATTTCATTCATAGAAGATGCATTGGCTCTAAAACGATGCCAAAACTCTAAACCCTAATATTCAATACACACAGAAACACAAAACTTAATAGATCAAGTGAGTTCGTATCTAGTCTTAAACAATCCAAAATACTAGGTAAACATCTATATTAGATCTGGTATGCAATCAATCAACAATAAATCGAAAAACAATACTTACTACACTATTGCACTATCCCAAGGCATCTAGCAGAACTAGAGATGCAATGACATACGCTATACATAAAACTGATACTATAATCACAGGGCTTGCAACTATTGGCTAAGCAACAACATCAATGTCAAGAATAGCTTGCAATAATAGAGCAAGAAACAAAACCTAGTAACAAACATTGAACTAATCTATTACATCTTTGGAATCGCAACAATATTAGTTAACAACTAAGCTAACGACATAATAGATTAACTATTAACCCTAAACATATAGATCAAATAGAGCATTCACCAAATGCCATTTGATTAGCCTTAGTAGGATTTTAAGTCAGAAACATGGAAGATTGTCAACTATCACCGTAATAACACAATGTTTATAGTGGGAATCCAAGTACTAGGATAAAACCCATTGACAGATGGAGTACATAGATCTAAAAGAATATAGTTGTTACACCGGTCAGGCCTTGGAACATTGATATTTGTTAATGCCTCAAGTATCCTGTTAGGGATTTGCTCAAAAGGAAACACAAGGTAACCTAGCTCTCTACCCCATCATTCTATTTATACTTAACCAAGTCAATCTGATGACTAGGTTAAATGCCTATCCTTGGTTATTTTAAACAAAATTAATAAAGATTAGCCAATTAAAAGAAAATTTATTACAATACAAGCTGCATCTATATCGAACACTATCCGACCATGGAATGCTTTGTAGCCTCCTGGGTCTGCTTTTAGGTTTTGCTTATATAATGAAAAATTGTACAAAAAGGGTGTATTTCAATGTTCTGGTTGCTTGTTTGTATCAGTCATTTGTCTTGAGTTTCCCTCTGAATCCTTTGTTTCTGATGATGTTGCCTCCTCACTTTCTACATGGTTGAGTGCCTTTAATGTGCAAGTGCCTAGTTGTACCCAATTATTGGTATTTTGCCTATTTTTCCAATGATGCCTTTACCGCCTTGATTCTTTCTTCAGCTCACTTGTTTCTTCCCATTTTTGTCTTCAAACAATGTTATATCAATCTGTAGAGGCATATCAGAAAGTTCTTGGACTTCTCAAATTCTTTGCTTCTTGTTCCGATAGAACACCTTGTTCTATTGTGCTAAGCTCATCGACTCTATCTTGCAGCATCCTCTACTGGGTTCAAAGCTGTTAGGTTTATGAAGCTCGAGTTTTAGTTTATGCTAGTTTTGATTTAAATTGGTTAGCTGATAGGTATTATTCTCTAGTTTATTTGGAGAATGCAGTATTTGCTATACAATGCCTTGTCTATACAACCCTCCGAGGTACATAGCTATTTTGTACTACCCTCCGTCTTTGTTTGCGCACATCTCATGCAAATCCTCTCTGCTTCCTTTGCTTTCTGTTGAATTTCTATCGATTTGGATTTATGGATGTGTCAATTGCCAATTCAATTTGTTGTCATATTTCTTCCAGTCTATAGCTTTCTACTTAAACCAATGTTGTTGAGAATGTAGATTCGATGAGTCCCAAAATGCTGGTTAGCAGGTCTTCTAGAGCTTTGATTTGCTCATCCTTGCACTTCATCTCCATCAATAGGTCTATATAGTTTTTATCCAACATCTGGTGGGAGATATTGAAGTGGAATCTTGACTTGTCCTTGGAGGGTTTGGTTTTTGTAGTCACCACCTCATAGCCAGTAATGCCCATTAGAAATCTAGGATTATCTATGGTCTCGGGGATTTCTATTGCCATCTCTGCTATGCCTGTTTCTTCATTGAATTCCAGTTCGATATGTATTTTATTCCCAAGTTTTTTCTTCTTGTGTTTCTTTGCTAGCACTTCCTCCATAACGATTTTCTTCTTCTGGCTTCCCTCATATAGACTCAATTTTTTTTTTCTGCTCAACTTTGAATCAGAATTAGGAGTCCCCTTAGCCAAATGGTGATAATATTTGGGTTATTCTCTGGACATCAATAACACTGTCCTCTAGATACCGTTCCTAGTTTTGCTTGATTGCTGACCCCATCAAGCTTGTGTCTTTGTTTTATACCCATCTTATTTTCCTTAAGGTCTCCATTCATAAGTTCTTGAGCTCTTACCTTTATCGACTGTTTATCCTTGGCCTTCTTCTTCTTTGTGATTGGATTCCTCTTCTCAAACTCTTCTTGCCTCCTTTGGGTCACTCTGGTTTTCATCAACTTCATTCCCTTGGTCATCTTCATTGTGATTCCCTTCATCGCATTGTGGAACGCTCAATTTATGATGGTGTTCATCTCGGTCATCAAGATTATTGGGTTTGTCTTTTGTCTTTGCTCTATTTCTGTGTTTTTTCTTTTTCTAGCCCCATCTTTTTTTCTTGTTTTTCTTCTTTGCTTGCTTGGCTTCCTCTTCTGCCATTTTCTTTCTTCTTTCCTTGCCTTGCTGTTGTTGTTTTTCTGTTTTCTGCCCCCCTCGATAAGCATGTTATTTATTGTTGAATCAGACTTGATATTTCTGTAGTTGAGCTTGTATGATGTCTATATCCTTGTGCTTAGCCTTAGTTTGGCTTTTTTATCCTCCTTTTCTTGATTTTAGTGCATTTTGTTAGCTTCCTCCAACATGGTTTGATACAAACATGTTTGCTTTGTACCTATCAAGTTATTATTTGATTTCCCCTTTAGAATCTTTGCCAATTAGGCTTCCTTCTATGCCATAGATTTTGTTCTTTCTCCTAATGGTTCCCCTACTAGGCCTTTGCCTTTATCGAGTCTGATCTTTCTTTGCCTCGAGGTTTGTCTTACTTGTTTTCCCCCTATTGCTGTTTTTTCTTTCCCTTCTTTTCTAATCGGATGGTCCTTTTTCTGTTTGTAAAAATATTTCTTATATATATACAGAAAATTGTTTACAACAACTGAAAAAATAAAAATGAAAATGGAAGGGTATATACAAGGAAATTTATATCCTCTTCCTTAAAGCAACTAAAACAGCCATAAAATCACAATAAGAGGCATGGCCCAAGGCTGTTGGGAGCGGGGAGCGGGAGCATCGATTTTCAAAAATTTCCGGGAACGGGAGCGTTTTTTATATAATACATAAAAAAAACATATTTTGATGCATACATATAAAAAAAGCATGCAGAATGGCAAATCAATTGCAAAAAACATGAAAACATAGATATAAGATCATTTAACTAATTGATTAGTGATGATGATTAAAGAATCAACCATTTAGTACGCATATAACATCAACCATAAACATTTGTCATCAATAGATTGTAATAGACAACAT
>SNQJ01S0000800.1:63076-82099 GCA_010110895.2 Picea sitchensis | reverse complement strand
CCCTTGTTTGAGAAGGGTTTCCCAGGATATATCTTGTGTTCTTGTGCATGGTGTTTCTTCTTGTGATCTTGGTTGTTGCAACATTCTTGTTTATCGTGAAGACATGATGAAATTAAATGAACTACCTGCTTAACCTAGCTTATGAAAAATCAACATACATGACTGGGGTTCTTGGTCAAGTACCAAGTAGTAAGTCCCTAGATGTGTTCTAGGGCCCCTGGATGTGTTGAAATTACTAAGACAACTGAGGGGGGGGGGGTGAATCAGTTGCCACTATGCTTAAACAATTTTATGTTTGTAAAAATATTGTTACTCTTCTGCAACTGATAATCAGGGTTACGCAAGACATAAACAACAGAAATAGTAAACATCAATCACACACATGATATACATAGAGACAAATATTCATGAGGAAACCCATAAAGGGAGAAAACCTCTTCTTCTTAGAATGATAGGCAATCTTTTAATTTTTGTACATCATGGTCTTTGAGCACCAACTCATTGTGAGGCTACCACCTATGTTTTACAAGCTGCAATTTGATGAGAGCACCAACTAGAAGGAAGCACCAACTCCCTGAGTGTTCCAACACTAACTGGATGGAAGCACCAACTTCCAGTCACACAGGCACCAACCTGTATAACAAAGAACAATGGTTCTCCCTTGCACCACCCTACCACCCTGGTTTTTCTGGCTGCAACCAGATGGAAACTACAACTCCCTGTGTTCAAGCACCCACTTGAAACTCTGAGGACAACACTCCTCCCTAGCACCACCCTACCACCCTGAGATATAAATCTTTGTTATTGAAATTTATTATAGTGATACAGTATTTATCAATGGCTTACCAGTCTCATCACTGTTCTTCTACACTGCTCTTCTCTGCCTGCATCAGTGTCTTCCTGCTCACATCGTCTTGCGCTTTCTGTTCTTCTGCTCTATCTCTGCATGCGCACCTCGACTTTCTCTTCCTCTCTCAGATATACATTTCTTCATTCTATGTCTTTCTTCTGTGTTTTATGCTCTGTGCGCCATGTTCGCTCTTCAACACCTTCTGAGAAACGATGAATACACTTTTGAGAAACAAAAGAACGAATTCAACCCTTCTGAGGACGAGTGCGACCCTTCTGAGGTCGAGTGCGACCCTTCTCAGGACAATGCGACCCTTCTGAAAACAAGTGTGACCCTTCTGTGTGTAGATACAAAAAATGCGACCCTTCTGAGTGTTGGCGCGACACTTTTGTGTGTTGGCGCGACCCTTCTGTGTAGGAGAGAAAAATTGCAACCCCTTTGTCAAGCAATGCGACCCATTTGTAAATGGTGCGACCCTTCTGTGTGTAAGCAAGAAAAGTGCGACCCTTCTGTTTATAAGCAAGAAAATGTGACCCCTCTATAAAATGGTGCGACCCTTCTGTCATATGGTGCAACCCTTTCGAGAAACACTAAATTCGATCCTTCTAAGTCCACACACAATCAAAAACTCGCCCCATCTCCATCCTCTCTCAGATAACGGGTTCCTACCTTTCTAAGTCACCTCCAGATCCAAGACACGATCCATCACATCTCTACTTCCCCAGGACGCGACCCTTCAAAGAACCCCTGTTCTTTCACACTCCGAGAGCTCTACCTCATAAAAAAAAAACGCACAACATCCAAGCCATTTCCCAAAGAAAAGAAAAATGCCCTTCTGAGGACGAGTGCGACCCTTCTGAGGTCGAGTGCGACCCTTCTCAGGACAATGCGACCCTTCTGAAAACAAGTGTGACCCTTCTGTGTGTAGATACAAAAAATGCGACCCTTCTGAGTGTTGGCGCGACACTTTTGTGTGTTGGCGCGACCCTTCTGTGTAGGAGAGAAAAATTGCAACCCCTTTGTCAAGCAATGCGACCCATTTGTAAATGGTGCGACCCTTCTGTGTGTAAGCAAGAAAAGTGCGACCCTTCTGTTTATAAGCAAGAAAATGTGACCCCTCTATAAAATGGTGCGACCCTTCTGTCATATGGTGCAACCCTTTCGAGAAACACTAAATTCGATCCTTCTAAGTCCACACACAATCAAAAACTCGCCCCATCTCCATCCTCTCTCAGATAACGGGTTCCTACCTTTCTAAGTCACCTCCAGATCCAAGACACGATCCATCACATCTCTACTTCCCCAGGACGCGACCCTTCAAAGAACCCCTGTTCTTTCACACTCCGAGAGCTCTACCTCATAAAAAAAAAACGCACAACATCCAAGCCATTTCCCGAAGAAAAGAAAAATGCCATTCTTCCAAGACCTTTGCCACCTCAAAGAGAATCACGACCCTTCATATTCTCTGGTGGTTATCTTGAGTTTCTTTGGCATCACTGACAGTTACAGTCAGTCGTTTTTATTAGTGGAGTGAGATGTGCAACGCGGAGTGGAGTTAGGTGTACAATGGACACTCCAAGAGCTAGGTTGCTGCATCACCAGATTCCAATAGCGCATTATCACGAAAATCCTCATCAAACCCCCAAGGTGCTCCAAAGTATGCGAGGAAGATGAGCGCCTATTATTTTTAATATCATTATGAAAGTATAATACACATGCAGAACCTCAGGGCTCCATCACCAAGAGTGTATGATTCCCCCAATCATGTTAATGTTGCTTGAAGGCCTGGGTAGCTACACCAAAACAATAAGTAATAGCAAGAAGTCCAAAGGAGGTAAGTTCTCTATAAAATCCATTGTATAACACATAAAGGATCATCATAGGAGCTCAATAGACATGTCGCAAATCAAGGTGCTCTCCTACAAGCATCAAGTATCATGCATCCAATGACAAGTAGGTGAGTGCTCCATGGAATCCGTTGTCTATTTCATTGCTGCCAATATGCCATCAATGACAAGCACACTCTTCCTGTAAACATGCCAAGAATCTCCTGCTTTGGCATTGATGGCAACCCTGAAAGGTTGCACTATTCTGCTTAGACCTCCAACTGTAGCATCCAGGCCACACCTTTTCTCCCCCTTAATGTCAAAGAAAACTGAGAGTGACTCTGTTCTCCCCTTGATCAGAGATACAATAAGCACTCTCCCCCTGATTAGATATACTATGAGCACTCTCCCCCTACACAGATAGACTATTTTAACTTGATAACAGGGTCATGCCCAACTTCTGGCGTAGATACTCAAACTGAGCTTTTCCAAGCGGTTTAGTGAAGATAACAACAATCTGGTCTATGGAAGGAATATTATTTAGCTGAACAACTCTGTTTGTAACCTGCTCTTTGAGAAAATGATATTTTATTGGTATATACTTAGTCTTTGAATGAAGAACATGATTCTTGGAGACACTAATGGCACTTGTGTTATCACAGTGAATTTGAATGGGATCAGTGTAAGTTACCTTCAAATCTGTAAGAGTTTGTATCATCCATAATAACTGAGTGCAGCAAGTAGCAACAACAATGTACTTTGCCTTTGTAGTTGACAAAGAAATAGATCCCTGCTTCTTACTAAGCCATGCTACTAATGAATCTCCTAAGAAGAATGCACCTCCACTGGTGCTCTTTCTCTCATCCAAACAATTTTCCCAATCAACATCTGAATGTGTAGTTAATTGAAAATTTTGATTTCTAGGATACCAAAGACCATAAGTCATTGTACCCTTGAAATATTTGAATATCCTCTTGACAACTGCTAAATGACTTTGTTTAGGAGCAGACTGATAACGACCTACCATTCCAACAACTTGCATTATATCAGGACGAGATGCTGTGATGTACATAAGACTGCCTATCATTGATCGATATGTTCTTTGATCAACATCAGGTGAAATATCATCTTTACTGAGCTTGCAACCAACCAACATAGGTGTACTAACAGGAGAGGAATCTTCCATCTGAAACTTCTTCAGCATCTCTTTCAAATACTTTTCTTGAGAGATAAATAACCCTGCAAAACTCTGATTGATTTGTAAACCAAGAAAATATGATAGTTCTCCTATCAGGGACATGTTTACAAGTCATTATGAGACTTATGTGGACATGTTTTGCCATTAAAGAGGACCCCTTGACTTTGAATTTTGATCCTCTCCTGGTTGATTCTATTTCCCTCCTTGTTTAATGTAGTGTTGGTGTTTTATAAGTCTTTTTGATCTAATTGATCTTTAATTAATATTTTTATTAATTAAAATATTAATTAATTATTAATTTTCTTTTATTTATTTTTAGGGTTTGACTTAATCCTAATGTTAGGGTTAAAATAGAAAACCCTAACCTACCCACCTAAGCTATAAAAGAAACCCTCCCTTCTCATTTTCATATTCACTTACACTCACTCTCCTCACTCTTCCCTACTTGCTGTGGCTACCTTAGATTGCTTTCCTTGTTTATGGTGCGACTATCCTAGTGATCTTTCATCTTCAGATCTGAGGTATTTGTTTGGACTCTTGTTTGGCTGTGAGCTTCAGATTGTTTTTTTGCTTGCTGGTTAGAGGTATTACAGACCTCTCCTTTATTGTTTTGCTATTGTGGATCTCTCTCAAACCCTGCGGACTGTGTAAGGGTGCCACAGACTATGTAAGGGTGCCATAGACTGGTGTAAGGGTGCACAAACTGGTGGAAGGGTGTCACGACCCTTCCTTGTAGCTTCCGCTGTGTATATAGAGGTGCTGCGGCCCTTCTTGGTGGCTGCTGCTATGTGTATGAGGCCATGGGTGCCACCCTTCTCCTGGCTGCCATTTTGTGACGAGGGTTTTCTGCTCATCCTCCCACTGTTTGTTGGATCTCTCTTTGCTGTACCTACCTGTGAGTGAATTCACTCTTTGCCATATATGTTTGTTGCTAAGTTGCAGGAAACGCCCCCCCTTGTTTTCTGCCCCGAAACGGTACGAAACTCCGAAATAGGTACGGTATGGCCGAGAAACGCCGCTGGCTGTACCGTACAACATTTCTTGATTTGGAAACACTGTACGGTACGACCGACAACGTTTCTCGGTTGTACCGTGCTCGTACGGTCGGGTTTCGATGGATTTTAAAGCTAAATTGGGGGAAAAAAGGGGGCTGTGGGGCCCCCAAGTTGCCAGTTAGTTTTAGTAAAGGCTTTTTTTACATTTTCCAAAGAGAATAAAGATGATTTTCTACCTTTTTGTTTTAATTAAAAAAAGAAACTTCTAGATGCAAACAAAAACCCTAAATCTCCTTCCTTTGCTATAAGAAACCACTTGCTTCACTTATTCCTCACACTTTCATTAGCAAGAGGAGCTTCTTACAGCAACAAGAAGGCGATTGTGTGTGGTTTTAGTGAGTAGATTTCTTTTCTATTTGGTGAGTAGATTTATTTTATGTTTGCTTAGCAAGTTAGTAGATTTTTTTTGTTCTCTTGGTTTGCAATATTCAAATTTTTGTTTTGTTTGGTGAACATATTTTCTTCTTTTCTTGTAACATTCATGGCTTCTCAAAGTGCTGTTTCATCTACTCCTAGAGTTGTTGAAGTAAGCAGGCAACATGAATACTATCCTCTTTGGGGGCATGTTACCAAGGTCTAGGCTATGGGTGCCGGTGGAGGTTCATGGGAATGGAATTGCAATTTATGCAAGAAGGATAAGATCTTCAAGGGCTCTTACACAAGAGTCAAGGGTCACATTTTGCATGAAGGGAAGGGTATTGAAGGATGTCCACATACTCTTGATCTGCAGGTGAGGGATAGATTCCATAAAGAGCATGATGATGCTTAAAAAATTAAGGATAATAGAGCAAAGATTCCTATGCATGGCAGTAGCAAGCATCCTCCTTCCTTGGGTGTTAGCAATGAGCCAAGGATTGATCACGAAGAAACGAAGAGGAGGGCGCTAGAGGTAGAAAGATATCCAAAGGCCCCACATAAGGACAAGGAGGTGGCCACAGGAGTGAAAAAGTCGTTCCAAAGGTTGTTTCCATCTTCTCAACAAACAAAGGTGAGGGAGGAATTTGCTTGTTTGTTGCTGGATTAGAGGATTTTGCAGACATCTCAGCTTTGGAGGAGAGAAGCACCATGAACCCGATTAAATGGTGGACTTGTCATGGGGCAAATGGTGTATATTTGCAAAGCCTTGCCACTCGTATTCTATCACAAGTGGCAAGCTCTTCATCTGCAGAAAGGAATTGGAGCACCTATGGTTTCCTTCATTCAATGAAGCGCAACAGGTTGGGATCGAAGAAGGCTGAGGATCTTGTATATGTGCATTTAAACCTTCGCCTTGTGTCTCTCAAGAGTGAAGAATATACAAGTGGACCTCATAAAGAGTGGGATGTGGATGCAAAAAACCCCGACTTAGAGCTCTCTCTTGCTGCTCTTGATATTGTTGATGATGCAAGTGGAAGTGGAATTCAAGTTGCCTCTTCTTCCCATCGAGGCTCTAGTTCTGCTGAACATGCATCTTGTTCTATTTTTGGTGATGAGGATGAGGATCAATATGATATGTAATTGTAGTTGCCTTTAGCTCATGTTTTTTTTTCATTTTCAGCACATACAACCTCATTTATAAAGGCTGATTTTTGGATGTAAAGCCTTTTGGATGTAAAGCCTCATCTATAAAGGCTAATTTTGGATTTTGCTACTTGCATCATGTAATGAATGATATTCATCATATATGGGAGTTAATATGGACATGGTTTTCCTTCTAAAATGTCATTTGTTTGTATCATTATGTTTTTCTTGCAATATAATGCTTTACTTTTTAAAAAACTATATATATATATATTTTTATTATTATTATTATTTTTTTATTTATTTTTTATTTTTTTATATACGACGTTTCCATTTTTTGAGGGCCTGTTTCGTATCGTCCCAGTTTCGGAAACTCAGAATCGTTTCCCCGTTTCGTGCAACTTAGGTTTGCTGGTGTTTTCTTTGAAGGGTTTTACTACTTGCTGCTACAGTTTGCTGGTAGGGTTTTACTACTTGCTGCTACAATTGCTGGTGTCTTCTTTGAAGGATTTTACTATTTGTTGTACCTACCTTTGTGGGTATCTTCCTTTGATTAAAGGGTTTGATTGAATATTCAGTTCAGTTTTTGAGCAACTGTTGAGTGTTTACATCAGCCCTTACCTTAGTCCTCCACTTGACAAAACTGTCTACCTATATTCATGATAGAGATCAAAACCCTAGAGTTTTGATCCATGAACTTTAAGCTGATTATCTGAGCATATGAAAGAGGATTACATCCACATGTGACAGGTACATTCTTCATTAGCTAGAGGTAAGCTAAGGTTAATTTTTGCTCTCAGAAATTTAGATTATGTTCAGATTTATTTTCATATGTTCAGATCTTGCTGTCTATATTTAAATCTGTTTAAATCATTGTTTTAATGTGCTGATCTATATTTGTTTTAGAGAACAAAATTAAAAAAAAAGATATCACTGTCTTCTCTATTTTTCAAATTCTAACAGTGCCAATATTTCCAAGAATAAGAATTAGCATCCCACAAATCCCTCTAGAAGAAAATCTTCTTCCTACTTAATCTCCTTGCCTGAAAGTGTGGGAGGTTGGACATACATGTGCCTTCCAACTTCCAACTCCAAATTGGTCTTTTGGCCAAATCCCACCCAACTTTGTTTCTTGACATCTGCCAACGAACCAAACCTGCCACCCTCCTCCAATCCATCCAAATGCTTCTGAAGATAAAGTACCATGCAATCTGGAAATGATGAGGAGCAGGTATGATGTTGCATAAACCAAACAAACACCTGATTTTATCAACATGCTGGGCTAAAATAATTCTGAGCTGCATCAAAAATTGCTAAGGAGATGTACCCTCCAAACATATAAGCACCCACTTGGTTGCCAAGATGATTCCCTATGTCGCAGCATCAATCGGACGAAGGCCTCCCTCATCCTTGGGCATGATCTAGACATCCCAAGGTACTATGGGAAAACCCCAAACACCTTTATACTTGGACCACAAGTGCAAATGCAAAATCTGCTTCAAGCGATGAAACTGGGCTCTACTGGGGGGCCACCAAGACACATAGTAGATGTGGGAGGCTTGAAGGATCTTCCTCACAACCTTAATCTTGCTAGAAAGGAGAGATCCTTACACCACCAAAAAAGTAATTTACCATGTAATCTCTCAAGGCACCAATCCCACATAGCAATTAGAGAGAGGCCAACATTGAAAGGGATACCAAAATATCTTAGAATTACACTAGGACGAACAAACTTCCATGTAGTTGGAATCCAAGTTAGCGGATCATCAATACCAACTAACTTATAGCTAGTCTTGTGGTCACTAACAATAGCTCTTGATGCCTCACAAAGCATGGAAACACAATCCCTAGAGCTGAAATAGACTCCTGGTCTGCAATCACAGACAAAAGAGAGTCATCCTGCTATGCTCTGCAAACTAAGTTAACCTTGCAGATGAGTCACCTCCAAAAGATAGCCAAAGGCATTTGTAATCAACACAAAGATAAGGGGCCAATGGACACCCTTGCTTGATAGACCTATGGATATGAACGTGGGGAGACAAAGCATTATTCACCAAAGCAAAGGATGAAGCACATGAGAACAATGTGTTAATCATATTGACTCATTGCGGCCAAAGCCAAGGCAAGTCAACATGTCTATGATAAATGTCTAGTCAATACGATCATAAGCTTTGTCAAAATCAATTTTCAGGAAAATGGCCTACTAACCAAACTCCTTGGCCCACTCCATAGCCCCCCAAGCTAATAATACTGTATCCAAAATAAACCTCCCTTGAATAAATCCTGTCTGCTCCCAATGAACTACTTTCCTTAAACCTCCCTTGAATAAATCCTGTTTGCTCCCATTGAACTACTTTCCTGGCTACATTTGGAACTCTCATAGCTATTGCCTTGGCCATAATTTTATAAGCAATGCTCAATAAAGTTATTGGAGGCCACCCACCAGTAGAGTCTTTGGCAGTATTCTTCGGAATAAGCTCGATCAGATCCTGCTTAAGTGATTTCTAGAGTCTCCTTGAAGAGAAGACCTAATGCGCTAGATGAAAAAAGTCATCCCCAACTTGTCCCACATCACCTTGTAGAACTCACAAGGCAAACCATCAGTACCTTGGGATTTCTCATTCTACATTGAAGGGAGGGAAGAAAATAACTCTTCCTTAGAGAACTCCCTATCCAATCTATCTTGGTCACCAATCGATACCTTATGAGGAACCACTATGTAGCAATCATCGATATCAAGCACAACTGAGTTTGACAGAGGGTAAGAATAAAATATATTTCGAAAATGCTCACTAAACATACCTTTGATCTTGGGTTCTCAAGCGATCCATCAGCTCGGTGAAGACCAAGGATCTTGTCAGCTACCACCTTCTCTTTAGGAAGTCGAAGATGAACTTGGATCTGTCGTCGCCCTCCTGAATTAATTGCAATTAGGGACGCACCTGCTCCCTTTTGGAAATGTCCTCCTCCTCCTTTTGCACCACCGTCTTAAGCCGAGCTACATCCTCTTGAAGAGAAATGTTATGCAGATCTTCCTCCAAAAGAGTATGCACCTTCTTTAACTGTCGTTTGGCCTCCTGAAGCTCTCTCATGCGCTTACATGTGATCATGCAGCCCCACTCCCTCATAAATTTTATAGTGCAACGAATAGCTACCTCCCACCAATTTTATAGTAAATGTACATAAGCCAGAAAAGCAAGATAGTAAATAGAGCATGCTTAACACCAATGAGCTTGCACTAATATTTAACATGTGATAATGCACTAATATAACTACAACATGAAGGTGAACATGCAATAGTAACTTCTAAAGGAGCACATAAAGCTCCAAATAAAAATTGCGTCTACTAGAAGTCTTGCTTGCGAATGAGCTCCCTTGGTACTTTGAAGTTTGAATTTCATCAACTTTCAGTTGGTGCCAGAGTTTGGCAAACCTAGCTTGAAGTTCCTCATTGTAAGGGTTGAATTGGGAGTATTGGATGATGCGTTTGACTTCTTTATGCTGCTTACACCAGGTTGAGGTGATTTTTTTCCATTAGTTCCTTTAGAAAGAGGCAGTACAAGCGATGACATCTTCCACAATCCAATCATTCTCCTGTCTCGGTCTCAGAATAAAGTTCAAAACTTTCCCAATACAATTTAGGTAGCTTTGCTTCTTTAAATGCGTGACGTTCATTATATAATGAGCATTAGGCATACACATTATAGTTGCATGCCAAGAAATGGAAAGGTAGATAGGTTGGCGTTGGAAGTGTGGGCTTTCCCACAGCTTGGACAAGTCGACCTCCTCCACAATGAGAAAGTAATGTATTCTGTTCAAATAGTAATGCCCTTTCAATCTTCTCAAGGGCTGTTTTATTGCCATTTCGAGAGTTTGACTAGGTAAACCACAACTTGAAGGACACCTTTTTTTTAATTTGTTGGGGTCATACAACCCTAACTTGGCTTTAAAGGTATTCAAGGCATTCAAGGCTATTTTCTCATTATTGGACTGGAAGCATGCCATCTTTATCCTCCTGGGCGTCCACTGTGTTGAAATCTCCATGAACAAGCTATTGGGCATTGAGGAGATCATGGACCAACCATCTCCAAAAACTGCAAACCTCTTTGGTATAGTTGGCTGCATATATATTAGCTTAGCTAAGCACAATTTGTGGCCATCCAATTTGAAAGTAATCCATACTAACCTGTGTGGAATTAGTTCCCCAATCCATAGTGACAGTGACCAGCTAAGCTGACACAAGGGGTTCAGCTTCTGATAACATAAGTATAAACATGGGTTTTCTCCATCTCTTGTAACGGCTCTATCTAATCAATTCAGTTAATGAAACCTAGTTCTCTCTCTTCATTGAGTTCTCTTGGAAAAATGTTCTTTGATTCTGGTAGGTGCAATCCATTGTTGGGTGTGCGGGTGCCCGCAATCCTTGTGTCTGTGTTTGTGTGTACAGTGAATGATTCTTATCTTTCTTCAGTTATTTTGAGCTTCATCTTTGTTATTTCAACTTAATTTCATAAAATTCGTGTTACTATTTTCATTTCGTATCTGTATTTACTATTTACCATAGTATTATGCTATTTTTGCATTTAGACACATTACAGGAAACCTCAAAACTCTGCATGTTGTGTTTCTATTGCACAACAGGGATGTAGCCTCTATGGCACTATTATGTATTAATATCTTGTTCAGTACTGAACTATGCTTCGGATGGCTAGAGTGATGGGCATAGACCCTTATAAGGTTAGAAATAATTGTTGGGCATAATTATGAGTTTGGCTACTAATCATTTACATGAGAGCACAATCATGGTTTCTACTAGTCTAAAATATGCATCCTATCCTTATCATGTTTCCTAGTTTAGTACAAAACAACCTTGTCTTGACTTTACCCATGTTTAGTCATGGCTTTAATGGGACATCGTTTGAGTGACATGATGGATAGGTGCAAGTAAGGGCCCTTCATAAAACCATGAATATATTGCTTCAAACTCGCCCAGTCCTCGATTGTTTAAGCAAAGCCAAAATCAAACTTAAGTTGGTGTAAGCTACGGAAGTTTTATTTCCTTAAGTGACCTCATTCTTGGTTAGAGCTCCAAAATACTTACAGCAACAATATTGCACTGTTATAGAGTCAAGAAGTGCCATAGAATGCAACCTCGTTGTCACCTTTTGAATGTGTTCATTGTTGCACCATTCCATCCATCTTCCTCTTATTAACATTAACTTATCTCTTTCATCATTTTCATGCAAGACAAATTGTTTCTTATAGTACAAGTTTGAATAATATTCTCATCACTTTTAAGTTTGAACAAGTCATTAACAATTCTAAGATGTTATAACTTGACAATTCTGATAATTCTGCACTGACAGTTTAGTGTCCAGCTTGAAGGTCTCCTGAACAATGGGAAGCACTTGGTGAATAGTGGGTTGAGGTTTAGGCTATGGGTGGGCCTGTTGCTAAGTGGCGATGAGTTGTTGGAACATACTTATATTATCATGCATCATTTTAGCCTGGAACTCTTGCTTTTTGGCTCTGTTGTTGTTGTTGTTGAGATACGAGGGCTTCCAACCAATGCTACTTTTGTTGTGTCGGCGAATATATCGTCAAGAGTTTGAAATGTAACTTATCAGCAATATCGAGAAAAATATTGACAAACTTAAAAAAATACAAAAATATTCTTTCTTTTTTCATTTTTTAAAACATGTGAAGCAACAACAACCTCAAACAAACGTATTGCCACATAAATATGAAAATAAAACTGATGTATAAGATGTCAAGTGATACATCATACATTGATACCAGATTCTGATATCTATCCTAAGTCCTGATAGGCTGATACAAAATCACATCAAAACATAATAAATGTATCTCATGATTCATCATCATGAGCAAAGTTATCAGTACCGTGATTGGGATTGGAACCAGCATGTGAACTGGTTTGTAAACAGGTCTACTAAAAACTACACAAAATATGCAAAATTTTATATACATACATCAATGTAAATCCAATCCATTAGACACCTAATGTGCCAACCTTGATAATGTATATAGCATGCAAATACTAAGGGTGAATATATAAAAATGGCATCGAGTGTGAATCACGATGCATATCCAAAACAAAATACGTAGACTTCTAGGGTCTAAATGGCCTCTAAAGTCCCAAAAACATCATGCTACAACAAATAACTACATATAATCAAAATTATCACCTATATTGGGATCCTCCTTATTAATAGCATCCTTTGCCCTCTCCTTTAGGCAATGCCTCTACCTTAATCCTCCAGGGACATCAGTCAATAGCCTCCAATTTTGATGAAACTCCTTAATCCAAGCATTGAAATAAGGTAGAAAAAGCTTAGCATGTCTAATCAGTTATTTTGCTTGAGGGAAGGGTGCATATTTAGTATTTACTATGGTTATCACAAAGGAGTTCAATAATTAGCACCACCAACATCAAGGTACACAGAGAGCTTGGTGCTCTAGATTAAATGCCAATCCCATACCCTCATACATGATAGAATCCAGTGGAAACACTACAATCCTGCCAATCTTGTGAAGTCTTGAAAACCATTAAGTTTGCTGAATTTTGAATGGGATATTAATTCTACTTTCTCCACATGAACTCCAATGAGGTAATGGTTCATTGCATCAGTGGTAGACAAAGCTTAGCATGTCTAATCAGTTATTTTGCTTAAGGGAAGGCTGCATTTTTAGTATTTACTATGGTCATCACAAAGGAGTTCAATAATTAGTACCACCAATATTTTGAATGGGATATTAATTCTACTTTTTCCATATGAACTCCAATGAGGTAATCGTTCATTGTATCATTGGTAGAAAAAGCTTAGCATGTCTAATCAGTTATTTTGCATGAGGGAAGGGTGCATTTTTAGTATTTACTATGGTCATCACAAAGGAGTTCAATAATTAGCACCACCAACATCAAGGTACACAAAGGGGTTGGTGCTCTAGATTAAATGCCAATCCCATACCCTCATACATGATAGAATCCAGTGGAAATGCTACAATCTTGCCAATCTTGTGAAGTCTTGAAAACCGTTAAGTTTGCTGAATTTGGAATGGGATATTAATATGTTCTTCGCTATATATCATACTATTTTGCAAGAGTAGATATTATCGTAGGAAAAAATCGTTATATTTTGTTATCCACGTATTATTGTGATAAATTGAAAATATCGTGATTTTTTAGGAGTATATTGCAAGTCAAAGGAAAGTATCACCATGTTGGTGCCAATAATGCTTTATAACCCAAACTTTGGTCTTTTTACCCTCATTTTCCTTTTTTGTCCTTCTACTTAAATTTTTAACATTACCATTAACTACTCCAGGATGTTTGAGATCATTGGAGTTCATATGGCTAGCAACAAATATGATCTCCTCCTTGATCTCATTACATACAAGGATTTCTTTCTACTAAGATTTGTTTGGGTGTTTTCTTGTATAGTGTGATTTATACTTGGCGAAGAGAATATTCAATATGGCTATGGAAGCAGTGGTATTTGCCATGAGTTTAATATATTTTGTTGCTTCGTGTCAATAGTTGAGTAGCTAATTGTGGCTACTCATTAAAACCATAATGAATTTTATTTGGCATACAAACTCTCACATCCCAATCTCATCATCAAATAACTAAAATAGTTTGTTTCTTTGTTGGCATAATATTAGTGATGTTTCTTTCTAAATGAGGATACCCATTCTTGTTGTTACCCCTCAGTTTTCATGAGGCCTACATTAGTGAATATTTTCATTACTCTTGTGATTTGTATTACAAAAGTAGGTTCTACAGGTTGATGGAGCTTTGGATGGTGTAGGGTTTTTGGTTTCTCTTGGTGCCTTGGTTGATATTTGATGACATGGATGATGAATTGTTAGATGGCTCGATGATGTTTTACTTGATACACTTGCATATCATAGAGAAAAAACTTTCCACTTGAGGATCTAGCTTTCACATCGATTAGAGGTGGATAGTACATGATGACACATACCTCCCTTGATGGAACATCCTAGCTTCTTTGGGCATGTTTGACATTGTATTGGTATCTTCATTTGATGGCTTCATGATCGTATAGAGTGCCTGGCGTCCTCCCCTTACTATCACTTGTTTTCACGTTCATTTGGGTTCTCTAGACATGGCCTAAGCATGATTGGAGATTTGGTTCAAGAACGCTCTAGCTCTCATGCATGATTTCGACGTGTAGAAGGATGGCTTATGACCTGAAGCATGGTTTCATGTAGAGCGCTCCCCTTCTTTGTCTCACATATGGAGGCATATACACACTTGTCGTACACTTACACATCTTTTGCTTGAGGTCCTCCCCCTTCTTGATGAGTTGTTTGATCACTTGGATGACTTGGCATATGGTTGATGGTGATACATGGCTTGTTTGACTCATTCTTCCTTGGATTTGGCATTTGCACACATGTTGAGGGATGGTCTTATGTTATTGTTTGATGAGGGGCCACCCCCTCCCTTGGTTGATGGTGATACGTGGCTTGTTTGACTCATTCTTCCTTGGATCTGGCATTTGCAGTTTGCACACATGTTGAGGGATGGTCTTATGTTATTGTTTGATGAGGGGCTACCCCCTCCCTTCATGGAGCTAGTTGAGCATTGATGTCTTCTTCATGGATTTGGTGCCTTGTTTCATGGATCCAATCTCTTGTCACTTGTTTTGAGGAGGACGTCCACCTTGGAAGGCTCTTTATTGCATATTCTTTTATGCCATTGAGGAGGATGTCCATCTTGGAAATGCCACACATTCACTTGAGAATGTTGCTTAAACTATATATATATATATATATATATATATATATATATATATATATTTAAACACACACACACACACACACACACATACACACATATTACTGTTGATTGTGTCCACTCTTGAGGGCTTGTTGGTTACATTACTCGTGATCATTGATGGAGCACTCCACCTATTGAGGCCTCTTTTCACACCTTTACACATTTATTAGAGGATGTCTCACTCGTGATACCATACATGCCACCTTATGAGGGTTCTCACTTGGTCTTTGCATTCTTTGAGGAGGATGTTTCACTTTGGAGAGCTACATATCCATTATTGGAGGGTTTTAATTAATCATTGCACTCTTTCCCATGCCAATGATGAGGACGTTTCACATAGGAGGAAATCTAGGAGGTTCCAAACACTAGATCTAGGGTCTTATTGCATATTTTGAGAGCAACCTAGCTTTAGGAGTAGTTATCTTTTGACAAAGTGCTCAGTTTTCCACCAGATCAATGCCATTAATTGTAGAGTGGCTACTGGATTTCCAAATTATGGTCATAATAGAAATTCCGACAAAATATGACATAGTTATGGTGTTTTCAAAATCTGTCGCTAGGAAATTCTTGCAACATTTTGAACACTTGTTTTGAGGAGTGCCCACCTTTTTTTCTTGAGCATTTTGGTTATTTGTGGAGATCATTATTGATGTATGCCCATAGTGGAGAGCACCCTAGCTTGAGGCCACATGTCACACACTTTTGTACATCTATTGGAGGACGTCCACCTTTTGGAGCAACTTGATGGGACATTTCACCTTGGAGAGTTACTTGTCCATTTTTTAAGTTTTTTTACATGGATATTTCACATTGGAGAACTAAACATCCACCTTGGAAGAGATCTAGTAGGTTTCAAACACTAGATCTAGGGTTTTCATTGCCTATCTTGAAGTGCTGGTTATGGATTGCTACATTTGGAGGCTTTTGGAGCCTAGATGTTGGATTTTGACACATCTCATGCCTTGATGGAGATGTCCCACTTTCATGGGGCTATTTTGGTTGGACACGTGTACATGTGGCTTGACCACCTTATTATTTTATGTATTGTTGGATGATATTGTTTCTTTTCTCCTCCCTAGGATATGTTATCGCGCAGTTTGTAGCAAGGATAAAAGCTTGAGGTTTGAAGGTCAAACTGGCGTAACAGAAACCAATCCCACCCAATGTCACCACAATGGGATGGTTCTTTCTCTTTAGGGAGGTGAGGCCCAGGGGAAATGTCCCCGGTGACCTGGGGTTTTGAGAAGGCAAGAGGATTAAAAGACAAGGATAGATTTCCCCCTCACAAGTCACCACCAAGCAGATAGTCCCGACTAAACAACCAATAATAAAGTAAAACCCCCAAAGATATACCTGCCTGAGACAAAGCAACAACAAAACGATATATGCAAGCTAATTCAATGGGTTAGTACTTCATATAAATGGACGACTATCTGATGAACATATAAGCAATTTTAGCAAAAAATATTGACGAAGTCAATGTTTGTAAATAGCAATGAAAATTGTCACTTCACCAATAAATACTGAACAATATGGCATTCAAAGTAATAAATCAACACTTCATTCAATTTATGCCCTTAATCATCATTCAATTTGCTTATAAAACAAAACGTTTGCTGCACAAAGATGTTAATAGTAGGAGATAATGACAACATATAGGGTTAGAAGGTTTGTTCTAGGCTAGGGTTAGTGTAGTTAGGGTTTCATTCAAGAGTTTGAAAGTAGTTTGATTCACTTTAACGCAAGAGGTTTCTTAGGATCAGTGCCTTGGGGTTAATGGAGTCAAAAGTGAAAGAGGCTCACCTTGGTGTAGGAGAACTAGGCCTCGGGGCTCTCTCCTCCTTCCTTAACTCAATGGCAAGGATGACTAGCTCTGAAAAGATAGCATAAAACTAAGACAAGAGGTTTTGAGAAACAAAGTGTTGCTAGAGCAAGGCTTGTACAACAAACCCTAGAAAAATCGGCCCAAAGTGTAGAAGACCTAGGCTTTGAGGCTTCTCCTTCTTAGCTTAAGAAAGTAAAACAGCTAGCATATGAAGAGGGGGAAAAGAGTGTAGCTAAGGCTAGGCTCAATCCTCTTCAGCATGAAAGAGAAGAGTGTTGCTATGGCAAGGCTCTATCTCATTTCAACAAATAAAATGACTAGAAATCTTGACGGGGACATGAGACAAGGACCTACAATGTGTGCTTGTCCCCTAGGGTTTATTCAACAGAATATAACCATAAATGCAAGAGAAATAAAGCTACAACCATTCATTCAAGAAGTTTTGCAGAAATTTACTTACAGTTAACCAAGAAATCAAGTAGCAACCCTAGTTGTAACACCTTCCACCAAGATAAATGCCAAAAATGCCAAGAAAAATCTTCCTTAAGCAAGTGCGCCTCACTAAATCAGCCAAAACCCTAGAATAGGGCGCAAATTTCAGACCTCACCAAGTGGTGAGTGAGAGATGATGAAAAAATGAAGGTAAAAATCCTTCATTTATACAATACCATGACCTAATTTTACTTTTTAGGTCCTGTAAAAGGCCGACAAGGCCAAAATACCAAAATCATGTTGTTTTACATTAAATTGTCAAATTAAAACCCTAATCAAGATGAAAAGAGAATAAAAGCCCCTTCAAGGGAGACGTTAGCCCCTTTTAGGGAAAATGGGGCATCCTGGAGCAAAACGTTAGCCCTCCTTGGGCTTCTCCAACCTGCCACACATGCCAATACTGCCCAGTCTGCCTCCCAAGACGTCCAAAATGATGGATGACATCATGGCCATGATGTGTGACGTCCTAGGCCTTCCAAGGCCAATGTTCCACTGAAAGAAGGTCAATCCCCCTAGGTCAAGCTCTGCCAAAGTGCCTCTGGTGGAACGTCCTCTTCTCCTCTGGTACAAAGATCTGATCCATCTCCATCCTGTCTTTGCCCCCTGATGGGGTCTCAACATATACCTGATGGGCTCTTCAGCCCCTTGGAGGTCTGAACTAATCATCTCCCCGTGTGTACCGGTCCAAAATGGTACCTGTCCATCAGGCATGGTCCTGCACATCAAAAGCTATTCCCTCCATGGGCTCATCAGTCATAGGGATCATAGCAATGTCAATCAAATTTCATCATCAATATTATTAAACATGTGCATAAAACCCCTAATACATCAATCAATAGCTCAAAGACGTTACACAAGCCTACAATACAAGTCTGGAGAAAAAGACAAGGTGTCCTATTGGGCTAGTGTCCACAGAAGAAGGTAAGTTCCTGGAAGAAACCTCATCCAAGCCATGTAAGTGGGTGATGTGGTTAGGGGATGTCGAAACATGTGGGTGCAGTGAGGGCCAAGGATGCAAAAATGTTACCCGTGGGTGCCTTTGTAGAAGGCGAGTTGTACCTGTCATGGATGCATTTTTTCCAAGCCCATTCTTGACTTTTATTCTTCATTCTTTTATTCTTTTATCTTTTATTGCTTTTTTGTTCAAGAACTAATTAGGGGACACTGCCCTAGCGTGGTGACCAGTGGTGACAGCGTTACCCACAAGTATTTTCACAGAAATGGGAAGGTTGGTCGTGATGAGACCCCCTTTCCCTTGGCTATACAACCAAGAGTCACTGCCCTGGCGTGGTGACCAGCTAATGGCAATGTCATACTGTTAGATAGCCATGGACCTAATAGGCTGGCTCGTGATGAGACCCCCTATCCTCTGGTTAGGCCTTGTTTTATTATTTTTCCGGGTCCCTCTTGTTTCTTGCTGAGAAGCTTTTTATTGCTTTCTCGGGGATCCCTG
>SNQJ01S0000800.1:40989-63026 GCA_010110895.2 Picea sitchensis | reverse complement strand
TTTTCCGGGCCCCTCTTGTTTCTTGCTGAGAAGCTTTTTATTGCTTTCTCGGGGATCCCTGGGCAAAGCATCATGAGGTCTTATTTTTAGGCTTTTATCTTTTACCAGCTTGCTTTTACCTTCTGGGCCTTTAGCCCCTTCTTCCCACGAGATAAGGTGCAATCCTGAAAATAGGTCAACCCATTGTCTGGACAAGTGGAATGGGATAGTTGAGCGGGAAACAAGATGGAAAAGTGAAGTTGTGAAGGGAGTAGACGATGGCTTCTCAGAGACACCCCAGTGGCTAACCAAAACCAACAGACAAAGGCTTACTAGGGCATCCTGTCAATCCCCCAAAACATGGTCAAGTGGGCAAGTGTAAGATCCAAACAATTGTTAGAAATAAAAGGAATCAGATGCATACATCCAATGGTTTTGATGATCAAAGTGACACATACCATGATACCTGGACTAATTACCTCATGAAGCAAGAACCCTCTCTGATACAGGACCAAGCCCATGGTGGTGGAGGCTGCTGTTGCTGACAAGAGAAGCTGGAAAAGAGAAAAGGTGGGCCCTCCAGGGCCATGCTGAAATCAATCCTGCTCTCGGTACTCCATGTCTGGGACCTGTGGGCCTTGAGACATGATCTCCTAGTTATCCCTGAAAGTGGGGGATAAAAGGATAGATCTAGGGTTTCACCTTAGATATTATTATTTTATTGTAGATGAAGATGGAGCTCAAACCTATATAAGGGTTTTCTTTCTTCATTAGTTTTCATGGTTGGATTTTTGGAGTTTCACCTCCTTGGAGCTTAATGGATACATCTTTCTTGGAGGATATGTGATGTATAAGGGTTCTCTCTTTAATGTGTGGATGGATATTTTGGTTCTTCAAGCTTGAAGTATTGTGGATTCTTTTACATAGAAAAGGTTAGTGACTTGATCCATTGAAGAGTACATCTACTACTTGGAAGGAGTTTAGTGCAGTAACACCTCTTCTCTCCTTTGTTATCTTGGTTTTGAGGTTTAATAATTTGCATTTTATGTCTTAAGGAGTACTTGCAAGATTTTTAACCTCAATTTCTAGGGTAAAGTTGAGTTGCTAGTTGAAGGAGCATCCTTTTGTGCCCTTCCTTGTGAAATTTCTGCATTAATTTCCAGCAATATTAGGTGGATCTAGTGAGCTTTCATGCCTCATTTCCAGCCCTACTTACACAAGAAAATAATCCCTGATAGTCCTTCAACTCCATTTTCTTGGTTGGATTGGCACTAATCTCTACATCCCTCCATCACTCTTTTAACTCCTTTGAAAATACAAAAAACAATGTTTTACTAAAGCTACTCTCTTATCACCTTGTGCCTCATTGTCTATCTTTAGTAATCCTACTTAGGGATACCCCCCTTGAGTCGGATGAGAGTTGGCCTAAAGTGAAGAGGATAGGTTGCTTGGGTGACTGGTAACTGTCCTGGTAGTTCCCTCTTGGGTTCTACCTTGTGGATTAGGGCTTTATTCATTAAGTTTGAGTTGGGGATGTAAACACTTGGCATAGTTCTTTTGATGGATATGATCATTGTGGCTGCTTTATCATATATTTCATTTAGATGACTCATATTATGCATGTCCTTGTAGTTTCATCTTATCTCCAGAAAATCATGTATCAATGTATGATAGACAAATGACTACTGTGGATGTTTTGTAGTTCTTCAAAATCTTTTCTCTTATAAGGAGAGAGTTAAGGTTCTGGATACTTAGAGTTGTTGTTTGTTTTGAAATGTTATCTAGGTTCGAATGCAAGAAAAGCCTGAAAAAGAAGGATTCAGAAGCAGTGTGATTGACTCATATAACGAAGACTGTAATAGCAACTTCTGTAAAGTTTGCTTTGTGGCACAAACTGCAGCTGTTCTCCTTCCTTGTCGGCATTTTGTTTGTAAGATATATCTTTGTTTTCAATATAGTAGCTTTTCTTTGCATGTTTATTTTTCAAAACATAGGTGGTTATATTATTATTAATTGTTGAATCACATTAGTTTGGTTTCTTTATCTGTTATTTGGTACATTTTGCATACATTGAATACAGTTGCATATTGATTGTATGCATAGTATGTATTGGATCAATGGTTCTCATACATTTATTCTGTTGATGGTTTATTTTTGACTAATTTAGCCTGTTAATAGGATTGTATGCTTCTTCTTTTCATTTGTTTGCAGTGTGCAAGACATGTGCTGTAGCATGCACAGAATGTCCACTTTGCAGATGTCTTATTACAGACAGAATTATGACATAAATCTTGAGGTGAGAGTCAGATGCTTCTTACTTGTGATGAGTCTTTCTGAAACTGATGAGCTTGCTCTTTCATGCTTGTAAAAGAAGGGTAATACTTGTTCATGTAGATCAGGCCTCAGTAGTGCTTAGCAGGTTTATGTGTCAGCAGGCAAGCAGAAGTCCCAACATGATTCTGCTCTATGTTTAGGAGGATTACCCTGTGCATGTATCATAAAACGGTTTTATAAATTATCACAGATGCATTTTATGTTATTGTTGGCCAGTCATAATGGAAATTTCTCTGCAGCATTATCCATTCATTTTTTTCACCATTTTCTGTTTTGCCAGTGTCTTATATAGATAGATGTATAGATAGACATACACAAATACATACATATGTTGCATTTCTCAATCACAACACTTGCATATTGCATCATTTTTCTGGTAGGGGAAATGCTATTTGGAAATGTTCACAAAACTGAAGTGAAAAATGAAGTTTCAGTTCTGAAATATGACCCAGCGTTACTAGCTGTGTGTTCTAAGAAGGTGCCTGAGATTTTTTTTATTTCTGGTAGCGTTATTATGGTTATTCAATTATGTCAAAATACATATTTTGGTCGAGGTTGTCTTTCATTGGAGATGCAGATTGTAACTAGTAGTTTCTCAGAAGAAATGCTCAGCCCACCATTACAGATAGGTATTGTTTGTTGTGTGCTGGTTCCTCCCGTGTCATCATTCTCAGCAGTTGGTTTTTAGTGGGAAATCAACTGACATTGTTTCTCACCTTCATTTGGAGGACGCTCTTTGTATTCTGAAAACTTTTCAGATTGGTCAGATTGTGGACTTGTACAATGCGGAATTATTAGAATTGTCAAGTTTCAACATCTTCTAATTGTTAATGATTTAGAATACTGTTCAAACTCGTACCATGAGAAACAATTTATCTGGCATAAAATTTGAGAAAGAGATAAATTAATGTCAATAAGAGGAAGATGGATGGATAGGTGCAGCATTGTACACATTTAAAAGGTGACAATCAGGTTGTGTTCTGTTAGCACTGTTTTCTGTACCTTAAATCAGATCTGAACTAGGAAGAAATCTGCACAGAAAAGTGTTAATTATAGGAGATCTTCCCTGAACGTGTCCCTGACAGAGTCCTCTCCATTCCGCTGGTGCATGCCAACCACAGGGGGGTGTCCCTAGGTTTCTTGCTTGCTGTCTGGCACCTGTAAAATCTGCCAAGCAACACAATATAACAGTGGCAAACAAAGAAGTTTATGGCTGCTTTTAGACAGCCAAAGGTTCCAAATATAAAATTTTAAGTGTTTTGGTGGAATCCCTGCAATTGTTAGCTCAAAAACAGCAAGTAAAATACGTAGAAAGCGATACCAAACAACAGATTAATATGCAAATGATATGCTAACGACAGCTGATAGTCTAAGACACCAACAAGACAAGAAGGCCCGGTACAAGGACACCAAGATTTTATTTCTGCAAGTGTTAAAAGGCTGATTGCACCAATGAAACAGGTACAAAAAATGGTGCAGTAGTGATCCCTGCATACAAGACAGAAGCTAGAAAGAGAGAAGAGAGAAATCTGAGTGTAGAGCTGCCGATGTAGATGATCCAACCCTTTGACAATGAAGAACAAGTGTATATATAGCCTAAGAGAGAGGAGGGTGCTTTGGGTTAGGTAAGGAGAGTGGTGTGCCACCCTTGAATGAGGAGAGAATGGAGTGTATTATCATGGGATTTGTAGTTGTGCAAAGCCCAACACAAGATCACCAAATATTGCGTAACTACAAGAAATCCTACCACTGTCACCTTAGTAAGAAATCCCCTTGTTTTAGTGATGGAGGAAGTCCACCACAGGGGAGGCTTCCCTGGTGACCTCAAGGGATCAAAGTAGCAATTTTTATAGCCAAGCTTGCTGCCCCTTCTCTTGATCACCTAAGTCAAAGTCTAGGACAAAGGTAAAAGAGGTATGAAGCTTGTATGAGTACCTGCCTAGAACAAGAACAATTTATACCATGTATAATGTGATTTCCAAGTACAAACATACAATAAATGCTTCTTGAAGACACTAGATAATAGATTTGCTTTGGCTGTTATGAAATTGCAGCAGTAAACAGTAGTACAACAGCAGTAAAGTAACTACAACAACAGCAAGAAATATGCCTCAGAAATGCAACAATTGATAATAGAAATTCAGCATAAACTCAATAGAACATTACCCCATTGTTAGATGCAATTTCTGGCAAGATAAACCACCTTTAGATCAATGTATGCAGCAAATCAGAGAGTATTTAGATGGTTGTAGAAAACTTTTGCAACAACATGAAGTTTGCAATCAAATTAGCCTAAGTTAGTGTTAGTTAAGTTAGTAGATAGCTTGAGAGATTGAGAATAAAGAGTTTTTTGATCACTTTCACCACAAGAGAGCTTTAATGATTAGTGCCTTAGGGCTATGGAGTCTTGATAACAACAATGCAATATATTTTGGAGATGAAGCTAGCAAAGGCTAAGAGGTAGGGCTTGAACTCTAAGGTGCTAGCACATTAGGGCCTTAGGATTCAAACTTTGAGGAGAAGGGTTTTGCTAGAGTGCAAGCACTTTTGGGCTCTAGCAACTTTTTCTCCATTCTTAGGTACTTCAACTAGATGACAATCAAGAGTCTAGAATTAAACTCCTAACGTGCTAGCACTTTAAGGCTTTAGGAGTCTAATCCTAGGTAGGATTTCCTTCACAAATTTATGGATGAAATTAACCTTGTGAGAGGAGGAAGCACTTATTCTCCTCTCTTAGGGTTTTATCAAGCAAGTTCTTCAATATGAACAAATACAATTTACCATAAAATATTCAATAGCATGAAATGAAATTGCAGAAATTTACTTACTTCACCAAAATATGACAAGAACAAACCCTAATTGCAGCAATATCATCCAAAAAATCAGCAAAGAGGCATCCACACTTGACCTCCAAGAGATAGCACATGAGTAAAAAGAGCGAGTTACCCCAATATAGCAAAAATTTCAGAAGTAGTCTATCACGTGTGAGAAGAATGTTATGATAAAAAATAATATTGGCTAGCCATATTTATATGGAAAACCCTAGCCATCCAAGAGATTCAAATGAAAATTCATGTCTCTTCAAGAGGGGTCGACCCCTTAAATTGTCTTTACATAAAGTCAAAATAAAAAGTTTACATCAAATGAAACCCTAGAAGGGTGACGCCATGCCCTAAGAGGGTGACGTTGGGCTAGAGGAGGTGGATATCAAGCTCCAAGATGTATGTCGTTGGGCCTCCGAAGGCCAAGTGCCACTCTTTCATGTGCCAAGGTCCATGCTAAGTTCCTCCTCCCATCAAATCATCAGGTGAACCATCAAACCCTAGCCCCTAGGTGATGTCAAGGACTAGAAGGGTGATGTCTAGGCCTCCAAAGGCAAACGTTCAAGTGGGGGAAGGTACAATCTCGTCCTTTGGTGGTGCTAAGGTGCCTCAAAAGGCAATGTCCTTCATCTTCCATGTGCAACGCTCATCATCACTGGTGCCCCTCATGTAGGGTCCAATGTTCATCCTATGGGAAAGGTCCTGCAAAGACAAACAAGTACGCCCTCCAAGGGTTTGCTCCAAGGGTTTGCAAGTCATAGATCATGCCAATTAATCCAAATCTAATAGGAGAACCATCCTAACTTGTACATCAACCCCCACTTTTCAAATTAAACAAATACTCAAAGACCTTATAAACTTTGCCAAATTTAGGTATGGGAGGGTTGTCAAGGTGCCCTATTGGGTAGGCCAATCCCCAAGCCAAGGGATGTTTCCCAAGAAGATCCCATCTATGTCATGTAATGAATATGAGGTGGATTGGTGCAAGACTTCTAGGCATGGGGTTCTTGACACACAAGGGTTTGTATTTTCTTATTTATGGGTGCCTTTGTGGAGGTTGTGCGGCCCTTCGTCCGCGATGCAACATTTTTCCAAGCCCTTTTATTGCCATTAATTCATTATGGTCCGAAACATTGAGTACTTCATGCAATGGAAAGTAAGGAGTAACTCAATGCCACTTGAAGCTAGAAACATACAAAGCGCCATATGCAATGGAAAGTAAGAGACACTGCAAAATGTATTTCCTCAACAAGCGGAACATTTATTAATTATGTGTTTAGAAGGTCCTTGATTCTTATGGAGAAGCGTTTCATTGCTCTCAGGACCTTAGGGCGAGCATCTGGAAGGATAATGATTGGCTATTAACTTTTTTCAGCGACAACACCTCTGGGCATTTAGTCCCTTCTTCCCATGAAATGAGATATAATCCCTTCTTGGGGTCAATGAACTTGAAAACCCAAAAGATGAGGAGGCGGAGGGGAAGAAGTGTGGAAAATGGTAAGTATGAATGGGAATGGTACGATGACCCTTCAAGGGACTACCCAATAGAAACCCTTTTCTCGAGGGTGACCAACTTGCTAGGACATAGTGACAACTACCGAGGTGAAATTAGGCAAAAGGTTTAAATTCCAAGCAAACATTCCATAATCAAGAAAGAATTGTTTCCAACATGCTCAAATGCTTCAAATATTAAAGTGACACTTACCATAACACTAGACTTGTTACCTCATGAAGCAAGACCCGTTGTCCTCTGGCACCAAGCCGATGTAGTGGATGTTTCTTTGCTGCTGGTGATGAGTGATGATGCAGTCACGAATAGGAGGGGCTTTGTTGGTCAATTTGACTCTCGACACTTCATGTTTTTTACTTGTGGGCCTCGAGACATTATCTCCTTAGTTACCCCTAGATTGGGGGGGTAACAGAGTGAAAATTGGGAGAGAATCTAGGGGAAGAAGGAGTTAGGGAGAGAAAGGGGGAGGTAGGTGAGGTGGTTGAGGTAGGTGAAGGAGGGGCGGCTTGGGTTAGGTGACAGGAAAAAGGTAGGCACCCCCTTCATGAGGATAGTGCGCCCCCTTGAGTGAGGAAAAGTTGGAAAGGAAAGAGGGAGTAAATTTAGGGAGAGAGAAAGGGGGAGGTGGTTGAGAGAAAAAAGGTGGGCGCCTCATGAGTTAGGTGAGGGAAGGTAGGTGGGAGCTCGATGAAGGGTGGTGCGCCTCCTTGGAATGAGGGAAGTGTGGAGTGAAGTGAGGAAAGTTAGGTGAATTAGGTGAGGAAGAGAATAATGGAGAGAAAAAAGGTAGTGCTTGTTAGAATTTAAGGGAAAAAACAGTAGCTAGCTAAAACATAAATATTTTCTTTTGATTACCAAACATTAACTACTACAATTTAGGATCAACAAGACATAAAAAATTTCTGATGCATAATCTAATAGCATAAAATAGTAAATAACAAAACATTTACTTGACTATTACCTTAGTTGAAACAAGGAACAAAATTACCTGATATGCTGTTGTTTATCCTCCTTGATGTATGCTCAGAAAAAACTTTAAGGGATCATGGATCAAACTCTCAGGGTAGATCTCATCATGATCGTTAGGACAATTGCCAAGAACTTTTATGGTAGTAGACCGGAAAACTAACCAGCTGGCCCTAGATCACAACTAGGGTCTTATCCACCAAGGTACACAACCAAGGATCAATCCAAGCACTGAGCGAGGATTCCCTGGAATGCATCCAGGGGCCCTAGAACACATCTAGGGACTTATGCCATCAAACTGCTTGGTCCTTGACCAAGAACCCCAACAATACACTGGGGCCCAACTAGGGTCTTTTGCCATGGCTCTAACTGCTTGGTCCCAGACTGGGAACCCCAGGAGTGTACTGAGGGCCCTAGATCTCAACTAGGGTCTTTGCCATCTTCCCGGAGAATGGCTCTTGCAGTTGCATTAATTTTTAACAGTCCCTCTCAGTAAGAGAGGCATTCTCAGCAACACCAAGCTTGTCTCGAAAGTATACAAACTTTGTCAACGATAGGGGCTTGGTCAAAATATTTGCAGTTTGTTCCTTTGTCAGAACATATCGAATACTGAGAATGTTCTTCTGCACCATGTCTCGAACATAGTGATATCTCATCTCAATGTGTTTCGATCTGTCATGAAACATCAGATTCTCAGAGAGCTTTATACAACTCTGGTTATCACAATGAATCACTGTGGGCTCTAGCTCAAAACTGAACAAATCTGAGAGAAGCTTTCTGAGCCACACTGCTTCTCTACTAGTAACACTTCCAACAATGCATTTTGCCTTTGCAGTGCTTTGGGCTATGGAGCCCTGCTTCCTGCCGGATCAGGAGATCATAGCTGAACCCAAACTGAAACAATATTCGGAAGTGCTCTTTCGATCCATTGTACTGCCCATCCAATCTGAATCTGTATAGCCATGAAGCATTACACCTCCACTAGAAGTGTATCTGAGTCCATAAGCTATAGTCCCCCGAACATATCTGAGAATATGTTTAGCAACAATCATATGAATGTGTTTTGGATTACACATGAACTGACTGAGGGCATTTACTGCATCACAAATGTCGGGTTTGGTATGTACTAGACACATCAATGACCCAATAATATGACTATATACTGTAGGGTCTTCTGGATCTGAACCTGTAGCTTGATCATGTAACTTCTAAAGGTTAAAAATCATAGGTGTGGTCATGGACTTACAGTCCAACATCCCAAATCTGCGAAGCACATCAACTGCATACTTACTTTGTGAGAGAAAGATCTCACCATGTTTCTTCCACACCTCTAAACCAAGAAAGTAATGCATAAGACCCAAGTCCTTCATTTCAAATTCTGTTGATAGCTCCCTCTTAGTCTGAGCTATTAGATGTTTCTCCCCAGTAAGGAACAAATCATCCACATATAGAACCAAGATAACATGATGTTTCTTTACAATTTTTATATAAAGATTAGAATTTGCTATACTCTTGGAGAACCTAAGACCCTGAAGAAAACTGTCAATTCTTGTAGCCTGTTTCAATCCATACAAGGCTTTCTTGAATTTGCAGACATGGGATTCCTTCCCATGGATCACAAAACCCTCAGGCTACTCGATATAAACTTGTTGCTCAACTTCACCATTGAGAAAAACAGTCTTAACATCCATTTGGTGAAGTTTCTAATTAAAGACTGAAGCAAGAGAAATGATGACTCTGATAGAAGTATACCTGGCAATAGGAGCACAAATATCATCATAATCAATTCCCTCTTTCTGAGAGAAACCACGAACCACAAATCTAGCTTTGAATTTTTCAACACTGCCATCTGCTACATGCTTTATTTTGTAAATCTATTTAGAGGTTACTATTGATTTTCCTTGAGGTTTTGGGACCACTTCCCATACATCATTCTTCAATATTGACTCATATTCTTCTATCATGGCATCCTTCCACACTTTATGTTTGACAACCTCATCAAAAGTAGAAGGTTCTAAGTCAATCACAAGATTCAACTGAGCTATCAAACCTGAGTATTTATCTGGCTTGTTGCTTTCTCTGAAAGTACCTTTAGGTGCCGCATGTTTTTTTGCTTCCTTTAAAATTTCACGACACCATGCTGGCTTCCTTTTGGAAGGAGGTTTTTCTAGGGGAAACTCAATAGAATCCCTTATGGGGTCCACCGAAGGTTCTTTGGCTTCCTCCCTCTGCTCATCTGAAAGTTGTGAATATGAAGGTTCAGGAGATGGAGCTTCCTGCTCCTTTGTATCACAGGGAAGTTCTTTGGAATGACGAAAGGAAACTTACTCATGGAAGGTCACATCTCTACTGACCTCTATATACTTCTTCTCTGGCACGTAGATTCGATAAGCTTTTGAGGTCTCACTGTACCCCACAAAAGTACCTTTCTTTCCAAAGGGTTCTAACTTAGTGCTTTTTTCTTTTGGTACATGTATGTAGACAAGACTATTAAAAATTCTCAAATGATCAACTCAAGGCTTCTTACCCGAGAAGAATTCTTTTGGAGTTTTCTCATCTAGGGCTTTATGAGAACACTTGTTCTGGATATAGATTGCAATACTTGCAGCTTCGACCCAAAGAGACAATGGAAGATTCTGATCATACATCATAGCTTTGGTTGCTTCACAAATTGTCCTATTCTTTCTTTCTACAACCCCATTCTGCTGGGCATTAGAAGGCACAATCAACTCCCTCTTAATCCCATAAGCCCGACAGAGATCATCATACTTGTGGGAGTCAAACTCTTTTCCATTGTCTGTTCTGAAAACACGGATATGTCTACTTGTCTGATTCTCAACAAGATTCTTAAAATCCTAAAATTCACTGAAGTATTCATCTCTAGTTTTCAGAAAATAAATCCAGGTTTTACGAGAGAATTCATCAATAAAAATGATATAGTAAAGGCAACCATTCATGGACGGATCAATCATAGGTCCATAGAGATCAGAATGAATAAGATCTAAGATACCATTAGTTTTTCTATTACTGTGAGGGTAAGATTTCTTTGTATTTTTACCAAGAGCACAACCTCCACAAATACTATCATGCTCAAAAGAAAAAACTGGCATACCTGTTACCATCTTTTGCAAACCTGGGAGAGCCTTATAGTTGAGGTGTCCAGACCTTCTGTGCCATAGTTTGTAGGGGTTGATCTTCTCATGAGTTAATGCTTGAATAACTTGGCCAATGACTTTGTAAAGTCCATCTTCTTGAGCTCCGATTATCATGGCTGAGCTCATACTTTCATTTGAGGGCCACATAAGAGCCTTTCCTTTGGAGAAGGCCATTGTGTACCCTTTACTTTCTAGAACTGCAACTGAAATAAGATTTTTCTTTAAACCAAGAACATAAAGAATTTCTTCAACATGAAATACATTACATGACTCATCAGCTATGAGATTCTTCCATCTATGGTTCTATTATCTACCCTATGGCTATTTTGTATTTGCCATTGGTATTCCCACCTATAGTATCAATGACTCTGACTCAGTATCTATGTGCATTTTGATTTTGATGACTTATTGAGATTGAGAATGCCTATAGTATCAATGACTCTGACTCAGTATCTATGTGCATTTTGATTTTGATGACTTATTGAGATTGAGATGCTGCAACTTATGGTTCTAATTTCTCGTGTGTTCAATGTTTGTCATTTGATCAACATTGATGTTACAATGTATAATGAATCATGATTTAACATTTATGTTACATGTTTAAAGTTTTGTATCATGTAAATCATCTAGTTTCTAACAAAATATGAATTTTTATGTCTAAATTTCATTTTTGTATGTGTGTGTATATATATATATATATAAACGTGTCCTCAGTGTCCTATTTCCGGGGTCAAAATTTGACGTGTCGGATACTCGTATTTCTGTGTCATTGTGTTAGGTGACTTAGGTTTTTATTTCTTTTTAAATTCTATAATCTCATTAGTAGGTTCAAGATAGGTCTGGTTACTCTTATGTAAATCATGTTATAGTACTTATTTCCTTGCTCTCAGCCTTCTGGTTTAAATTCCACATTGGAACATTCATAAGAACTATGTATAAACCTTTGTTGCAGGAAATGGCCCTCCAGCCCGCGTTTCCCCCGACATACCCATTTTGGGGGGGGGGGGCGCATTTTCAGACATTTTTGTTTGGGAAACTTCTAGATGTTTCCACGTTTTGTGCAACTTAGGTATAAACTGTAATTTTATATCTAGTGTTTGATTAAATTACAAGTCTATAAATAGTGAGGCTACTAATAATAAGAGACTAACAAGTATTCTAGTGAGAGCTTTCTTATTTCTTTATTGTATATATTCATGCAAGCTATCAAATGTTCCTAGAACTTTGTAGGGTGTTAAGTATAACGAGTATTGGTCTAAGAATGGAGAAGCAGGTTATTGGGATCAATAAGTACGCATTAGCAAAGTTAAGTTTCCTGATCATGATCAGTGGAAGCTTCTTGATAGTAAGAGGAGATTTTGATGCCATGGAAGAATCTATGTTGATATATTCAACTTGATTTTCTTCTCATGCTCAATGTGGACTGGCACAACAGCTTCATTACCTTGCTATTGTTTAGTCTTGCAGTTGTCGACACTTTCTTCAAAGCAGAAAATTACAATTCATGACAAAATGTTTTTAGTAGGGTCAGGACCTATTACTAAATCAAGCCATGGAAGGTTGTTTTCTCAAAAGCAGGAATATCTAAGGAGCAGTGCCTGCTCCAAATGCAGTCCTGGCCATCAATGAAGACAGTATTAAGTAACGTTCATTATAACAGATTAGCTCAGTTTATGTGGTATGCCAGATTTTTAAAGGGCTTATTTCAGAAGAATTTAGACAGATGGAAATCATTAGGACCCAATTAATTTGGTCCTTGCTGTAAGGAGCTAGGTTACCAACATTAGTATCTGTGTGCTGCATGGGCACAGCTTCTGATGTTCAACCTTAGTCACCGCATATGGCAATTTGTTTCCCAAAAAACATAAATTTTGTCAAATCATTTTTATATAAACTTAAAAAATATAAACTTAAATGTTTAAACTTAAAAGATATAAAAAACTATATATATGTATGTATTCAGTCTCTACATTTAGTTTGACATTGTCGGACCAAATTTGAAGCTAATAAATATTTGTATTTGTTTTTTGTTTGAATATATGAAGTTATAATAAATTTCTCTTATCTGTGTTTATTGAACTTAATAGCGAATTTTATCATGTTTTTTTGTTCTAGCGAACTCCTTTTGATTTTCATTGCTTCTGAAGATGACAGTATTAAACTATGATATAGACTACAGAATTGTATGCAGCCAGTTTTGCACATTGACCCAATTAGGTACCAGAGCTGTACATATCCAGTTCTGGGAGTTCGTAATTTGGTGTCAGAAGCTCTGAGGATCCAATAAGTGTTGATGAAAGCAGCTATGAGAGACATCCTCCAGCTTACAAACCTGTGAGATGTGAAACACAACAGCTTGTGAAGTCTTTCTCTCAGCTTACAAACCTGAAAGAAAGCCCCTATGAAGGGTTCGTGGTTCCTGCCTGAGACAGAGTCAGGAATGTAAAGATGGCCTCCTCCATGACGTGAGAGAGAAGAACTCCAGATGATTATCCGATGTAAAAGCGATCTGTTGAGTTAGGACGTGCCTGTGGCTGAGCACAAGGTGAACGTGGGAAATCCCTAAAAAGCGCTGGGCACATCATCATGAGAACAGAAATGAAGATGATGCGATGGCCTCCTCTGAGCAGCAACAAAGTTGATGAGAAGACTCCAGATGATCCTCCTGTTGGTGGCAGTGGGAAAGCAGATTTGTAGAGCAGACGTGCCTGTGGACGAGCACAGGTGCTTGTGTGAAGACCCGGTTGATCTGTGTGATGTAGTGAATCAGGTCCATGACATCCCTATGGATGTGCCCCTAGTGGATGAGCACTAGTGGGTGTATCAGATCCTTTGCTATATGTTGTTCAAGAGTTAGACCTACCTGTAACCCTTATTATTGTGGAAAGGGTACAGGTCGGCCCTATCTTATTGTGTCTAAAGATGAACTGTAAAAAATAATTAATAGTAATAGTAATATTAATATTAATATTAATTATTATAATAATAAATAAATAATATGTCTAAGAAAGGTCGGCCCTATTGTGCCAATAGACACTTTAGTTGACAGGACAAGTCTAATATAAGTAAGAGGAAATCTTCCATTGTAGACACACACACACACTTGTGAGTTTTGGAAATTTCAGCAAGTACAATTCTTGGTCAAAGTTGCGCACTTCTCTTGGGTGCTAGAGTTCTAGGGTTTTGTGCACCCTCTTGTGTGCTAGGATATTCTTGGTGGTGAAAAGGTCTTTCTCTTGAAGAGTATAGCAAAGGATTTGGCTGGGTTTTTCTCCCTTGTTTGAGAATGGTTTCCCAGGATATATTTTGTGTTCTTGTGCATTGTGCTTCTTCATGTGATCTTGGTTGCTGCAGCATTTATGGTTATGGTTAATTGTTAAAATGAAATGAACTTCATCCTTAACCTAATGCTATGAAAAATCAACAATAAGATGGTATCAATTTTGATCATATAATTTGGGGTATTAGATCCATGTTTATCTAGTTTCTAATGTGTGATTGATCTTAGTTTGGCACTACAGCCGTTCAAATCCGGTATTGATATGAAAATAGATCAATTTTTGTATTTTTTGGTATCAAAGCTCTGTGCATATCCAGAATATTGGTACCTATAGAACAAGAGGTATCCGAGCTGTGCAAAATCTGATAGTGATACCAATATAGATCATTTAGTACCAGAGTCCACTGCTTATTCAGACAATTGATACCTGAAGATCAATCATAATGTTTGTTATCAGAGCCTTTGTGCATATCCAGAGGATTGAATAGCTATAGAATATTAATGATAATTTTGGTATCAGAGATGTGAGTATCCTGTTTTTTCTACCTGTGCATTTATCAGTAGTAGTGTAGTGTTTTTAACTATTTAGTTTCAAACCAATTTGGTTTCTGTTTAGGTGAAACCCTGTAATTTCCAGGCTTCCGAAAAATACGATATGGAGTCCCTCTATTAAGATTGTGGAATGAGTTGCAATGTTATAACCAATTAAGTCTCTCTCTCTCTCTCTCTCTCTCTCTCTCTCTCTCTCTCTCTGTGGGTGGGTGTCACAAAGAGATAGACACAAATACACACAAATGCCACTTGTGAAAAAAATTGGAGGGCAAGAAAAAGAGGTCAAAAATCATTGTTGACTGATGGCATTAGACATACTGTCATCTGTCTCTTTGAAAGATGACTACTTATATTAATCGAAAAAACAATACAATTATAATAGACGAACGGATGCAAGTCTACTTAAAGGCCAAGAGAAAGGAACAACCTCTCGCATCTTTCCGAAGGAAGGAGAGTGTTTTTAGCTTTGAATTGTACTTTTAATTAATCCAAAAGACGATCTCAAAAATAAAAATAAAAAGCTTCACTTTGAAGCTGCCACAAATTGTCACGTATTTTGGATGACAAGTTGTTATATAAGAAGTATTTCAAATATATTATATTTTACTTCCAGCTGAAGGTTTCCTTCTCATAATCAGGTATCTATTGTTGAGGCTTGGTGAACAATTACATTCCTTTCCTGTGTATGCAATTGTGATATATATTGATGCTTGGTGGACAATTACATTCCCTTCCTGTGTATGAAATTGTGATGTATATTGAGGCTTGGTGGACAATTACATTCCCTTCCTGTGTATGAAATTGTGATATGTAAAGTAGAGTGGTATTTTCAGATCGAGTAGCCAGTGGCCACAATATTAAAATGTGAAGATACGACTAATTGCATGGTCAGGTTGGATGATGACTGGTACACACAAAGACTCGGTCCTAAATGCAATTACTTGCTCTCTCTCCATGTGTTAAAATTATCCTTTTGCCAACCTGAGTAACTATACTGTCAAGCTAGTGGAAAAGCATACACCGTATTCATTTTATGCAAGGGTCAACTGTCAAATTATGAATAAAGGCTAATTTTCATTAAGGAATAAAAACACAATCTTAGCTTTAAGACTCATTTTGCTGTAGTTTTTATAGGCAGAATATATGAGTATTTGAAACTCAGTATTTAATCTAACAACAATTTTTCTCCACTGTACAAAGGGCCTAACCTTTATGAAATGGTACTTTCTACTATTGATATTTATGTGCCTTACATCTACTTCTTTCTAACATTGGAAACCATGTTGATAGTCCTTTGCAACCAAGGATATGTCATCTTATTAGAGACAATGATGGATGACCGACATATTGTTGTTGTTTCATCAATGCCTCTATCCTTTTAGGCCATGGTCACATTAGCTTGCATGAGATGGGGGCTTGTGTATTTTCCCATCTACTGTTTCTTAGAGATTTTGTGACCTTAATGGAAAAATGGCTCACATGATGAAAATGTATTTGCTTAAACTTTGGATAATTAATTATATATCTTCTAGGTTGAATTTCCCATTTCCTTAATGAAAACAAATTATTCCTTACCAACACATTCTACATGTTCACCACCAGTTGTCCGTGCATAATACCTAAGCAGTTGGCTAAAGTGCAGAGCCCATTCTTTCCCCTAGGGACTGGCTTAGGGTTCTAAAAATTGTATCTTGGGAAAGATCCCATTTTTTCCTGAAGCGGCAGTTGCATAGAAAGCATGTGACTTCCTGCACTATGATATCAAAATCATAGCCCCCGTTTAAGCTGCCAAATGTGACCCTGGCATTACATTATCTTACCGTATCTTTTAGGATGGTGTTCTGTTAAAAGTGTTCCAAAAGCTAAATGTATGATGCCATTCTTCTTAATATGTGTTCACTGTTTGTTAATATACCATCATTTTTTAGATTTTAAAATCTTTACAACCATATTGTTGAAATTTTGCACATTATTTCTTCCAAGGCATAACCATAGGTCAGAACTTTTTCATTTACTTCTGGGTTACATCTTGGGAACTTGTGTGAATTTTTTCTTGGATCATTATTACAAAGTGGGTGTTTGACATAAAGCATCCTCTCTTCTTTATTCTTACATCTTTACAAATACCCTTTAATGGTAATAGAGAAATTATTCACATTTTTTTATTAAGTTTGCTGAGGGAAAACAATGTCAACTTTAACATATCACGGAGAGGATTTTCAATTTTACATGGTGCAATCAAAGATATCCTCTCTGATTGATGCCCTATACACAGTGCAAGTATTTTCTTGCAATAATAATTGAACTCAAATTGCTTTTATATTTTCATTAAAGAACAAAATGCTTCAAGGTTTAATACTATTTATTTGTATTAAGAATATAATCCTTTTCTGGTTTTATAGTGCTTTTGCTTGATACCAAAATATGGGAAAATAATTGAAATTGAAGGAAAATCAAAGTTAATATTAAAACTGTTTGACTTTTTTGACATGCAGATTTTGCACTAGGCAGAGTTATCAGTATTGAGAACTATTCATATTTATTTCGATTCTTTCATTGAATTCAATGTGTTGATGCATTGTAGCCAAAATGGTTGGCAAGTCTGTTATAATATGCAATTTGGAGAAATAGTCACAGCTTGCTGATGCATTGGAGCTAAAATGCTTGGCAAGTTTGTTAAAACATGCAATTTGGAGAAAGAGCTCCAATGTTTGTCTAGTATAGTTTGTGTATAATGGTGAGTTCAATTTTTGTAATATATCTGACAAAAATGTAAGAAACGATTTTGGAAATGATGCCTTTTTGCAGGTATAGTGTTAATAGTAATTGGTTTTTCTTTTTTATATTCCATACCGCCAGTGAAATCCAATCATTATTGAGTTTGTTGATGCTATAGTTTGGTTTGTTTTAGTGCTCAACAATAGAAATAAATTATTTGATGTCCATTATGTAATTTTAGGTGATGTTTTAGTGTTGACTGGATACCATCTATTTTTAGGTGCCTTTGATGGAAATTACCAAAATTAATTTGCAATCTCAAAATCAAACAAGGGTATGATATGGCTATGATATCCCTCTTCCGAGTAGTTGTTTTGGATTGATGTTTTGTAAATTCTTTTCGTTGACTATTTGTAAATATTTATTAAATTAAATGTAATGTAAAATAGATGAGGAAATTACATAAGGTATGAAACAAAAATCTCTAACAGTATTTTCTTAATATTAAAACAAATAAAAATGGCTTTTGCAGAGTATGTCTTTGAGCATGAGCATGTGACAACAATTTAATTATCTTCTTATTTTTCCATTGTTATCTCGGCCTTCCAACATATTTCATGCATTTTGAGTTTGGTGATGCAATTAGCTCAATCGTTTAGTATTCTACAATGGAATATGGTAATTTGTGCCCATCATGTGCATTTTAAAAGGTTTTCACAATGTTGATATCATATGTTGAAGTATTGTAGTATTTGAGAATGATATTTTGTTGTTTTTGTTAACTATTTGTAAAGATTGTTAAAATGAATCATTGCAAATGTATAATATGGTGTGTAATACACTCTAAAAAAAGAACAAAAAAAGGATTTGAATGGAAAGCTTCTTATCCTGTATATATATGTTATTTATATTACTGTTATTTGAATATAACTCTATTAATTTTAGAAATCTATACGAAGGAATAGAAATACAAATCCATATGTTTAAGAGAAAATGTAATGAGAAATCCCAACCAAAACAGGGTACATTTGATGGATGGAGCCAAAGTCATCCAAATGATCATTACTTTATTGAAATTTAATTTAATTTGGTCGACATAAGAAAACTTATAAAATAAAATTTAAAGGTTTATTCCAAAATATCATTACTTCATTGTAATTTGATTTAATTTGGTTAATAGAAGAAAACTTATAAAACAAAAGTTAAAGGTTCAATCCAAAAGATCATTAACTTCATTGAAATTCGATTTAATTTGATTAACATAAGAAAAAATATAAAACAAAAATTAAAGGGTTGGCAAAATAATTCCAATGGAAAGTAGTGAAGGATAGAAAAATGGTATCTCGTAGATTGGTAGAAGATCATAAAACCAAAATGTGTTGAAGGTTGGAGTTTACGAAAGATCGAGCCTAGTAATAAGGCCATTATTGTTGATGTTTACAAGGGAAGAAATGTATCACCCCAAGAAAGATATCACAATACTTGATAAGCACCCTCGGGGAAATTACATTGTTAGAAAATGAATTGATTCACTTGCATCATAATTACAAATGAGATTGGTTGCATAAATATCCACTTCAAACATAGGTGTTCTCCCCAATAGTGGTTATGTGGTCAACATGTACAAAGTCAACTTTAACCAAACTTACAAACGTAATAATGATTACAATACAAGGTTGATCATAGTTGAAAATGAAGCTTACACCATTTTCAATATGCCCCCTTGGATGGATAGGAGACCATAAAGAAAATTGATGAATACAAATGAGAATGGGTGTATAAATGTCGAACCCAATATGAGATTGGTTGTGGTAAAAAATGAATAAGTGTATAAATATCAAACTCAATATAAAGTTAATTGTTGTCGAAAATGAGTGGGATAAATACTCAATTCAGTATAATATTAGTGGTGGTTGGAAATGAGAGTGGGTCTATATATACCCAATTTAATTTAAGGTTGGTTGTGGTAAGAAATGAAGATTGCAACCCTATTTTTGACCTCCCCCCTTAATTGGAATAAAGGGGCGACGAGAGAACACGTTACATCACCATAATCACACCCTCAACGTTGAACATAGGCCACATAGATGAGAGGAAGGATTGTCTTGTGATACAAACATAGTAGCTTCTTGTAACATCTTTTCTCTCGTATGTTTCATAATCACAGATGTTAGGAGAAGAGAGTTTAGGTGTGGCTACTAGGGTAGGGGAAAATGCATAAATAGAAGTAGGAGACACATAAATTGCAATTAACTAATGCAAATCCTTGGACACCTTTAAAACTACTCAATTAAATTTTCATACAAGTTCTTGATTGAGATGTTGCAAGCCTTGAATGCACTTTTCTTATCTTCCAACTGATCTTGAAGCTTAAAAACAAGGTCCTTTGAGGACTTGATTGTAACATGTAGTTGAAGAGTAGTTCCCTCTAATGAAATATTTTGATCAGTAAGACCAAAGCAACCTGCAACTTATCAATAAAATCTCATTGATTGGCCTTGAATTTTGTGCCAGTAAAAAACTTCTGTATAAAGACCATCCTTAAGAAAAGTATACAAGGTGTCCAACTAGTGGTTGGAAAGCTCCTTGAACAAATTTTGTGACATAACTCAAAAATTCAAATTTGAAGCACTAATGACAAAGGCTTAGCTAAATTACAACCCAAACTTTTCAAATTACAATTAAATTGTGGAAACCTTATTTTTCTTTCAAATATCTCAAAAATTCTTAAAATATCTAAGGTTCAAATCTTTTAAAGAAAATGAATACTCTCCTTTTAAAAATTCAAGTGTGCAAAAACATATTCTCCCAAAACATGGCTTCAAATATCATTTCACTTCCTCCTTCAATATATATTTCACTCCAAAATAGGTAAAAGACTTAAATATGCGTCTTTGCCCTTCAAACCAAAGCTTTTAACCAACTCTCGTTGCACAATAATTTAACAACAATGTGGGAGAAATGTGTTTTGATTGTTGGTCTCATAATGAAATAGAGGGAAACTCACTTGTTTGTGCACATGGAAGAGAAAGCATAGATCGTGTTTCAAAAGGGCCCACCTACCACAACAATGTATTCAAATGCAAGGGTAGAGTTCATGTTGTAATGTTTGCCCACATAAAACATCAAGACTAGAAATTATGCCAAGCATGTGCTCAAATAATAGCGCATGGGGTCGAACTTGTTACAATAGGTTTTATGTTCTATGTACTAAAATATATGTGCTCAAAGAACAATGAAACATTAATAATATGCTTGCAAAAGCAACATGAGAGACTCCATGTGGAAGAGAGCAATGTAGGTGTTGTTTTTAGAAACTTCTGCAACAAAACTGTGCCATAGTATGCATAGAATTGAGCAAATGAAACCCCAAACAAGAATAAACGGTAGATTTTGGAAAATATTGTCAGGTTAGGGAACATTGCAAATGCCTTAAAAATCACACTTAGAAGCCATGTAGATTTAAAGGATGCAAATTTAGGATCTTGCCTCACAATGAAGCATCATTTTGAGATCCAAAGTACCATGGTGAAGGAGCAACATGTTTTCAGTTCTAGCCTACATAATCCATCTCTTCATCATTTTTTGTGTTGCATACCACCCTACTCAACATATATGTGTCAAACAACGAATGCAACACACCAATATTGCAAATGATGTGGGTAGTGAAGCATTGTTGAAGACAAAACTGAAACTCAGTTGCAACTCGTTAGCCATATTATATCCATATATGTTGAGTTTATAAATTCATGTTCAAATCAGGCATGCAATACATGATAAGCAAAGCAAATAGTTCACTAAGGCTCATCACAGAATTATTGAATACACATGGAAGTTTTTTTGTTCCTTAGGAAACCATCACTATGAAACCGTGTTGATTCTCACAAGAGATAGAGAAAGGAAACAACCCAAGAAAGAGAAGTGCAATATGTGATAGGTGTTTTTAGGTAAGTCATATAATTAGAAAATGAAATGAGTCACTCAAGTAATAATTTCAAATGAGAGTGGGTGTATAAATACCTACTTAAAGATCGTGCGCTTTCCCTTACAAGGGTTATTGGGTGCACATGTACTATGTGTTATAATATAACACATATAGTATTACAATTTGTGTTATATTATAACATATTAATAATTATAATATGTGTTAATATAATAATGATTATAATATAAGGTTTCCATTGGTCATAAGTGAAACTTACACCATTTTCAACAATCATAACCAAACATTTTTGGAGTATTTTAACATAGGCAAAAGCTCTTTAAAGTCGTGATTCATTAAAGCAAAATATCTTGATAACAAAGACCCAATAGCCATTATAAAATATCTAACTTCCCTTAAGGTTCCTCTATTTGAAATAAAATAGTTAAAGACATTCTAGCTATAACATAGCATAGAGTAGTGGAGCATGCATCTTCATGGGAATGTTGGCAAATATTGAACAAGCAGCGAATGCGTGTTGATAGTTGTTGTCATTGATGGGTTTGTATCAGACAGATTGCAACAAGATCACGGTTCAATCGTAACCGTTGAATCCAAAATGAATCTGGACCGTAGTTTACAGCCCTTGTTGGAGAGAGGATCTGAACTGTCAGATCGGAAGCAGACACCCGTCAGCCATCGGATTTGCAGAGCTGCGAGGGAATTAAGTCCTCGTGAGCAGGAGAGGGAATCCCGACGAGAGGAGTCATCATCGGGACATCGGCCATCGGAGAATCAG
>SNQJ01S0000800.1:0-39560 GCA_010110895.2 Picea sitchensis | reverse complement strand
ACCAGGTTCTTATTGTATTTTTGTTTACTGTAAAAGATATTGCTCTACCTCATATATACATCATATCTCAAAACTGGTTTTCCCCGGGGGGGTTTTATCCAGGGTCATGTTGACCAAAAATACCTGTGTCAAATTTATGCATGCTTAGAAGTGTAGTACAACATTTTAAAGTTCAAGATCTAGAGGTAGTGTTATGTGTTTTAAGTTATATTGCATGTGATAACATTGAGACAAGAAAACACTTGCAAGAGCACCTTAAAAGAACACTTAACCTATAAAACATTGAGCAGAAAGTACATGACTGTTTGCTGTCCTAAAACAGCAAAAGAAGACAGCAAAACAGTTGAAACTTAGAGCCATACTAAGGTCAAAGATAGACCTTAGATGGCAGCCTCATAGGACCTCAGAATTTCAACATTAATAATTATTATATGTGTTAATATAATAATGATTATAATATAAGGTTTCCATTGGTCATAAGTGAAACTTACACCATTTTCGACAATCATAACCAAACATTTTTGGAGTATTTTAACATAGGCAAAAACTCTTTGAAGTCGTGATTCATTAAAGAAAAATATCTTGATAACAAAGACCCAATAGCCATTATAAAATATATAACTTCCCTTAAGGTTCCTCTATTTGAAATAAAATAGTTAAAGACATTCTAGCTATAACATAGCATAGAGTAGTGGAGCATGCATCTTCATGGGAATACTTATGGTTTGGAGGAGATAGGACATAAAAGAAGTCCGAGTCAGGTTAATATCAAAGACTATTCAAAAGAATCTATGGACCCACTCAAGCCTTTTCATGTTTGGAAGAAAGTGAAAGGTTGGCTAATTGCATTGGGAGACTTAGGTAAAGGTTAAGTTGAGAAATCTTGTTCCAAAGAAAATAATTGTACAAGGAAGGGTATGATATCTTATATTGAAACACAAATGGAAATGGATGATATGATGTGAAAGATAAATACTTGGAATACCATAAAAGTGATGAATACTTTCAAAAGAAAAATATCTAGAGGATATGGAACCTAAATATATGTGGCAAGGGCTGCACATTTCATCCTTGACATCCAATATCTAAACTTTGTACAAGGATTCCCTTATATTCAAGGTTAACATGAGGTCAACAAGATGCATCAAATACTCAACCCTTAGCCATAATAGTTGTTGGTAACCTCGAGGAACTAGACCCAATTTGAACCTATAACCTATGGCCTCCTCATCGACAACATGTCTTGGGGGGATGGCTCAACCAATTAAGCTAACCCTTCTAGATTTTAACATTGAACTTACCAAAATCTATTTGTTTATCGAAATCGTAAATTAAAACACTATTAAAATCTCCATAAAAACAAATATTACTTCTTAATTATTATAATGGTATCGTAACTTTTGAAGAAAAAGAAAATCATAGACTTTGAAAGGATAATAAGATCTAAAGAACTTGGATAACTTCACAAACATGTTTAAATTTAGTTGATTGTTATATTTGTCCAGTAGTAGTATTGTAGGTATCTTTAGCAAGACAACAACATAAGCAAGGCCCCACACATCATAAGAATAAACATCCACCCCACAACAAAGAAAATAAGGGCATCAAAACATCCTACATTGAAATAAGAATAACTTTAGTGAGCCATTTCACTTTTTAAATCAAATATGTCAAGGATGCCTCTTCAAGCCCTTGAAGAGGTATCAAAGGTCTATATATTGCAGTTTTATAAAAATATAAATGAACATCCAACTAGTAATTCATATGTTGTTATCCAAAGTTGTTATCCAAATTAATCAAGTTGCTCTTCCACGTTGTCTTATGATTTCTTTGTCAATGTCTTAAGATTCTAGCAAGAACAAGGGGAAATATCAACATAGTCCCAAAGAAAGCCCCGAGAATGAGCTTCCACTGCAATATAGAATTGAGCATGATCTGGGTGTTGTTAAGTGAAGAGTTTGTTCCCTATCTGAATAGTTGTTGGACTCCATGATAAAAAATAAATATAATCATCAGGAGATTAGAAAAGATATTTGTTGACTCAAATCACTTCTAATGGATCCATCAGATTTGAGTAAAGAAGATGACAAGTCGAAGGAAGATGATACATTGGAGTAGAATCCAAACAAAAAACAATGATTTGCAGGTTCTAAGGAATGTTTTTAATATTGGCTTGTAGATTATCTAGTATCTAGTTATATTCTTGATTGTTCATTTTTTTAAAATTATAATGCTTAATTCAATGATGTTGGATATCACAACTTAGGTTGTGTTAGTTATCATGTAAATACAATCTATATCTGAGTCCTTCTCTAGCTTATAATGAGAGGAGTAGTTGGAAGCATAGATATGACTTCTTTGTCTTCAACTATACTGCACAATTTATATACATTATGTAATCCAAGTTCCATGTAACCTAGAGTTTGGAAAAGTCTAGGTGGGAGGTGTTATTGTCACCCCCGAAGTCAGAGAAAGAGTAAGTCACCCTCCACACTCCATATGGGAAAGTCCAGTGCGAGATGTATGGATTTGGAAACGCAGGGGGGGTGTTACCTCCTCCCTTTACATCATAAAGTGGGGCTTAGGATTCAAGGAGAATGTAGGATGAGGAATTTTGCTAATTAAAGTGGGAGGTGGCACCTTTTCCCTTCACATCATTAAGTGAATATGGAGGCCATGCCAATGCAATGGTGGAGCAACAAAACATAAAAAGGTGTAGAGACACCTTTTTCCCCTTTGCCTTCCACATCAAAGGTAGACTATCATAAGGGGGGTGGACAATGCACCTATAAGTTTGTGACGTCTATCTTGGAATATTTCAAGGCCTAGGGAAATTAACAACTTGTTTAGGTTAACGCAACCCATGCAGTCTTAGAAAGAAAGTATTATTGGGGTCATGCAAATGCTAGGAACATTGCAAGCAACCCCCACACAACCATAACAACTCCATATGGGAAATGAAATTTATAACTCAACTCCCTTGACTAATTCTTTGGGGGTTTTCTCCTTTGGAAGGGATGTGATAAATAAGCTAGCAAAAGAAGGTATGTGGCTTAGTATGGTTGACAACGAAAGGGGTTGATTCAAGCTCCTAAAATTATAAGTGANAAGGCCTAGGGAAATGAACAACTTGTTTAGGTTAACGCAACCCATGCAGTCTTAGAAAGAAAGTATTATTGGGGTCATGCAAATGCTAGGAACATTGCAAGCAACCCCCACACAACCATAACAACTCCATATGGGAAATGAAAGTTATAACTCAACTCCCTTGACTAATTCTTTGGGGGTTTTCTCCTTTGGAAGGGATGTGATAAATAAGCTAGCAAAAGAAGGTATGTGGCTTAGTATGGTTGACAACGAAAGGGGTTGATTCAAGCTCCTAAAATTATAAGTGATTGCAAAGAGAGAACATAAAAATATTTTTATTAACGTTTGTGAGACCTCTTAGTCTATGGAATGGAAAGTTACATCCACGTGAGCCCAAGCCTTTACAAAAATTCTAATGTAAATGCCAAATACATATATGCTATAATACATAAGCAAACAAAATCTATGAGACTCTTTGATGTTTTTTTAATAAAAAACATTTGGTTACGTATCTAGACAACTCCCTTGGGGTAGGTCAATTACTTTGGATGGGTGATCTCAAAGCAATTTGTCCCTTAGATGCACCATCCTTGAGGCCCTTCCGACAATAGCTTCTAGTTGTCCTCCACGAAATGACTTTTCCTAATTGATTCTTTCCAATATTGAGCCTGTGCTAGTGTGGTTATATCAAGCCTTGCAGTGGAACATGACATGTCACTCAGTCTCTATTTCCCTTGAGTTGCAAACCTATAGGTCTTGTTGTCCCATTCATCTTTGGGATCCCTCCATCTACCTATCTCACATCTTACCTTGTGTGAGTGTGTGTTGGGCTTGTCCTCGGTTAGGCTAATTCCAATTTTCCTCTCCATGACATATTTAATTTAAGTTATTTTTTGTATCTTGATCTTGCAAGGGTAAAAATGGATGTAGTGTTTCTTTTTATACACTATTTTCATCAATTTAGCTCTCATGTATAAATGACGTGTGTAGTTTTCATCTCATTTCTATCTATTGGTTATTCTTCTCCTTTTATGTCTAAGATTCATACCCATTTTCTACATTGTATCTGTCAAGTGTTTTTCCTTCTTTGAAGCATGCTTCCTTGTTGATTTTACATGGTAGATGCTTGCTCCACATTCACCCATCCTTTTCCTACAAAGGATTAGCCTCCTAACTACCGCTAGTGAAAGCAAGTATAAATCTATTTATGCTGTTGTGATTTCCTATGTGATAGAGGCTTTTAATCATAGACAAAATGTCATTATGTGTTTTTGTACCCTTTCTAGTTGACTTAACAAGTTTCTTGACATCCTTGGCCCCCAAATCTCTCATCCATATAGTAGCATTGGTATTACCAACATATGGAATATAGAGATGATTAAACCCCAATCCCATATGTCTGCTAATATGCACTTGTTTTGAAGGATAATAGTTGCCTTTCCATCCACTTGGGAGTCTCTTCCTTGTGCAATTATTCCAATTTAGTCTTTCATTCAACTCCAACCCCAAGTATGTCTATTTCTAGAAATCTCTATGGTTGACTCTTGAATTTGATTTGGACTTGGGTTATCTTCTTCTAGAGGAAATTCTAACCAATTTGGTTTTATCTCTCCTTCTTGAGGAAAAATCTAACCAATTTGGTTTTATCTCTATTGACTTCCATGCCATCCTCATACATAATGTTTCGAATTCTATGAGGTGATCTAAAATGCTTGATGGTGCTCTCACTGCTAATATGACATCATTTACATACAATAAGTTTTTTATTATAATCCATGTGATGTTCACCCCTCCTTATTGATCCATTTCTTGAACTAGTTGAAGTATAGTCCAAGCAATGTTGGGGTAAGGTCCCCCTTCTTTACCACAACATCACTACACTACTACAACATTCTAACATACCTTCCTTGCTTATAATTTTTTCCCCGGCCTTAGCATACAATTTGTGCACTATCACTCTCCACTTGGTCAAGATGCCTAGCTCCAAGAGTCAATACCACAACTAATCTCCAGGAGCAATGTCAAAGCATTTTCTAAAGGCTACAGTGCATCATCATAAATCCTCTTCCTTCATGTCCCATTTCTTGTCCAACATATGCTTTAAAATGATGGTAGTGATTGACAATAGAGTGCTTTGGTTTAAAGCTTTCTCTCCCACTTACCCTACTTCTCGTCTCTTCCAACCGGTCGCTGATTTTTATCTCCATGATGTTCCAGTAAACTTGGTGAATATGGGGTTGGTCATGGTTGTCCTATCATTACATGGGTTGCCTTTTTTTCTTCCTATAATGTTTGTCATCCAACTCTCCAAAAACACTTGCGAGATCATTTATTTCATCTAACTCTCCAAGATTACCTCTGAGAGCATTTGTTTTAAATGTGCCACCATATGATCATTGACATAATCTTGATCCCATTCCAACTTCTCCACCCATAAACCTTTAATATCCTTTGGTTTCTTGAGAGCCATTCTCTTCAGGCCTTTGATCACCCCATCCATTACGAAAAATTCTTCTATGGTGATGATTTTCTATGATTATTTTCTACAATTTAGCTCTTTTTCTATGTTATTTTTTAGTTTCCTTCACAAGTTTCTTGACATCCTTGGACCCCAAATCTCTCAGCCATATAGTAGCATTGGTATTACCAACATATGGAATATAGAGTTGATTAAACCACAATCCCATATCTCTGCCAATATGCACTTGTTTTGAAGGAGAATAGTTGTCTTTCCATCCACTTGGGAGCCTCTTCCTTGTGCAATTATTCCAATTTAGTCTTTCATTGAACTCCAACCCCAAGTATTTCTAGTTTTAGACATCTCTATGGTTGATTCTTGAATTTGATTTGGACTTGGGTTATCTTTTTTCTAGAGGGAAAATCTAACCAATTTGGTTTTATCTCTCCTTCTCGAGGAAAAATCTAATCAATTTGGTTTTATCACTATTGAATTCCATGCCATCCTCATACAGAAAGTTTCGACTTCTATGAGGTGATATTTAATGCTTTATGATATGATCTCGAATGCTTCATGGTGCTATGCTGCTAGTATGACATCATTTACATACAACAAGATTTTTATTATAATCCATGTGATGTTCATCCCTCCTTATTGATCCATTTCTTGAACTAGTTGAAATATAGTCCAAGCAATGTCGAGGATAAGGTCCCCCTTATTTACACCAACATCACTACTACAACATTTTGACATACCCTCCTTGCTTCTGATTTTGTTCCTAACCTTATCATACAATTTGTGCAGTACTACTCTTCAATTGGTCAAGATGCCTAACTCCAAGAGTCAATACCACAACTGATCTTTAGAGTTGTGTCAAAGGATTTTATAAAGGCTACAACCCATAAATCCTCTTCCTTCGTGTCCCATGTCTTGTCTATCATATGCCTTAGAGTGAGATAGTGATTGACAATAGAGTGCTTTGGTTTTAAGCTTGCTTGCCCTCTTCCACTAGCTGTTTTTATCTCCATGATGCCCAGTAAACTTGGCGTATATGGGGTTGGTCATGATTATCATATCATTACATGGGTTGCCTTTTTTTTTCTCTGATAAGGCTTGTCATCCAACTCTCCAAAAACCCCTGCCAGATCATTTCCTTTATCAACTCTCCAAGATTACCTCTAAGATTGCTTGTTTCATATGTGCCACCATATTATCATTGACATAATCCTGATCCCATTCCAAGTGCTCCACCCATAAACCATGACTCTTGATGCCTTCGATCACCCCATCCTTTTGAAAAATTGTTCTATGGTGGTGATTTTTGCGGGGCTTTCTCTCACGACTATCTTTTCATAAGATTTTTCACATGTGACAACCATTGGTCTTTGGAAAAATCTTTTTCTTGTACTTGTGTTTTTTTCTACAACTCTCTCCAAAATGTTTAATTAGGGTATTTCTTTGCCATGTTAATCAAAACTTCCTATTATACCTTTCAAATTGGTGCTTCTGCGTTTTCATGAATTTCTGGTATCTCAGTAGCACAACCAAGATGCACTGGAAACAAATTGGGAAAATTCAGAAGCATTTGATTACAAACAAATTCAAAATTAAAAGTGCAGTTCCTTATGCTATCCTATTAAGTGAAACAAGGGATGCTCCTATTGAAGCAATTGCTATGGTGCGAGCCATAAGGTATTTGAAAAAAATTGAGCAAATGGAAGAGGGCAGATGGCTTAAGGTTGTGTTTAGTGACAGATTGTGCAAAAGAAAGAAGACTTGGATGTGGGGCTTTCTCTCACGACTATCTTTTCATAAGATTTTTCACGTGTGACAACCATTGGTCTTTGGAAAAATCTTTTTCTTGTACTTGTGTTTTTGTCTACAACTCTCTCCAAAATGTTTAATTAGGGTCTTTCTTTGCCATGTTAATCAAAACTTCCTATTATACCTTTCAAATTGGTGCTTCTGCATTTTCATGAATTTCTGGTATCTCAGTAGCACAACCAAGATGCACTAGAAACAAATTGGGAAAATTAAGAAGCGTTTGATTACAAACAAATTCAAAATTAAAAGTGCAGTTCCTTATGCTAGCTTGTTAAGTGAAACAAGGGCTGCTCCTATTGAAGCAATTACTATGGTGCGAGCCATAAGGTATTTGAAAACAATTGAGCAAATGGAAGAGGGTAGATGGCTTAAGGTTGTGTTTAGTGACAGATTGTACAAAATAAAGAAGACTTGGATGCGGGGCTTTCTCTCACGACTCTCTTTTCATAAGATTTTTCACGTGTGACAACCATTGGTCTTTGGAAAAATCTTTTTCTTGTACTTGTGTTTTTGTCTACAACTCTCTCCAAAATGTTTAATTAGGGTCTTTCTTTGCCATGTTAATCAAAACTTCCTATTATACCTTTCAAATTGGTGCWTCTGCATTTTCATGAATTTCTGGTATCTCAGTAGCACAACCAAGATGCACTAGAAACAAATTGGGAAAATTMAGAAGCGTTTGATTACAAACAAATTCAAAATTAAAAGTGCAGTTCCTTATGCTAKCWTGTTAAGTGAAACAAGGGYTGCTCYTATTGAAGCAATTRCTATGGTGCGAGCCATAMGGTATTTGAAAAMAAWTGAGCAAATGGAAGAGGGTAGATGGCTTAAGGTTGTGTTTAGTGACAGATTGTRCAAAAKAAAGAAGACTTGGATGYGGGGCTTTCTCTCACGACTMTCTTTTCATAAGATTTTTCACGTGTGACAACCATTGGTCTTTGGAAAAATCTTTTTCTTGTACTTGTGTTTTTGTCTACAACTCTCTCCAAAATGTTTAATTAGGGTCTTTCTTTGCCATGTTAATCAAAACTTCCTATTATACCTTTCAAATTGGTGCTTTTGCGTTTTCATGAATTTCTGGTATCTCAGTAGCACAACCAAGATGCACTGGAAACAAGTTGGGAAAATTCAGAAGCATTTGATTACAAACAAATTCAAAATTAAAAGTGCAGTTCCTTATGCTATCCTGTTAAGTGAAACAAGGGCTGCTCCTATTGAAGCAATTGCTATGGTGCGAGTCATAAGGTATTTGAAAAAAATTGAGCAAATGGAAGAGGGTAGATGGCCTAAGGTTGTGTTTAGTGACAGATTGTGCAAAAGAAAGAAGACTTGGATGCGGTAAAATAACAAATGGTTTAGTAAATGGGGCATTTGCTTGAGCATGTGTCCTACAAACAGTAAAGAGATAAAAACTTTTGTTATGGATAAGTTCCACAAGGGAGAAAGAGCTAGGGAGAAAGAAGAAGTACTACATTGAAGAGTTTAACCTCACTCATAACCATCAACAAAAGGCGTACATAGGGGCCAATATTTCTTGGAGATCTAAAATTCTAATTGCTCAATTAAGGACTAATTCTCATCAACTCTATTGTGAAACAGGGCGCTGGAAAAGGCCAAAAGAAATGTGGGAGGAAAGAATATGTATTTTGTGCTCTTCCGGAAAAGTGGAAACAAAAAAACATTTCATTTTAGAATGTGAGGCGTTCAAAGACAGCAGGGAAAATTATGCAGGTATTTTGGCAGCTAGTTCTTGGGATAATCTATTCAGTGACGAGTTTGTCGAGAAGCTGGGAGCGGTTATTGTAAAACTTCACAGGAAAATGGCCGAATACAAAAATCAGATGAAAAAACAATATGTTCCATAAACTATTTTTAGCCTCGTGGACGTTAAAAAAATACTTTCTACTTTCTTTATCATGAGGTTCTCGTTTGTCAGATTTATCCTGTACTCTTCTTTGCATCTTTACACTCTTCATAAAGCCATGGGTTTATCATAAATTTATTTGAGGCTGGCCTTAATTTCGGTCTGTTTTGAGTTGCACATTTTTCTATGTTGAGTGTAATTGCTTTCATCAAAACTTCCCATTTATCATTCGCCATTTCTGTTTGTTTTGAGTTGCACATTTCTCTACGTTGAGTTTAATGGCTTCGATTAAAACTTCGCATTTATCATTCGCCATTGTTCCCCCTCTCAGTTGTATGGCCAATCTTTTCAGTTCGTGTTTGAAAATTTATGCACTTTGCGTATAGAAAGTTACTCTTTTTGGGTTGTAAGTTCTAAATTTCCTTGGCCTTAAGCAGCTTGTACTGGCTGCCAACAAAGTTCTGATAAAGGGACTCGTAGTCGGATGTAATCCATGACACTTTGGTCATTATGCGTGAAACATGTGCCCCACTGAGTTCTTCCATTTATTTTTCCCATTTTCGATTACAAGGTCGTGTGCATTGCATTTCACACGCTTATTATTTTTTCCCTGAAATGCATGTACAGTTTCACTGGACAATTTGAATAGTTCCTTTTCCACATCTTTTCGTCCTCCACTAGCCATAGGGGGTTCTCATTCTACGTGTTGTTTACCCTCTCGAGGTTTTCCATGTCTGGTCATTAAAATCCCTTACCAACATTAAATTTCCTCTTTCCTTGACGTCAGCGATGTGAGGCATAAGAAGGTGGTTCCTCGTTGTTGCCATTCTGCGTATGAAAGCCAGATTTTTGTGGGGGCAAAGTAGCATGTTGTTATGAAATTGTTGGCGTTGATTTTAATTTCTAGTGTAACTTTTAAACGTTTTAAGTTCTTAATTTTTTTTTAGTTATTAGTAATTATCATTGGAATTCAGTTATAAATTGTTGGTGAAATTGCAATTTTCTATTACTTAAATTGTATCTCAGATTATAACTCAACAATTCAAATCTACAATTTCAACAATTACTAAAGGGATTAAAGAGTCCAAAACATAAAACGTTTAAACTAAACTCTTTAATTTTTAGGATATATATTGGTTGTACACAACTTTTTCTCACGATGGTGTTGGGCAACCATTTTTCTTTTCTGAAACACTCTATCCCTTCGTGCCCATGGATTTTTTATGCTTAGTTCCAAACCAACCATAATTTGTATCGTGCTAAGGCTTCAGTACTACATATATCCAACTAGTAAAGGTTCTTCAACATGGAATCTCTATAAAGATTCAACAACGCTTATTCCAGATCATTTATCTTGAGTGCCAAGTAATGGAAAATCCATTGATATCTAGGAAGATTGAATTAAGGGTAGAGCTCCATTCACTTCTATTCCATCTTTATCTAATGTTAAAGATTGGCTAAATAATTGTGGAATCAAAACCCTCTTTAACACATCTGAACGAGACTCTAATGGTAAGTGGAATGGTTGGAAGCAACTAGATCCTCCTGAAATTATTTCATCACAAAACCGTGAATTATTTTCCCTTCTTCAAGGAGCTTGTCCCTATCATCTTGCATCCAAGGATAGGGGAGGGTGGGGTCCAAATGTCATAAATTATTCTGTGGAGGAGGGATATTGAATGCAACTATGGTCGTTGCATATGCCATGTAGGTTGTTGGATAGACATTTTGGATAAGTTTTGGGATCTACGCCCGAATAAGTCAAAGAAGAAACGAGAGTTATAAGATGGACCAAAGCGTGCAACGGGAGCAGACTTTAAGGAGTCAAAGCACGCGATAGGAGGAAGCGTGAATGAGCGACGCGCAAAAGGTGAAAAGTAGCTAGGACTTTGGGACATTTTTTCCACATTGTAACATACTTAGCCTTATTTTGTTGTATAAATATGTAAAGGGTTTTTGGATAGAGGGGTTCCGAAGTTCAGAGGGTTGGAAAATATGAGAAGTTATTAGTGTTTTGGGGGTAAGTTGAGTCGAGCGTTGGAAGAAGTTTTGAGGTATAACTGAGAAGTGAAGCTCGCACTGCAGGAGAACAATTAGGCAGGTTTGGGTAATGTTATTGTTGCATATTTTGTAGCGTAGTGTGCAACTGTAAGAGAATTATCAATGACTAATATAAGAAGCCAACCATTGTGGATATAGCCCAAGTTGAGTGAACCATGTTAAATCTGTGTGTTGTGATGTGTTGTTTTGCATGTATGATGTTTAATGACATGGTGCAATGATGATAAATGCTTAAGTACACTGAATTTGTTATTTATATCTGATGTTATAATGTCGCACACTGAAGTCACTGGTAAATGAATGAATATCAAGTAAAGGAATGTCGCACACAGGACATGTCGCATGATAAGTAACTGTTAACTAATGGAAACTGTGCATGTCATGAGTAGATGGTTAGTATGAACAGGTTGAATGCCTCACTTCCCTTCATCACTACAGAACCTTCGTTCTTGCAGCCCCTCTAGATCCCTCAGGACCAGGAATTGTAATTGAGGGGAATATTTTGGAGGCCAAATAAGGAGGACATCACCGAATGGCTAGAAAGGAAGCATCGAGAATTTTCCATAGACCATAATAGGAACCCATGACTCAATGACGAACACTGGTTGCAAAGGTATGTGTTCACAGATCTTCATGAAATTTTCTCTAGTGAATTTCCAATAATTTTGACTAAATGGTTAAAAAGGTTAGTGGAGAATGTTGGGAGATATAGAGTTGAAGCTCTGAGAATCTAGACTCGTGAATTGATTAGACAACTGAATACAATAAGTAATAAAGTGACTCGTGCAATTTATTTTTGGTTTAATAATATATTGGGGGGTTACATTACAGAGTTTGCAGTAGATTGTACCCAGTCTTATAATGTAGTAGGGAGGGACTTTTTCAAGGGTTTGCGGGAAAGATATTTGAATGCATTGTCTACCTAGATAAAAATGTTGTTGTGCAACAAGAATGTTATGAAGATGCAGTTTGATTGCTAAGTGCCTTCACACACACATGGGGACTAGGAGATGACCAGAGGATGGTCTGAGAGTGGAAAGAGATGAAAAGGATGAATAAGTATCAAATGGACTGAGGATGCCGAGAGAAGAAGACACTGTCTCAGACGAAGAAATTGGAGTATTGTATTGTGGGAAAAGGTTCAAGTATAGTAAGAAGGAGACTGTGGATGAGAGAAAAGATCATAGTAGAGTGTTTGAGAAAAGAGACCCCTACACAATACTTTAGATCACACTGTGCGGAGAAAGGAAAGAGAAAGAAAATGATCCTCAGTACAATTTGATAGAAGAAGGAAGTCCATCTAAGAACAAAATCTGCGTTGAACCCACGACCCCGTGTGCGTCACCTAATTTGAAGCAAAAACCTTAACTTTGTCAAGAGAAATTGTAGTTAGTGGAGGAATTCAAAACAAAAGTTAGAATAATGGGAGTAGCACAACAAACCAGAGTCAGTCAACATCACCGAGGCTAAGTACTAGACAAAATACAATTGTAGAAATAGATCATACACTAAGAATGCTTTAATTCCAGGGAGTGGTGTCGGAAGAACTTGAGCAACATTTGTTTGTATGCAACATGATATGGATTGCGAAGAATGTCTAGGAAGAAGCAACGAAGATTGTGCAGTTAGATACAATGTTCAGAGGTCTTGTTATGGTACATGAAGTACCCGACTACTACACTGACAGGATAGTAAAAAACTTTAGCAGAGATTGGACAAGCGTTGTTAAAGGAATTCTGGAAGCCGAAATCTGAATCTCAATATATCACAGAGCTGAAGGAAATTAAACAAGTAGAGAATGAGACAATTTGGGATTACAACCAAAGATCTAAAGATATGATGGGTAGGTTAACAATCCAGATTCCCGACGAATAACATCGAGAATGGTTTATTATAGGTCTATTGTCACACATTTGTTGTCCGTTGACTTAGCATAAGGTCATGTCACAACCAGAAGCATTAGAAATTGTGATGAAATTAGAAGCATCTCCCGTAGGAGATGACACAAGTATGACACATGTATAATCACAATTGGTTGCATGAGGATTCCGTTGTCAGAAATAACAAGGAAAAAGAAAAGCATGAACATGTTTGGTTTATTACATGTAAGAAAAAATGTCATTGTAAGGAAGTATGTACAACATTTGTGTAGTATATAGCTACAGGAGCACCGAACCCATTGGCAAGAGGAGTAGGATATTGTGAAATATGCAAGACTTGGGGATATCATTTGACTACTTGTCCATTATTGCATAAGTACCAGAGTACGCCCATGGATTTGTTCTTTTGCAAGTTTGTAGGAAACGATGAGAAAGATTGTCGTGCATTCGACTTAATGAGAGAGCGCACATCATATGTGTACAAAATCCAAGAAGATAATTTTGCATTAGATGGAGGAGTTCCACAGTACAATACTCCGAGAGGATTTAATCAAGGTGGACGAGGAGGATTTGAAAGAGGTCGAGGACGAGGTGGATTTGGTCAAGGGGGAGGATGATCGATCATTTGTTATAATTGCAATCAACTAGGACATTTAGCGAGAGACTGCCTGAATCCTTTCATAATGTGCATGTATTGAAGAGAATTGGACCATGCAACACAAGAATATCCTCAACTGATAGTGAAATGATAGGCAAGAGGGAACCAAAACCAACATCAGAATCAAAATCAAAACCAAAACCTATAGATGATAATAGCTGAGGAGCGTGATGATCAACCAAGAGTAGCAGTCGTTATGCATGACGAAACAAGAACTAAACCAGATGCGACAGAAAAAAGGAAAGGGGGTTGAGCAATGGATAAGGAAAGTAGAAAAACCTATGCCAACATTCAATCTGAAAAAAGAGAAAGATACATATCAACAAGCCAGGAAGGAGATACTAGGACCAGATTGGATAGCACCAACGTCAAAGACGCCACCAGTATATGATATGTCATCATTTTATGATCGCACCATTCCAAAAAGGTCAGTCGAAAAGGTAAGTACTTTGAAATATTTTCTAAAGAGTTGTTTAGAGTTGATGAAGGATGAAACAATGTTGAACACACTGTGTGGGATGATCGATCAATATACCCAAGATAGAGAAGTACCTACGACATAGAGAGCAGTGAACCAAGTATTTCTCAAGAAGAGAACAAATAAAGAATTTAGATTAAGTGCACAGGTAAGAGATTATGACATGGATAATGTCATCTTGGACTTAGGATCAGATTTCAATGTTCTTCCAAGAAAGATGTGGGAGATGATGGGGAAACCGAAGCTAGTTTGGTCAACTGTTCATTTGAGGTTGGACAACCAACATAAGATAATACCGATCGAGAGACTGGTTGGAATAACTATTAATATAGAAGGAGTGTGCAATGTAACCGACTTTGAGGTCATTGAGATTGTGGATAACAATCAGCCGTATACAAAATTTCTTGGACTGGATTGGGCCTTTGACAATCAGGCGATTATTAACTTGAAGAAAAGAGAAATGATTTTTGAATCAGGCTTAAAGGTCATTGTGCCATTAGAACCCACATAGACAAGAAGGTATGTGAAACACAAGAGAAAATAAATTGATAATATGTATAATATGACCGCGTGCATGGATGAGTACATCAATCCTACTACATATGGTGTGCTTAGTTGGAGAAACATTATCTCTTTTGCATCAGATTCATAGGAAGGACTTGAACATTGGCAACACAAGTTGCATGAAGTATTGACCAGAAGATGTGCTCGCATTACTTTCTCTTTGTGCTAGATCGGAATAGAGGTATGTGATACACCAAGGTTTTATGGATTAACTAATGTAAGTTCTTTTGTCAAATAGTTTGAGTTGCAAATACCCAAACAACAAAGGTTGTTGGAATTAGATGTTGCACTAAGAGAAACCCCAGTGATATGGTGGGCTACACACAAGGAAGGAATAGAGGATTGACAACATTGTAAAAGGATGATCCAGATTAGATTTGGAATAGAATAAATTACACAAAGTATATAGGGATAATTAGTCTGATAGATCATGTTTCGCAGTGTATGACGACTTGGAGATAGGTGCCAAAGAAGGAATGGACACACAGGTTCATACATACACTTGAGATGATTCCCAAAAAATGATATCTAGAGCTAGAAGTGCACAGAGGGATAACAAACTGGGAAGAGCTCACTCGAAATTTTAAGGTAACATTTAATTTTGAAGCTGAGTCACCCTTAGTAGATGCAACTCTGCAAGTCATTAGAATTAATATTTTTATGGAAGAATATCATATAGAAATAGTACATGCATGTAGTGCACATAGAGAATCTGTGACAGTGCATGAATTACTAGAATGTGTTAGGGACCTAACCCCTCACATAGGTAGAATAATATATTTCGATAAAGGTCAATATTAATAAGGCCTAGCAATAAGGAAGAATAAATTCAATGTAAGAAGACCTAATAGAAGTTTCCGCTTCTAGAAGGATCTTCCTCTAGATGGTTCTTTTGATAAACATATTTAGTATAAATAGGAGTCGAGGGTATGAGAATTGTTGTCTTGGCTACTATTGTAATAGAGCTCTGCTTGACTGGAGGTTGCCCCCTCGAAGAGGCAAGCGAGCATTGCTCTCAGTAAACAAAGTGCTCTTTCTGGTGTTATTTTGTTATCATTTCAATATTATTGTGGTGTTGTTTTGGTTATATTGTTGTTCATCTACCATTTCTAGCATTGTATTTATGTTCTGCATACTTTTTATATCTGGAATATTACAAGTGGTATCATAGCACTTTCCTTGGCAAAACATTGTGGGTTAATTTTTTTTCCAGGGTAGAGACGTATTCTGACGTCTTTAAGCTATAGAGATCTGTCGTTACATGCATAAACCCATGGTCGGGGATTCATACATGCAGGAATACAACTGGTACTTAAGCACACATCTGTTGTCCACCCTTGTAACCCTTGTTGGTACCCCTTCAAGTGGTAGCGCATCAGACGACACTTGTATACAAATCGACCTAGATTTCCTGAAGCCCTCTTTAGATAAACTGATCAGTCGCCTGCCTGCTATAGTACCCCCGAGAACAACACTCGGGAATATACTCTCTAGTACCTAGGTAGTATGGCTAAGGGCACAGTCTAGCCTCCTTAGTTGGTGCCCTGAGATATTGGTCTGAGTACTACTATTGGACCCTGCACGTATATCAGAGAGTTATAGCACAGGGCAAACCCTTGTCTGTAGAACCCTTGAATACCTAACCCTTTGGGATGAAAAAAACAACAAAACAAACAGGATCTATTGTCGTGCAACTGTGTTCGAGTTTCCAAATCACTACACATTTCTTCCTGGTTAAACATTTGGGCATTTCATCACTGCAGTATTCTTTAGACCGAAGTATAAATCCACAGGTGTTAAAAAAAATAAATTCTCGAATTTTTTGCACCATTATTTGAAACCTATTCCATTGGATTTATCTCTTCTCCCTTATCATATTCATACCTATCATTTTTCAGCAAAAGTTTTGACCCTACCCGCCCCTCTTCGGTTCCCTCATCATCATGGCCCATACCCATAGCCAAGACTTGGAATCTTGCTTCAATACCTTGCAATCTAATTTCACAGAGACCCAACAAGAAGTGAGACAACTCAGTGCCAATATTGCCACCATCAATAAAAACATGCATTCATCCATCGCCGCCTCAATCATGGAACTCAAAGAAGACCTCAAACAAGACATGACTACCCATCTTGAATCTGTAGCTTCGATGATCTGTACCAAGTTGCATATCCCTGCAGATCCCCCTTTATTTGACCCACCTTTCCATACCGAAGCTGAAACTTCCTCTCATTCCCATAATTTTCAGCCCCATCACTTTGAGTGTGACCTACGCCTTCTGCGGGTGGATGTGACCAAATTTGATGGCTCAGATCCCACTTGTTGGGTAACTCAAATGGAACATTATTTCTCATTGTATGACATTACAGATGACTTGACCAAACTCCGGTATGGTGTTCTCCATATAGATCAAGAATGTTGGCAATGGAGAAAAACTGGTTGTCAAGGGTATGTTGCTTGGACASACTTTGTGGCAGAGCTTTATGAATGCTTTGACACTGACACCAACCATTTAGGTCGTTTGACAAAGTTGAAACAATCTGGCACAGTGGAAGACTTTATTACTTCTTTTGAGCGACTGGATTTTTGTATAGAGGGCATGTCTGATGCTTTTTTCCAAGAATGTTTTATCAGTGGCCTCAAGGATGACATTCATCCCCATGTCTTCATGGCTCAGACTCAGAGTTGTGTGGAGGCTACTAAACGAGCTAAGGAAGCACAACAAGTTGTATCTTCTCAAAACCAGAAACCCTCCTTTATTCCTCGCACTAAACTAGTAAATCTCACTCCTTCTACTCCACTAAAGATCCTAAAATTGACCAAGGATGAAATGGCTAAACGCCAACTCGAAGGCCTTTGTTATAATTGTGATGACAAATATTTTCCGGGACAAAAGTGTAAGGAACAAAATCTTTTTATGGCCATCTTGGAGGATGTTTCAGAAGAGGATGTTGAAGCTCCCCTTGTGTCTGAGTCACCTGAACCCACCGACATTACCCCTCCCTCAGACCCTCTCGAAGTAGAACCGATCATTTCCCTAAATGCTCTCACAAGCTTCTCTTCTCCCCAAAACCTCAAACTAATTGGCTACATCAAGCATAGGAAGGTCATCATTCTTGTTGATAGTGGATACACCCATACTTTTATTCATCGCCGCATTTCCCAAGAAACTAATTGCTATATCTGTGCAGTCAATAATTTCTAAATCATGATTGCCAATGGCGGGTCCATGAAATGTGGATGGCATTGTGAAAATGTGTGTCTCCAAATTGGTGACTACCACCTGAAATATCATATGTTTTCTATCAACATGGGTGGTTGTGACATTGTGTTGGGTGCAGACTGGCTAAGGACTTTGGGTCCCATTCTCATGGATTTTAAGGAATTAACCATGCAATTCAACCAGGAGGGCCAATAATATAAGTTCCAAGGAATCACCGCCAGTTCCCCTGAGATCATTAGTTCCCATCGCATGGAAAATCTGCTCAAAAAAGGTCATTCGAGCGTTATTGCTCAACTCCATTCCATACAAGCAACTAAGACACCTTCTGTGCTGTAGGACCTCAAATCCATCCTCTCTAAACATCAAGTGTTTTTTTCCACTCCTCAGGGACTCCCTCCTTACCATGGTGTTCATGATCATTCCATTCCTCTTGTCCTAGGAATCCTTTCTCCCAATATCCATCCCTATCGTAACCCCTTTTGCCCAAAAAATGAAATTGAGAAAATGGTTCAAGAACTGCTTAACGCAGGTGTTATCCGCCCTAGTACGAGCCCCTACTCTTCTCCTATGGTCATAGTCATGAATAAAGAAGGCTCTTGGTGCATGTGTCATGATTTCTGCACCCTCAACAAACTCACCATTAAAGGCAAATTTCCCATTCATGTCATTGATGACCTCTTGGATGAATTGAGTGGCACCCAGTTCTTTACTAAACTTGATCTTCGTTCTGGCTACCACCAGATTCGTATGAAAGAGGCAAACATTCCTAAGATTGCCTTTAGAACTCATGAGGGCCACTATGAGTTTTTGGTCATGCCTTTTGGTTTGTGTAATGCTCCCTCCACTTTCCAAAGCTTCATGAATCATGTATTTCGTCCTTTTCTATGTCATTTTGTGTTAGTTTTCTTTGATGATATCCTCATCTATAGAAAAACCTGGACAAACCATCTTACTCATGTGGATCGAGCTCTCCATCTCCTCTCTCAACACCAACTTTTCCTGAAACAATCTAAATGTGTTTTTGGCACCTCAGAAGTCGAGTACTTGGGTCATATTGTTGGCAAGCACGACTTCAGGGTGGATCCTAAAAAGATTGAAGCTACGCAAGACTGGCCTCGCCCAAAGAATCTCAAAAGCTTATGTGGATTTCTCGGCTTAACAGGTTATTATTGCAAGTTTTTCAAGAATTATAGAAAGATTGCAGCCCCTCTCACTGAACTCCTTAAAAAGAATTCTTTCACCTGGACTCCAACAACTACTCAGGATTTTCAAACCTTGAAGATGGTCATGTGCACCACTCCAGTCCTGACACTTCTTGATTTCACAAAGACCTTTTTCCTAGAATGTGATGCTTCAGGGAAAGGAATTGGCGTTGTTCTTATGCAAGAGGGTCGACCTTTGGCCTTTACCAGTAGACAACTATCTGAACAAAATTTGGGAAAATCAATCTATGAAAAGGAAATGTTGGCTATTCTGCATGTCGTTGATCTTTGGCGCCCTTATCTATTGAGGCAACGCTTCCAAATTAAGATAGGTCATCAAAGTCTCAAGTATTTTTTGGAATAACACATTTCCTCCCCAGAGCAACAAAAATGGGTGACTAAGCTCTTTGGATATGATTATGAGATCATTTACAAGAAAGGAAAAGACAATGTGGTTGCAGATGAGCTTTCCCGAAAATATGAAGATGAAGAGTCCATTTTTTCTCTCTCCTTCATTGTACTAGATTGGCTTCAAGCCGTTTGCCAAGAATGGCTACATGATCCCAAAAGTTCACATCTAATACAATAATTGTAGTCCAATTATCCAGTTTCCCCAGGGTACTTGTGGCTCCATGATGAGCTTCGATACAAAGGCCCTGTGTATTTAAGTAAACAATAAAAAATTTAAATCCATGGTACTTTCTGAGCTTCATGCTACACCCACAACTAGGCACTCAGGGTTTACCAAAACCTATGACAGGGTCAAATGTTCTTTTTTCTGGGATGGTATGAAACAAGACGTTCGTAATTTTGTGGTTGAATGTGATGTGTGTCAACACAACAAGGGTGAAACATTCCAATATCCTGGCACACTACAAGTGCTTCTGATTCCACCTGATATTTGGAGGGATATCTCTATGGATTTCATTGTAGGATTACCTAAATCGGGAAATAAATTAGTCATCATGGTGGTCGTTGACCACCTTTCCAAGTATGCTCATTTTTGTGCTCTTCAACACCCATTTACAACAACCACTATGGCTCAAATTTTCATGGATCATGTCTTCAAGCTTCATGGCATGCCGCATTCTATTTTTTCTGATCGCGACCCAAATTTCACCAACAATTTTTGGCAAGAACTATTCAAGCTAGAAGGAACCGAATTGCATCTCAACACAACTTATCATCCCCAAACTGATAGTCAAACTGAGGTTGTCAACAAGTGTTTGGAAACATATTTGAGGTGTTTTGCATCGGAAAAGAAAAACCAGTGGGCTCAATGGTTACCATTAGCTGAATGGTGGTACAACACTTCATACCATACAACTACCCGCATGACTCCTTTTGAACCAGTATATGGAAAAAATCCACCTTCAATTCTCTCATATTTACCAGGTGTCTTGACGGTCCAGGTGGTTGACCAAACACTTACAGTTCGAGAGGCTATTCTTCGTACCGTCAAAGAGAATTTGGTCATGGCCCAAAATCACATGAAGCAATAATCATATCAGGGTTGCTCTGAACGTCAATTTGCAGAAGGAGATCGAGTGTTTCTTCGACTGCAACCTTACAAGCAAAATTCCCTCAAGGCTGACCATTGTTAGAAACTGGCGCCCAAATTTTATGGTCCTCATACTGTTCTCAAGCATGTGGGACAGGTGGCCTATCAATTATCTTTTCCCAGTCATTCTAAGCTACATCTTGTTTTTCATGTTTCTTTCTTAAAGAAGGTGATTGGAACTAAGTGCCAAACTCAAACCAAACTTCCCGAGTTGGACGAAGAAGGCTCCATTTGGCTACAACCAGAAGCAGTTTTGGACCAACGTGAGCGTCACCTGCATCAACAAACCATCAAGGAAGTGTTAGTCCAATGGAAAGATACAACCCCAACATATTCCACTTGGGAACCGACTACCATTTTGCAACAATTTCCACATCTCAAGCCTTGAGGACAAGGTTGCTTTTAAGGGGGAGGACATATTAGGGACCTAACCCCTCACGTAGGTAGAATAATATATTCCGATAAAGTTCAATATTAATAAGACCTATCAATAATGAAGAATAAGTTGAATGTAAGAAGACCTAATATAAGCTTCCGCTTCTAGAAGGATCTTCCTCTAGATGGTTCTTTTGATAGACATATTTAGTATAAATAAGAGTTGAGGGTATTAGAACTGTTGTCTTGGATATTATTGTAATAGAGTTATGCTCGACTGGAGGTTTCCCCCTCGAAGAGGCAAGTGAACATTTCTCTCAGCAATCGAAGTGCTCTTTCTGGTGTTATTTTGTTATCATTTCAGTATTATTGTGGTGTTGTTCTGGTTATATTATTGTTCATCTACCATTTATAGCATTGTATTTCTGTTCTGCATACTTTTATATATGGAATATTACAAAATGTTACAATGTTACCAAGGAGAATCAAGAGGAAGAAGACCCAAGAAATGTACAAGTACCAGAGACTGAAGGGGAACGCGTTGTAGGAGGTTCAGAACTCAAATATGATGCATATGCGAATCCATTAAGGGTGTGCAAAGTGAATATTGGAATGCAAGATAAACCTAAGTTCACAAATATTGGTGACTATTGGAACGATGAGAATGTTGAAAAGATTGCATACCTATTGTGTGAGTATCAATATCTCTTTTCAAAAACCTTTTTAGAGATGAAGGGAATAGCTGGGGAATTGGGCGAGATTATGATCTCGTTAAAACTAGACGCTAAGCGAGTAAAACATAGACCTTACAGATTGAATCCGAAGTACAAGGAAAAAGTGAAAGAAGAGCTTGACAAAATGATAGAAGTTGGTATGATTAAGCCCGTTGCAGAGTCGCAATGGATAATCTCAATGGTACTCCAAGATAAGAAAACATGGGGTATTAGAATTTGCATAGACCTAAGAAAGTTGAACAATGCATGTTTACATGACCATTTTCAACCCCATTTACAGACGAAGTATTAGAAAATATAGGAGGGTAGTAAGCCTACTAATTCACAAATGGATTTTCAGGATACCATCAGATAAAGATTGCGCTAGAATACATACATAAGACGACATTTGTGACAAAATGGGGAAGCTTCCAGTACACTATGATGTCATTTGGATTAAAGAATGCACATGATGTTTTTTCTTGAGTAGTTGTCGCAGCCTTTAAGGAGTTTATTCATAAGTTTCTTGAAGTATACTTAGGTTATTGGACTGTGTTTAGTTTATTGAAAGATCACATAGAAACTCTACGGTTGATTCTTGATAGATGTAGACAATACCAAATATCAATAAATTTGAAGAAATATATTTTATGCGGATCGTTTGGGATATTGCTAGGTCATGTGGTATGCAAGCAGGTTTTGTTGGTTGATCCTGCCAAGATAACAGTAATTGCTACTTTTCCACCGCCTGAATCAGTGAGATAGTTGAGAACAACATTGGGGCATACATGATATTACATGAAATTTATTAAAGGTTATGCACAGATTAAAACTCCAATGAAAAAATTATTGAAGAAAGAAGCTAAGTTTAAGTTGAATGAAGATTGTGAGCAAGGTCTAGACATATTAAAGAAGAAGTTAGTCACTGCACTCATTCCGGTGTTCCCGGATTGGCAAAAATAATTTCACGTTCATGTGGACACATTGTTGATAAGGCTTGACACAGTTTTATCCCATCCAGGAGAGGGAGACTTAGACCATCCAATTTCCTTTTCTATAAGGAAGTTGTCGACTGTTGAGAATAATTATACGACAATAGAAAGGGAAGGCTCAACATTGGTTTATGCCTTGCAAAATTTTAGACACTACTTGTTGGGGTCCCATTTCAATATGTATACAAACCATTCTACACTCAGATACCCAGTGGACAATCCAGTGTTGGGGTAATAATCTTCATATGGTTATTGTTGTTCCATGAGTATGATTTTGAAGTTATTTTGAAGCCAGGAAAATTGATTGCGGGACTAGACCATTTGTTTCTAACACCGACAGGAGAAGACGCAAGGAACCTAGATGATAGTTTACTAGATGAAAATTTATTCTTAGTTCAAATGGTAGACGACCACTTTGCATAAATTGTCCAATATTTGAGCACATGAGTGGCTCCATCCGATATGAAAATAGTGTAGAAGAAACAATTAATGGTTAAAGAAGAGGATTATCAGTTGATCACATGAAACTTATACAAGTTAGGTGTAGATGGGATACTACGACGATGTGTGATAGAACATGAAAGATCGATGATCCTAGCAGAGGCACGTGATGGAATTGCAGGAGGACATGATGCAGGTAAGGATACAATGCAAAAGATCTTGTGCACAGGGATATGGTGGCCTACCCTCCATAAGGATGCAAAGGAATATTTTCAGAGCTGCGACGTTTTCCAGGGAGTAGGGAGGTCGTTGCGAGGGGATGAGATGCATTTGAATCCACAAGTCACTTTGCAGTTGTTTGACAAATGGGAAGTAGATTTCATCATACCAATTAATCCACCAACGAGGAGAACAAGAGCCAGGTACATAATTACCGCGACATACTTCTTGACAAGATGGGAAGAGGGAGAACCAATTACAGATTGCAGTGCGGAGACAACTACATGGTTCTTATTTGAGAACATAGTTACAATTATTGGGTGTCCTAAAGTACTTATAAGTGATCAGAGGACTCGATTTTTGAACAAGACAATTGCAACATTGAAAGAAGGGTTCCAGATTCAACATCGGAAGAGCACTACATGTCACCCACAAGCTAATGGAACTCTAGAGGCCTTCAATAAGATACCGAAGAATGCACTAACAAAGATATGTAATGTACGATGGGATGACTAGGACTTAATGATTCCAGTAGTGCTTTGGGATTATAGAACTACATGTAAGAAGTTGATAGGTCAAACACCATTTAGACTAGTGTATGGTCAAGAAGCAATCATTTCCATGGAATTCCTCGTACCAAGTCTGTGCATTACTACAATGAAAGACCTTATGGATTCTGGCGCAGTAAAAAAAATATTATCACAACTACTGTTATTAGAGGAAGATCGATTTGTTGCAGGGTTCCATCAACAAGTACAAAAGGCATGTGAAAAGGCATGACATGATATACACATCAAGTAGAATAAATTCTAACAGGAGAGCTAGTACTACTCTATGACATTAAGTTCTTACAACACCTTGGGATGTTTAGGACACACTAGCTAAGGCCATACATGATCAAATATGTGACAAAAGCAGGTGTTGTTCAACTAGAAAAGTTGGATAAACAAGTTGTGGAAGGACTAGTGAATGAGATTCGACTGAAACTGTATAGGGACGATTGTCCTTCCGTGCACTAGGCGAGTTGCAAAGATTAATTTGTATCATAGTGTACTATACAAATAAAAAGTAGAAAAAGAAAGTAAAACAAGAAAAAACAAGAAAATAGTTCAGGGAAGAAGTCGAAAGTTGCAGAGTCCAAGAAGTTAATATTAGCAGGTAAAAAGGAAAAGTAGGAAAATGTCGTAGAAGAGAGAGAAGCATGAAGAAGAGCGCACAGACTAAGGAATCAATATCACATAGAGAGAAGAGATCGTGTAGATGAAAATTAAGAACATTTAAGACACTCCATGACGGGACGTGCAGTAAAGAGATACCATGACGACAAAGTAGTGGCACCGCATAACAATAAATGAAAATCGGCCAAAATATTTTGACAGATTGTAGAATCGAACAGATATATCGTTGAAGATACATAGTTGATGGAGAATTAAGGAAAGTAATGAATGAAAACCACTAGTGGATTAGAAATAAAGTTTAGGCGCGAAGGAAAGATCACAATTGGCGATGAAGTATAAAATCAAGCAAATGGTCAATGAGGGAAGGTTATTGTCAGTTAGAATTCACATAGAGAGCCAAGTTACAGAGCCAATTGGACATAGAGACCAGTCACAGAGGAAGATGACACCACCTAAGGAAACAACAACTTCAACGTCAGTACTGAAGAAACTGCGCGATCAACCAACAATGATTCTTATAATGGAAAAGACACACAAAGCATCATCCTCAGCGTCGAGATTCCCCAGGGATTATATCCTTCCAAGAAAGTCATCCAAAAAACATGTCAATTTACAAAAGGACGCAAAGTATCCACTTGTGGAGCCACCAATTTCAGAAGGGGACATGCTAAGTATGATACCCGTGTTAAAGTATGCCAACCATGACATTATAGACGAGAAGAAGTTTACAAAGTTAGTTCCCAGCAAGTTCTTGAAAAAGTACATTAGTTCTGAGACTCATATGATAGTCATAGAACCACAGGTGTGGGACACAGGATTGCAGAAAGCAGGTCTTCTAAACTTGTTCGACATACCCCACTTTGGATAGAGCCAAGAGATCAATACTTGTGTCAAAATGATGCTAATTTGTGTGCACATGGGATACATGTGGCTCAACATGCCAGTTTCCACTAATACAGATTTGATTGTATGTATTACCGATATTTTGTCGCAGGGGGAGGACCCTTTATTGTTTTTTGATAAAAAGAATGAGAAAGAACTAGTTGAGAGAATGAAGGAGAAGTCCCATACATTCTCATGGACAATGCAGTTTAGATGTCTCAATTATATGTAGATTGACAGTGAGGTTTGCAACGCAAGCTTTAGCTTGTAAGCTATTTAGGAATTATATAAAAAATCAAGTCCCAACAACAATAATTGTGGAAACAGAAAGGTGTGTCAAGGGAATCCAAATAAATTGGGCGACGTTCCTATTGAGTCAATTTTTGATTGATTATGAGGAAGCGCGGGATAAAGGGACCGAGTTCCATTATGCCTGGTTACTAATTATAATAGCGCTATTATATTGGAGAGAGCCACATGACACACAATTTTTGGGAGTCAGGGAGAGTCCTTGTCTAGTCCCATGGTATCAGAACCTATGGTATACTACACATAAGGCACAACAAATGGATAACAATGTTGCATTTTATATTTACAAGGATTTTATCAGGGAAAACATCGAGAGGACACTGTGCATACCACCACAAGTGGTCGAGGAATATAAGGAAATGGTGTTCTTTAAGGCAGGGTGCCACCACATGTATGTATAGGAAAAGAAGGATCCAAATCAACAATGGTTGCCAACACAATATAGGTTAACTGAAGAGGATATGGGTCATATTATGGTCGATTGGGATGATGAGTGGAAGATTCCACGAACAAAGATAGGTCCATCAAAGAAACAAAACCTGCAAATATAAGAGGTCGATGAGGATGAAGAAGAAGGAGACACACACGAAAGAGGAAAGGGCCCATAAGGGAAAAATCCCGTAGAAAACACCGCGCACAGACATGAAGCACAAAGAATTAGAGATAGGGATATCTGTGCCACAACGGACAAAGCACAAAGCCGTCAAAGAAGTGGTTATTCAAGATTTGGTAGAGGAAGATATGGATAAGATAACTGATCAAGTGAAAAAATTAACAGACGACGCATTTCAACGCGCAACACATCAACATAAATAAATGCACCAATAGATGTAGACACAAATGACTGAGCTACGCCAACTACTAGAAATAGAAAACCTCGTGCTAGGGTGAGATATAGAATAGGAACTGATAACACGCACTACCAAGATTGGGGAGGCAGGGCCAACAATCTCCCAGTCCTTAGCAGTCGCAGGTGAATGGAGATTGATCAAATTAGTGACAGGGGTGGTAGAGTTCCCCACCACAGAGATGTAGGAACAGGAAAGGGCACTAGGTCACATTGACTTAGTGCTATCACAAGTACCAATAGATGTATTGCAGAAATTATAGATGAGAGCGATGCAAGAGATGAACTCGCACACATAAAAGGGATTGAGTGAGTTGGTTAAGGTTGTTGCAATGTTTTTTGCATTGGAGATGGTGTACAACAAGGTTAAGTAGGAGCACGATGAGGTTGGGCATAAGGTTGAAAGAATGAGACAGGCCTTCGAGCAGGTATACCAAGAATTCCTAGAGGCTCAGACACAGATGGAGGCTGCAGTAGAGGAAAACGTAACCGAGATAAGTGAATCCATTCAGGGGTTCCATGCACAAATAGTCGACCTGGAAGTGCTTATGACACCGACTAGTCCACTTGAAGAGAGGGAGAAAAGGGAGCAGATAGTGACTACAATGGTGGAAAGCATAAAGACTCTAGAAGTAGAATGTGCTCATATTTATACAAAAACCATGGGTGTATGGACACAAGTAAGTGAAGATAAGGAGAAAAAAGAGATCAACCAGAAGATCCAAGCTACGTAGGAAAAGATGTAGAAGTTTAAAGTAGTGATGGGAACATTACCGCCAATAGAGGTGGTAACAACGATGAATGAGAATATAAATTTTTATTTAGAAATGAATCAACTAAGGGCAGAGAAACATGCTCGGGCACAACAGATAGAAGTACTACATGACGAAGCATACATAGTGACAATGGACATAGCAACAACTCAAGGTATAATCAAACAAACAACTCATGAAAGTGTTGAGAAGATCCAGGATTAGATTGTTGCCAAAACAATTGACCAAATTTTGTAGAAGGAAATAGAGGTAAAGGAGAAGGTTGTGACAATGAAGGAGACCTTTGAAAAATTCATGGTGCACTAGAAGAAGGCCTGAGTGGCTTGGGATGAGCTACATGTGAGTGTTATGGGACTATTGGAGCATTATGGATAAGTTTTGGGATCTGCGGTAGAATAAGTCAAAGAAGAAAAGTTAGTTAGAAGATGGACCATAACACATTATCAAAGCATACTTTAAGGAGTCAAAGCACACAATAGGAGGAAGCACGATGGAGCGGTGCACAAAAGGTGGAAAGTAGTTAGGAATTTGGGACATTTTGTCCACATTGTAACATGCTTAGCCCTATTTTGATGTATAAACATGTAAAGGGTTTTTGGGTAGCGGGGTTCCGAAGTTCAGAGGGTTGGAAAATATAAGAAGTTATTAGTTCTTTTGGGATAAGTTGAGTCGAGTGTTGGAAGAATTTTTGAGGTATGACTGAGAAGTGAAGCTCACACTATAGCATAAAAACTAGGCAGGTTTGGCTAATGCTAATGTTGCATATTTTGTATCGCAGTGCACAACTGTAAGAAGATTATCAATAACTAATATAAGAAGCTAGTCGTTGTGGACATAGCCCAAGTTGGGTGAACCACGTTAAACCTGTGTGTTGTGATGTGTTGTTTTGCATGTATGATTTTTACTGGCACAGTGCAATGATGATACATGCTTAAGTATGATGAATGTGTTATTTATATCTTATGCTATAATGTCACGCATTGAAGTAACTGGTAAATGAATGAATATAAAGTAAAGGAATGTCGCACACAGGGTATGTTGCATGATAAGTAATCGTTAATTAATGGAAACTGCACACATGAGTAGATGGTTAGTATGAATATGTTGAATGCCTCACGTCCCCTCATCACTGCAGAACCTTGGTTCATGCATCCCCTCTAGATGCCTCGTGTGAGACTTCACTTGCTCTATAGGTGATGCAGAAAGGGACAACGTCTAAGGGTTTTGTTGGTATATTGATGATTAACCCGGGTCTTCCCACTGCATGCCAACATTGGTCTAATATGTGGAATCACATTTGGCATTAGGATGGTCTTCAAAAAATAAAAATCTTAAACTGGATTCTTATTCAATTGAAGTGATTAACAATAGGGAATATTTAAAGATGAGGGATCGTGGGGTCATCTAGATGTCCGCTTGAGGAGTCATCCTCACATTTATTCTTAGAATCAGTCTTGCAGTTTTCTTTAGAAGAGTTGGTAAGCCCAATCACGCACCTTCATAATTGGAAATATATATTTGTAGATTGGAAATATTTCTACCCATAATCATTACATAAGAAACCCATTCTTCAAAGAGTTTGGATGGCTATTCCCAAATACTTATGCTCCAAAATATGGTTGACTAAGGATAAGAGTGTTTTTTTATTGGAGCAAACCACCTAAAGACAAGTTATAGCTAGTGATAAAGGATTAATGAATAAAGTATTTTTCTCAAAAAGAAATCTTGAAATTATGGATAAAAGACATATTTATAGGAAGCAACCTTCATTCCAAATTGATATGCAAAAAGTCAAATTGTGGACAAACCTAGAAACTCAAGTTAGACATTTGAGAATTTAAGAGTTGGGTTTCAACACAAAAAAAAAACATATTCTCATTTTCCATGGAGCCTCTAAAGGCAATCCAATGGTGGCATATGTCTGTGGGGGGAGGGGTGTGTGATCTTAGACCCTGAAGGAAAAATAGAAATGTCATATGCTTGGGGAATATGAGTGACAACAAATAATCAAGTAGAGATAGATGTTTTGTTCCTTGGATTGACCTTGCTTTGTTATTGGAATATCAATAACGCTGTGGGATTTGGGGATTCATCATTAGTCACTGGGTAGGTAAGAAAGGCCAATGTAATATGCAGATTGATCCTATTTAGAATGATCGAGATGATTAAATGACTCATTTCTTATTTCGAAACAATTGATTTCTTTCTCATTCATCGCACATGTAATTTACATACAAATGTATTATCATATTTTATTGTTTATCTAAACAAAAGGGTATTAATAAAAAATGGATGCGGCCTTGAATTATTATTAATCCCCTAAGTATGGAGCATCCAAGTCGATTGCACAGTATGTTTTGGCATAATTCCTTTGGATAGAATTGAGGAGGATGCCATAAATCCTCCTTACCCTCTAGTATCTTTCTCATATTTCAAATGCTATAAGTATGATGGGTGTATTAACTCTAAAGCAATGGGCTATCATGGTGTAGGTGGGATCTCTTCAGGCCATTTTCGAAGCATCTAGTTGTTGGATATGGTGCGATTTGGGTTTTATTTGTATATGGATTCTTTGTTTGTATGCAACGATGAATTGGTTTTTGAGAGTTTACATGTTAGTTTTGTGTGAGGAGTTTGTGGTGGTTTTCGAGATTTTGGTTGCTTTGACAACTATTGGGCCTATTTTTCTGTCTTTATTTACAATGAATAGAATCACAGTATTGGGTTTGTGGGTGAGTAGTGATGTGACTCATTGGACTTCTTCGTCTCGGTATCAACCATGTCTAAGCACAAGGACTTAGGCAATTGTGCCAATTGCGAAATAATGGAGATTTGTACAAGTATTGAAGAGTATGACCAAACAATTGGAAGGATTGTATGAGGAAACTTCACACATCAATATGCAATTAGAAAGTCAATTGGTCAAGCAAGAGGAATTGGAAGAGAACTGAGAACATAGAAGTAGAGGATGAAGGAAACCATGGTAGACTTGGACATGCACTACAACATTATCCTGGTTTTTTCTCGTAGTTCTTAGTCGCTTGTGGGGTGGCCCTTTGATTCCAGAGGCTTAGTTAAGGAAAATTGGTTCAAGGATTTGATAGTGCAACAACCTCATAAAGATCATGCTAACAAGGTTTTATGTATTGCCTATGTATTTTGTTAGGAGGGCACTTTATTAGGCTGCATACATATAGATTCTCTTAGAAGCAAAAGTGAAGTAGATATACTCATAATAAATAATGGATAAGCAATCTAATGAAAAATCTATATCGTTTGCTTATTGATTCAACCACAACTTTCATATATCAATATAATTATATTTTTTTTTATTTAAATTATTTTAAGAAAAAACTAAAGGTGAAATAATGACATCCCTGTTGTTAAAGAGATACTGGTTGAAAATAGGGCATTTGCATCATAGTTTAGAATGATTTTTCTACATGAGAACAAGCACATAGTCATGATGCGATGAGACATGGGATATAATGTTCAAAGAGGTCATCACCAACATGTTTTACATATTCATCAATGGTTAAGAATGGCTAAGGGATCATTAGCCATATAACCATGATTTGGGTTATCATGTGAGATGTTCATNATAGTCATGATGCGATGAGACATGGGATATAATGTTCAAAGAGGTCATCACCAACATGTTTTACATATTCATCAATGGTTAAGAATGGCTAAGGGATCATTAGCCATATAACCATGATTTGGGTTATCATGTGAGATGTTCATTTCATTATATAGTCCATTTATCACATATTTATTCATTCATTATAAGGTTGAATCATGGACATGTTATCACATATTTTAATTTGGTGAATTACAAAAGGATCTATTCATGCAAACATGGCATATAGTTATGTTTATGACTTCAAGTATCGGTCAATCCATACTAGATCTAACCAACTACCCACTCTACCTTCTCTACGTTCTTGACAACCCATTTTTTTTTTAAGGTCTCTATCCCTTTTATTTAAGGTCTTGAATCTTCTTTCTAGTCATGGGAGTTGAGGCTCTCTAGGTTTACATACCACTACCTTCCTTCCTATAAATTGTTTAGTGTGAATTCAATTGGGTATTCGTGAACTAAAATCCCGTTAATTTCGAAGTTTTTAATTCCAATCCAATATCGAGAGATCACGATCCTAATTAGTTATTCTTTTGTTCTCATTTATAAAACGAACCGAAAAGGCATGGCATATAGTTATGTTTATAGCTTAATAGCCAAAGTAATTTTTCCTCACCATCATGTATCATTTGTACATTGCATATTGGGATATATCTTTCACATTTTAAAAACTCATTTATTGCTTTATTTTCATTTGTAAAGATTAATATGTTTGGTATCATGATTTTAAAAGAATTTAAATGTGGTAAGAAAGTTATATATATATATATATATAATTTTAATTTTAATTTTAATTATATATATATATATATATATATATATAGTGTACAATTAATTCAATTCCGTGAAATTTTTATTCTACTTTTCAAACGTACATATTATTACACTTTACTCTGGTATACACTTCGTTATGTAGGAACCCGTGAATCTCGTTATGTAGGAGCCCATGAATCACAGCCCATGAATCACACTTATGGAGGGTTCATCCCATCACTGCTACATACATATGCAATTTCTGTTTAAATTAAATTTGCAAAACTATCAAATATTTAAATATGGTGGTGTATTTTATTTGTTTTTGAAAGATTTTATGTTAAACTTTTCTTAAAATTGTTATGTGCATTTGTTAATGGTTCATATCTTAATATTAACGAGAATTGGAAACCTTTTACAATTATTTTTGATTTACCTTTTGTCAAAATACTTAAATACTTGCATATGTGGTTTTCGAATTTATATTCCACATATGGTATTCAAATTATATTTCTTTTAAAAAAATAAAAAAAATTGGATTGATTTTTTTATTAAATATATTAAATGTGATGTTATTGATAATTTTGAATTTTAAAAGTATGTTGTTTTGAAAAAGATTTGCAAATGTTGTTATTTGAATCTAGATTGGATGGTTAAGAGGAGAAGTTGTTATCATACTCATTTAAATTCAAATTCCACTTCTGACATGTTTGTCTCTCATTCGTGTTGGTAAGGTATCACTAATTTCACTCTCCTAAGTGTTTGAGGGTGGAATGAGATGTTTCCAAACATTTAAGTCCAAGGGGTTAACTCAACTAGTTGTAAACTAGTTGTTGGGCATTTGGTTAATTCTATGTTGATAGGCACTTCATTATAATCTTCTAGATTTACTAGTCTATACCGATAGATTTATTAAGGATGTCATCCACAAATATGAGAGAGAGCATCTAGTAGGTTTCCTAATTTTTTCTAAAAAATATAAATATTACAATATATATGATTCAAGTGTTTTTTCTTACAAGGAATTTTTTTTTCATATGGATATTTTGAAAATAAAATGTACTTTAAAAATGGAATATTGGTCCATATCATTACTTTAGTTTCCATATGATGTTTGTGAGCTTATGGTTCAGTTACTAGATATTTGTTAATTTTATTAGTCCTTACCTACAATATGGACCATATATTTCAATTTAGCGTCGAGCGTTTAAATGGATTTTATCATATCATAAAAACAATTAGAAATTAACAAAAAAAAAAAAATGTTGCCAAGTGTTTTCAATCATTTCACATGTCAAAGAATTCATTGAATTTAATACTATAGGAAAATGACAATCTCTACGACAATATTGAATGCAATGACCATAACATTGGTACATGAAGCATACATGTGTGTTGCACCATTACCTTGTGTCATCTCCTCGGTTGAAGTGGGTGTTTGGTATCATCCAATTTATTCCAAGCTACAGGGAAGGTAGGGGTGAGGTTTAAATATTGTCTTGGCAACCAAACCACTATCTTGTTCGATCGATAGCTACTTCCACTATTGCAAATGTTCAGAAGGTGGGAACTCTTCAAGAGATTCCAATATAAAGTTCAAAGTGCATGCAAGGTCCTTCTCTTGCATAGTGTCTTTATATTTCTTCCTTACCCATCCATTGGATCCTCTCACTTGCCAATATTTAATTGTACCATTTATTAGTACAATTTGACTAACTCGTGACTATGCAACCGAAAAATCTAGTCACGCCATTTTTTGTAAGCTAAACACTATCAAATTTGAGCGATTTTGATGTATTTTAAATGGCGTTATAAATTACTAACATAACCTACTAATATAGTTTAGGAATAAACATATACGACTAGTCAATGACTATGCGAATATAAATTAGTAGTATTCATTACGTATACATAGTTCAGTTCTAGTAATATAGTCATTTTAGCATGCTCTATCATGTTAATTAGGATTTTTTTTTTTACTTTTTTATGTTGAGTTCATTTTTACAATATGCATGGATGTTTCAACTAATATTTACAACACCATAATTCCCAATAGCATGTATAATCGAATTATTTACAACATGAATTGCAACTCCTAGTCCACATTTGGTTCAAGTTAATGCTAGCCACCATTGAGAAACATATATTGTTTCTCGAATATTTATATTTGATCCAAATTCAACTAGTGCCACTTAATGGATTAGGGGCTAAGTGTTGAGCATTCGTTTTTCTATCAAACATTATTCCTACATATAAATTCAACATCATCAAATTAATGTATGTTGATACCCCTAAATTGTTTGGCATGAGATAAGGGACCACACAATGATTTACTCTACCCCTTTGATTTGAACCTACAACTTGCAAGGATAAAACACATATATTGTGCTTAAATGTACCATTAGGTCCATGCAAATTGTACAATGCCACTTATTCAACTCTAACTTCAATTGTATATAGGCATATTTATAACTATATCTAATAAATGATGTAATATAATAATAATGATAAAATATACATTAAAAAAATATAATTATATTGATTTGTATAATATAACTAAAAATTATTATAATTTATAAGTTTTAACATTAGATATTATTAGATATATCAGATAACTATTATTATTGTTATAATTATATATTATACAATAGTTTATATGTATATTTTTGTTTTATAAAATAAGTTATGTAATTGAAGCAGTGAAATTGCATTTAACACGTGCTTGAGGACACTTAAATTAAAAAAATGCTATGTCCAATCCTCTAAATATTATATCTAAACAAAAAGTTCCATCTAAAAAACTAACCTATCAACCGGAAACTCAAAATAATTGTTAATTGTAAATGTCCACATAAAGATTCTAAATAAAACCTTGGAATTTTCCTAGGCCATTTCTAATTACAATGAAAATACATCATGAAATATAGGACATGGGTGTCCATTCACCAAGAAATAATCATCAAACAAATATTTTCCTTGAAGATAGAACACCATACCCACAATCTCTGAACATAATGGTCTCTAGTAGGTCTAATGGATAATTCACTACTCGCTTTGAAAAAACATCTACAATCTCATTTAATTCTTTGAAAATATGACAACATGAAAAACTTACCATCCTACTCAAGTTCTCCTTTACCCTCTGGATAAGATGTGCCAATCCAATATTGAGGATCTTGTTGTGCCCCATAATCTAACCCACAACCAACTATGAATCCCTAAATATTTGCACCTCCCTAAATGTCTTTTTTCACAACAATTTCCATCTGACATGAACTTATTTTACCTATGATATATATTTAATGTCATACCCTAAACCACAATAGAAGAAGAAGGAATGAACCTCTAATAAATAAAGTACATTGTCAACTCCATAATTTACCATATTTCCTTCATAAGTGCCATCCAAATAACCCCAGGTCCTAAACTTGTCTATTTTCACCATACCAATCTACCTCAGAAACATGACATGAAAAATTCTTCTTGAACCCATCAAAATCATAGGTTATTTTATAAAACACCTATAAGGGTGTTATCCTTCCTTCTTCAAATAACTACTCATTCCTAGCTCTCCATAAAGGCTAGCATATAATTAGCAAAAGTGATTCAAATTCCTCTAATATCCCAACTAGGACTAAATTGCCTTCTCTAAAGATGAACCACTCCATATACCAATCAACTAGGACTAAATTGCCTTCTCTAAAGATGAACCACTCCATATACCAATCCCACCTCTAAAAGTGATGACTACACTCAAAACCTCCAAAGAAAAGTGGAATCTCTCTAGCATGTGATACATGGTCTCAAGAGCACATTTGTATAGAGGGAACCTACTTAGAGCTTCAAAGGAAATTTTAAAGAAATTATCCTAGGAAAGGACCTTATTTGAGAGATCCATCCAAAGAAAATTCCTACATTTTAGTGGAGCCCCAATCTTCTCGGCTTTCTTCCACCACCATTTCTTTATTTGGACCAACTTGTTAGAGAAAATTACCTGATATCCCAACTTTTTTGTATAATCCCAACTTTTTTGTATAGAACCCTCCAGCCATATTTTTAGCTTATACTAAATGTTTTTCTTCTCATCCTTGAGAATAATATTACTAGATATCAATTTTTTCACAAAACATTCCCATTCCACAACTTCAATATTTTCAAGACCAATGGCTTATCACCTTTTCCATCCCCCTTCCTAGATTATTTGACTATTACCATCACTAACATATGCTAAAGTTGTTATATAGAGAGATCTCAAATACCATTGAAGATTCAATGAAAACCTAAAATCATCCACACCCCCCCCCCTTCCCCCACACAATCGATGGGTCCACCCACAATATGCCACTCCTACCATTCCCGACCTTCCAAGCTAGCCACTTCCTCACTAGCGTGAATGATTGAACAAAATATTTCCATACAATCAAAGCACTTATCACACTTTTGCTTGGGGCCCTAATATAATATGGCATTGACAAATGATGAACACATTTTTTGGATAAGAACTTCCCTCCACAAACCTCTATAAGTCAACATCTTCCATATACTTTTAGCAACAACAACCTTGTATAAGTTAAAGATATTTTTGAGATCCCATCTCCCTTCCATATTAGGCCTTCCTATCCTCTCTCATTTATATTTAAACTATCGTGGATATTCCACTAGAACAATTCGTCACAACAGATCTGATAAATGAAACTGAAATCTACACTATGAAGGTTAAATTCCTTTAGATTCCAAAATATTTAGTTGTTTTATTTTCTTCTTATGCTTGAAATAGATAAAATGTGAAAAATAGAGAACAATAAAATATAATCACACCATCCAAAAAATAACACAAATATTTTCTCTGGGAAACCCTTATGGGTGAAAACCCAGCTAGAAGGTGAGGCTTCTCTACTCTCTTTTTTATAGTATGGAAATAATGCAAGTACAAAGGAGAAGACACTCTCTATGGAGTTACCTGAGACCTATGTCATGTTAGAATGCTACAAAAAATTAATCCCCTCTCTCATGATACCTAATTTCCCACTCCCAGTTGTTCTACTATGTTATGGAACAAAATACAATAACATAGAATGGAACCCCTTCTCCTCCTAGTGGCATGATATTTAGCATAGCCCGATAACCATCTAGGGGTAGGTTTTTTACTTCCTCAACTCTCAATTGTGAAAAGTTCTTGGAACTTCTAGAGTCATGTTATAAAATACACTACGTGGCTAACCCCACATGTCTAAGTAATGGAGGATGACATGGCATCCATTTGCACCATGGTGATCAATACTGTAGGTCAACTTGTGGGAGGAAAACATTTTGCATATGAAATTCGATTGAGGTGATTTTTGCATTGTTGGAAAGGTATCGATGTGTAGCATATATAGTCTTCCTCCATATTAAGGTTTGGATTAAAAAAAGTGTCAATTTATGGCTCAAAATGGATTTGGAAGATTTCAGATGGTTTTTTGAACCCCAATTTCCAAATTTGGACCAGCCGCCGAAATGACCCTGTAAGTTGATTCCTCTATTTTTTCCACCCATAAATTACTAATATAGATGAAAAATAATATAATGATCCAATCCATATCATACCTTTCCATTTAGGGAGGCTTTTGGTCCCCATAATATTTACTAAATGAGGTGAGGGAAATTTTCCTCTACCTTCTCCCTGGAGTACCACTTTGTTTTTCCTGGAAGTTGTCCTTTCAACCCAATCTGCCAAAGGTCATGTTGCCCATGTCTTGTAGTTGTGGAAATATTCTGAAAAACTGTGTCCTCTGTCAACTCTGCCTGAGCATATGGTGATAATTCCTCTATGGAAGGTAAGACTTGCTCCTCTTGGTCCAACATGGAAGGCTCATAGAGTTTGAGATTCCCCACATTCACTATTGAGTAAATGCACTTGTATGGGGGTATAATGAATATGTAGGAATCATATGCAACCTTTTCCACTACCTCAAAAGAACCATACCGCAGAGCCTTGATAATTTTACCAAGACCCTATAGTCTTTCCTTATTCAGTTGTAACCATACTCAGTCTCCCACTCTGAATGTTCTCCCTATTCTGTGTTGTTCATGTCTAGCTTTGTACTTTTCCTGTGACTTCTTTAATATCTCATGTACTTTCAAATGGATATGTCTGATTTTCAAAACACTTTTTTCTTCTTTTAGTGCATCTCCTCATCTTTTGTGTATTCCTCTCTATATGCATCATGGGTAAAAGGATCCATGTGCATCATATTTCCCAAATCTATAATCTTGGATCTGGGTGGCCTTGAAATTATGTCTTCCAACATGTTTGTGCTACCCTTCTTACACTTGATGACTAGCTGAAATTATTGTAAGAACCCCATCCATTTGTAGTTCCTGGTTTGTTGTAACTTACTCCGGGCCTACAAATATTGGAGTGGTTGGTGTTCTGTGTGGATGATGGTATCCTTTCCCATCAGATAGTTCTTCCACTTTTTAACATCTTATACCAAGGCATAGAGGTCATTTTTCATAGGTAGGGTAGTTGAGAACCGCTCCATAAAATACTTCAGAATGATAGTATACAAATGTTGATGTTCAGATTGGTCAAGATCCAAAAAAAAACCTCACGAGGATATAATATCCCCCTCTATTTTTATAGAGGCAGTGCTCCTCTATTATATTCTGAAATATGTAGTTTTATTTTCTTGGATTGGGTTGCCAAATGGGATAATTCTAAACGACAAACCCCAAATATTTGTTGCTTTAGTTTTTATGAAAAATTGTTTTTGATAACCAGATTGTTCTTTGAATGCAACATTTGCTTAGAAATGGACCAAGCTACTTCTTTACAATAAAAACATGAAGAAATGCTTCAATATTAAAATAAATACATGAGTAGATTCATTATAACATCACTCTACAATACATGCAATTAGAAGTTGCATCCATACTTTCTCATAATAAAAATAGTGAAATGGGGTTGATCACTTCAGAGAACTTTAGATGAGTATTGCATTCATAACTGAAAATAATTTGATGAGAATACTCCAAAAATCTCATGCTTAGAAATCCCAAAGTCTAATAATTCATTAAAGTTACACCCCAAAACATTTATCTCTAGAGTTTAATACATAAAGATATTACACAACATTTCAGTAAACCAATTGACTAATGCTTAGAAATGAAGCTTGTCAAATGCAAAGACTAAACCTCCATGAATCATTTAGACAATCCCAAATTACATTACCGGACATGGGTATGGTTGTAAAAAATACTCCTATGATATTTTTAGGAAGATATTTTGAAGAATAAGACAAACACCCAAAGATCTCAACCCTATGCTCAATTTAGAAATGCAAGCATAAAGCCTTGAGACAAATAGTGTAGAAGAAGAAGAAGCAAGAAAATGGAGATATTTATTTGTTGATCAGAGACTTGGATGCATATTGATGGATAAACAACACTATCTTGATGATTTGAACCTTTGATAATCCAACCCTCGCTTTGATGGTGCTCTCTCTATTTTAAAGTATGCTCCCAATGATTCTTAAAGTAGTTAGGGTTTTGTCATTCTAGAAGTTTCTACACGCTTCCTTTTTGGAGTAAATCAC
>SNQJ01S0000799.1:629579-668244 GCA_010110895.2 Picea sitchensis | reverse complement strand
ACATTTACATTGTCCTCATGCCTTAGCATGGTAATTCCTATTTTATGATTAATTACAAATTGGGGGAAACAGGGTGTTACAATATGTAATGTATGTCAGAGGGTTGGAAAACCTAATAGACGGGATGAGATGTCGCTAAGACAACAAGTAACCTTGCAAGTATTCGAAAAATGGGCAATAAAATTTGTGGGACCAATTAATCCACAAGCAAAGAGGTCAGGAGCAAGGTATATCATTATTGTGACAGATTACTTAACGATGTGGGCAGAAGCAACACCGGTAAAAGATTGTAGCGCAGAGACAAAAACACACTTCCTATTTGAGCAAGTGATCACTAGATTTGGATGCCCAAGGATTTTGATGAGTGACCAAGGCACACACTTCATCAATAGTACTATCAAGTCTATGACTGAGGAGTTTCAAGTTTATCACCAAAAGAGTACACCATATCACCCTCAAGCAAATGGAACAGTGGAAGCCTTTAATAAGATCCTAGAGAATGCATTAACAAAAATATGCAATATCAACAGGGATGATTGGGACTTGCAAATACCAACAGTATTATGGGCATGCAGGACTACATACAAAAAGTTGACAGGACAGACACCATTCAGGTTGGTATATGGATAAGATGATGTGGTGTCATTAGAATGTTTGGTACCTAGTCTGCACGTAGCAGCAATCACCAACATGACAGAATGAGGCACAGTACAAGAAAGGCTAAGTCAGCTGATGGAGATGGAAGAAGATAGGATTCTAGCAGGATTTCACCAAGAAGTACATAAATCAAGGGACAAAGCTTGGTATGATAGACATATTAAAAGGAAGAGTTTCAAGGAGGGAGACCTAGTCTTGGTGTATGACAGTAAATTTCTTTAGCATCCAGGAAAATTCATAATGCATTGGTTGGGACCATATGAAGTGAAGACTGTCACAAAGGGGGGAAGTTATACAGTTGAAATATTTAGGAGGTACATAACTCAGAAGATTGATCAATGGGATTCGATTGAAACTGTATAGGAACTATCAACCTCCTAGCACTTAGAAAGTTACCACACAGTAAGAAGAGATGTATATAGTGTATTATAGTATAAGGGAAAGAAAATGAGAAAAACAAATAAAAAGAAGAAAAATAAGAAAATCCATAAACAGTAAAAAGAGGATAAAAACAAAAACAAATCGATGCCCATGGAGGGTCTTTGATAGAATAGAACGGAGAGCACAGAACAATGCACTACAAGAAAACCAGGGGTTGAAAACACTACGCTCAGAAGAACAGGTAACAGGTAGAAAGGTACAGCGCGTAGGAAACATCGCAAAAAGTGAAAAAGTGACAATTGATAGTGCAGTACAACTTTTACTTCTTTGTCTTGCTATAAAGTTAGAAAAAGGGGGGAAGCAACCCATTGTGTTATTTGCTAAGGAGAAGAATGCAGATCCGAGTGGAAGAGTGTTAGAGTGTGAATTTGCACTACCATTTGTCTATTTGGAAGTCTACAGTTCGTATTTTCTCACCATGTCATCACCAAGGGTTGGAGCGTCGAGCAGAACTAGATGAAACACACGCAGTAGCACTCGGGTGCCAGAAACTGGAACAAACATGATGCCAATAGTGGTGGATTTGGAAAAAATCCACACACCAGAGTACGAGCAGACCACATTGCATGTGGAAGAGGAGCAGGAACCCGCATAGGAGGCCGAGCAGTCAGAAGAGGAGCAGGAACCCGCACAGGAGGCCGAGAAGTTGAAAGAGGATGTTGAACAGACGAAATTCGACGCATCCAGGGGAAAAGGGTTGCAGCAAGAAGAAACAACCATGGTTTTCATGTAGCAGGGTCTAGAGCCAAAACCAGAGTGTGAGATGGAGCAAGAGGTTGTACCAGAGGGTGGTGTATTGTCCCCACAAGGGAAAAAGAAGGCGAGAGTATAGAGTAGTGCGCAAGGTGTACAATGCGTATAGGCAAAATTGGCCATAGTGATGCCCAAAATTCCCAAGGGAGTGAATACCGAAGATAACATGGTAGGAGGAGTCAATAACCTGAAATACTTCGACCATGATGTCTCTAACGCCATAAAGTTCCTAGATTTGGCACCACAGAGCTACCTAGAGAGCATAGGATAAGGCTCATCAGGCACACCATTGTTAGAGTCTGCACAGTGGATCATGGGACTGTACAACACCGACATCATGAACTTATTAGACATATCGCACTTTGGGTGCGGGAAACACATAAATGAATGTGTCAAATAGTTGTTAGAAAGGGTGAATGGAGGCATCTTGTGGATGGATAGGCTAGTGCCGATCAACATTGACCTCATCGCAGAGATTACAGGGCTACCCACATATGGGGAGAAGCTGAAGCAATACCTAGAAGACAAGACTAAGGAGAAATCCATCTCAGATGAGATCAAAGAAAAGTATGGCATAGAAAGGGGTAACATAGGTATCAAGATCAACGACATCAATGATACTGCGACACGATTTGCAACAATATTGCTCGGTTGTAAATTAATATGCAAGTGATGAAAAGAATAAGTGCTCGTAGAAGTAGTAGCAGTTGCGGCGCAGTGCGCAAAGGGGAGATTGATGAGTTGGGCCCCTTATCTACTGAACTCGTTCTTTGAATACTCCAAGGACACACAAGATTGGGGCTCTGAGTTCCACGACTCATGGTTACTCATCCTCATTTCACTTATGGGGTGGTGGGAACCCACGTACACTATGTTCTTTCCAAGGACAAGAAAATGTGGTGCATCGCGCTACACGTCGCTACGAAGCACACCAGATCCCAAGGTAAAGAGGGTCAACAATGACATGTTCACTCAATACTTAACAAAGGTCCAAAACATCTTGGCGGATACATGGAGGATCTCCCGGGAAACTATCCAGGAGTTTGGACCGATAACAAATTTTCGGGCGTCACACCACAACAAGTGGCTGCAGGCAAAGAAGGGTCCATCCAAGGAGTGGTTGCAGCTGACGTACTGTGTGACGATGAAAAACATCCACATGGAGGTCCAAGAGTGGATCGAGGAGTGGAGAGTGCCAACAATCCCAACGACGGTGCCAGGAGCACGAACAAGGACGCAGGACAGGACAGTCCTTGTGCAGCAAGTAGGCACAAATGGAGCAAGCACCAAGAAGAATACAGCACAAGGCCAAGAATGGGACATAACTCCCATCAAAAAGAAAACCATAATGAATAAGTCATCCCAACGTGGCTCTACACAGGGACCACCGCACAAAGGGCAGACAACAAGAGAAACAACATAACAAATGTGCCCAGAGGAAAAGAAGACGGAGACACAAGAAGTATCAATGGAAGAAGGAGAAGGGAAGGATACCAACAGGGATACACATATACCAGAAGAATTTGAACCACCAAAGGCCCAAAGGAAGAGAACACGAGAGCAACCCAGTGATTCCAGAAAGAAGGCCAAGGCCCACAGGAAGCCCATGGAAACATCATTGACAACATATGATATGGAGCTAATAGCAACGATAATGGAAGATAGATTGTCGGAGGTATGGAAAATGCAAAGAATCACCGAGCTTCAATTTTGGAGCAAGTACAGGAGGTAAAAACTGCGTTGGAGTAGTTGAGGATCAGGGCAGAGCAGAAACAGAAGGACAAACTAGCACCCACTAGAGAAGAAGCACCTACTGCAGAGACAGTGCACATCACGATGCAAGGTAGTGTTAATTTCATCATAACACCTGAAATGTTGTTCGTCGATGAGGAGACAACACAGAGGCCCCTGAAATACATTGAGAGGTTGGAATTGGCACTACCCAAGATTCCAACTAAAGAGATGTATAAATTACAAGTGAGCGTCACGCAGGATATTCGATCTAGAGAAAGGTTGGATGTGACGAACTTACAATTGGCGCAGGAAGACACCTCATTGAAGGAGGCACTTAGCCAGGAAGGGTGGGAGAGAAAGCTAGCACAACAAAAAGTGGAGGAGATGGAGAAATAAATAAGTGGAGTATTTCAAGCCATCCCTGACAGTGCCGAATCGGAAGAAACATCTTCTGAAGAGAAGATGAGGAAAATAGCACAGGCCCTTGCGTAATATAAAGAAAATATTAAGGAACTAGAGGAGTGTGCAACACCTACAACTCCCCCAATAGTCCAAGAACAAAGAGAGAAAGATGTGACAATAGTTGCATAAAACATTGCGCATAACATACATAGAGTGGAAAAACTGTTGGAAAAGAGTGGCCAGCTATGGACACAACTATAAGAGGATGGGAGCCTACAAGAGCTGCAAGGAAAGGAAGATAAATTGCATGCAACAATGGAATATGTCAAGAAGCGACAGAGGACAATGTCACTATCAAAGAAGATCAATACTGCCACATAAATGAAGAACCTTCAGGCAGAGGAAAAAATGGTGTAGGCACAGAATATCGCACGACAAGATTAGTTGGATCCCCTACAAGAAAAGGAAGAACAATTGGTCATGGAAATCGACGCAACAATAGTGCACCTTGAGAAGATAGGCTTGGAGGGGGGTGATATCCTATGACCACCAGTCACCGCGCAGGTGGTCGAAGCCATGTCAGCAAGAAGCAGCCAAGCTCAAGAGCAGTACCAATGGATAATAGATATGTATGAAGCACTGGCACAAGCAGTGACAGACACTAGAGTTAGGAAGTTACTTGGGATGATTCACGATGTTAGTGTTGGGGGCCTATTGGGTGCAGACCCATTGTTGAGGAAAAACAACACGTGTAAGGAAGATGCGCATGCAGGAAAAATATCACGTGCAAGACACATGCGCATGCAGAAGAGGAAAGAATGTGAGGCACGCATGCAAGAGTACCTAGCCATGATAGGGTTAGGGTTTTAGTAAGAGAATGTAATCGTTGGTAAGCCAAAAACATGTATAAGTAGGTACCTAGGAGGTCTAGGTCAGGGTTGGAATGGAGTGTTCTTTTCAGGTTGGTTGGTAATTGTTACTAGGTGGTTCAAGGATGGAATGACCGTAAATCCGATCTGTTTTGTAAGTTGTTGATATGAGGAGAGGGAATAGGGTAGATCTTGAGGGTTAGATCACAGGTTGAGGATACCGATGTGATCTAGTCGGCCTCACTGTAGATATCGACATGTTCTTATGGAGAATTGTAATGTGCGTGACACTATAGTTTTGGAAACACCATAATAAAAGAGCAGAGCAGCCAAATATTTGTGGACGTATCCTAGGAGGGGTGAACCATGGTATATCATGTGTTATGTGATTGAATATTTTGTATTTCCTTTATTGTCAAAGATTAGATGTTAGATAAATGCGTGAATGACTAGTTAGATCTTCTATTTTTACATGCATGGATAAGAATGACAGGGTATTCAATATAAGCTTAAGATTAAAGTAACAAATGAAGATCATAGAGGTTAATCCCAAATCCCCACTCATTCCCAGGCTGCAAGTGCCTTAGCATTGCATCCACCAATAGAACTATCTCGGGTGAGGCTGCACAATGCACCTTGTGTACTGCGTTGCCTTCTGGTTTACCAGAGGGGCCGATAGTTTTAAAGGGGTTTTGTGGGAAACCATAGTAGACCTGAACCTGGGTCAGCCTTAGAGAGGTAGCAAGAGAGAAGCAACCAACATGACCAATTACTAAGATAATTATATTATTGCCTAAGATTTTTGACAACATCAAGACACATTTAAAAAATGCAACAACGATTAATTATTTGGTACCATTGTTGGCCCATGAAATTGTTTGTTTTCTACCACCTTTTTCTATCCTTTTATACCTCCATTTATATATTCCTTGAGATATTATGTGTAACCACAAGGGTAAGAATGCACCTCTATTATTTCATTGTGTGTATTAGTTCAAAAATGTTAGAGATTGGTTGGGGGTTTACCAAAGCAAATCACTAATCTCTGAAATCTCGCAGGAACAGAGCAAACACAGTCTGGCAAGATGATGCGGTCAAGGATGCAGCGCAGTCCGCGGGTTGAAGATGCAAAATAGGACTTGTTCCATGGTCCAACATTAGGTTATGTTAATTGATTAAGCCTTTGTGTATTTTTAGGAAGAGTCGTTACCCTAATCTTGGGACTCTCTGTGCTCCAGGAATTGTATAACAGGTCGAACAGAGATAGAGAAGGATTAGGCAGTCAGTCAGCTAGCTAAGAGTTGTCCTGTATCAAGATTGCAACCTATGTAATCCTGTTTTATTTAATGAAAATCAAGTTTCTTCTGAGTTTTTGAGTTTTCGTGGCAGTTAATTCACCGCATCCCCGATCGGGGAGTTCGGCCCGCTCTTCTGGTCAGGTGTTGTCTGCCTATGATATAGTTTTTTTGTGGTTTTGTGTGGAATCTGTTAGATATGTGTGTTTTGCTTCATTTACAGTTTTCCTGCTTCATTTGAATGTTACAGTTATTTATGTTTCAACACCAACAATCTAGATTTTGTTCTTTATTTTATTGCAATGATTGTTTACTTGCATGATCGATATTGAAAGAAGCACAGTCTGCACATACAGTGAACAGTAGCCTGTAAAACATTTAGACCCCTGGGTTGACAAATTAAATGCATTAGGTGGTAAATATAGACGATATACCAGACACCAACATTTTGGCGCCGTTGTCGGGGAGGCTTCCAAAGGCAAAAACTTCGATCCATATTGATCATAAGATCAATCCCTTGTCCTAGGGGGGAATGTCTTACTTTTCCTACTCCAGGTCCTGGGAATTTAAGTTGTTTTCGTTTTTCTGTTCTTAGGGTTTCTTTTTTTTCTTTTTTCTTTCTTCTTTCTATTTTAGGGGCCACTCTCTCGTCTTGAGGAGGGAAATTTATACCCTGCCTTAGGTCATAAGCAATTAAATAGATCCCTCTGATAATTGAATGCTTTCCTTTCCACCATTTGTATGAGCGATCAGGGTAGAGGAAGAAACCACATGGGATGAAGACCTCCAAGAGGAAGGGGAAAAGATCAAGGCAAATAAACTTTCATCTAGGAAATAATTGCAAAAGCCGAATCAGACCAACCACCTTGGACCAGATCAAGTACACCATCTCAAATTGTTGGTAGGGGAGGATCTCGGCTTAGATCCAGGGGGAAATCAGTAAATCAACCTAAACCCTCCTCAATAGCAGAGTCGGGATTTTAAGAAGAAGAGGTGGCAAGTAAGAAGACAGGGGAGGAATACACCCTGAGGGTAGAAGAAGAATTTGTTTCACCTCGGGATCAAGGAAGTGCTGCAAAATCAAGGGGGATATTTTGGGAATCTAATTCACCCCTGGGTCAGGGAAACCTTTCTCAAACAGAAGAAGACTTTGGGGAATCCTCCCACCAAGACAACCTTGAGGAACACTTGCACATCGAGGGACAAGGGAGTATAGATAAACAAACTCAAATGCCTAGTGGGAATTCTACAAAAAATCAAAGTAAGTACAAAAGTATGGCTAACTCATCACTTGAATTTCCAATTGGGGATATCACAGGGGAGGCTCCCATGAAGTTTATCCCCTTCTCTACACTACCTGATTTTCATGGACAATCTACTGAAGACCCAGATACATTTCTATTCGAATTTGACATTGTCTGTCGTGGGTATGATTATATCTCTGATGCTCAGAAGCTAAAAATATTTCCTGCTACTTTAAAAGGAACATCCTTGAGATGGTTCATGGGCTTAGGTGGAAAAACCATCACTACCTGGGAATAAATGAAAACCACCTTCCTTGACAAGTACAAATATTATTGAAAATCTCAAGATGTAAAGGAGGAGATCTTTAAAATAGTGCAGAAGGAGGATGAGAACATGGAGTATTTTTTGGAACACTTTAATTATAGTATGCAGAGATCAGGGCACAGTGATCTAGACAAGGATATCTTGAAAATAATCTTTCTCCGAGCATTAAGTGAAGATTCCTTGGAACTATTGAATATGGTAGGAAAAGGGGACATATCAAAGTCGGACGTTGACACAATCTTTGAATTATGCATCCAATGTTCATGAGGAGCAGCCAGACAGAGGCAGGGGACTCAAATTACCAAACCGTTCGGTAGTGGGGTCACAAAGATAGAACTTGGGACCCTGCTGGAGGATTTGAGGACCGACATTTTGAACACCCTAACCTCACAAATGGACCTTCTACAAGAAAAACAGAAGCAGATTGAGTCAAAAAAAACCATGGCAGTATTTTGTCCTAGGTGCAGAAAGAAACATTTGCAGCATGAATGTCCACTAAACACTATTTGCGCTATATGTGAGCAGAATCATGAGACTAGCGAATGTCCTTCTTTGCTACGATTAAAGGCGATCTTTCGGGGAGAAGACAAAAAAAAGGATCAACTCTACTTTATGGGACCAAAGAATCCATGGAAGCCACGACCACGGAACATAAATCAAGGTATGCCTCAAGACTTTTCTCAATATTTCAATACTCCAAATTTTGGATCTCAAACCGTGCCTTTTTCACCATCATGACCACAAAATTATCAATACCAATATCCCTCTTCTTGGAAACCATGCCCCCCACAGAATAATTCAACTGCCCCATGGTCCCATAACTGGTGTGGCCCTAATCAAATAAACCAGAATCAAATTCCTCAGACTATGTCACCACAACAGTTCCAAGAGCAACAACAATTACAGTTGCCCCCTAGTGTTTATGCTAATAACCCCCCTCTTCGACCACAAATGCCTATCCAATCCAACCCCAATCCAAATATTAAAGGAGCTCAGCAGGTTGAGACACTCAAACTCCCTTCTTATGGAATTTCCACCCTGGGATGTAATGAACTAAATATTAGATCGGGTAGGGTAGTGAATGCCAATAATTCACCAATAATTATTGAGCAAATTGATAATGAATTTCTAGAGTCAGAACCTGAGAAGGAATATAGGAAACTTAAAAATCCTGTGAACCATCAATTTTCGCCTCAGAACCCTGTCACTAAGGAACATCACAATAATCACCCTACCCAAAAAGACTATCTCTAGCAAAACAACATCCTCATCATGAATTTGACTTCTTGGGGGGACTGCAAAATTTATTCGTTAGAGTTCCCTTACTCCAAGCAATGAGAGATGTGTCTATTTATGCGAAAACGATTAGGGAACATTGTTCTAAGAAACCTGGAAAGAATCCTAAGGATCCAATTACTATCCATGTCATGGGGAAACTGTCATACATTACGTTGGGAAAGTCTACACCTGTTAAATATGGAGACCCATGGAACCCTATTCTAACTGTACAAATAAATGGGGTTATCATTCCAAATGTATTAGTAGATCTGGGAGATGCAATCAATGTTATAACTTCTAAAACTACATCCATTCTTGGTCTGCACGATTTCAAACCCACACCTACCATTCTGGAATTGGCAGACCGGTCTACTGTTAAACCAATAGGCAAATTGGAAGACATAACCATTTCAATAGATTCATGGCAGTACCCTGTTGATATCCTATTTTTACAAGTGTAATCCCCATTTGGAGGGCATCCTTTGATCCTTGGGAGACCTTGGCTTGCAACAACAAACACCTATATTGGTTGTCGGTCAGGAAATATGGTGATATCTAATGGACGGGATACTAAGAACCTTATTCTGTACCCTCCTGCAGAACCAAGTTCATCAAAAGGACCTGGACTCACCCTATTATGGAAATCCTCACCTATAAAAGGGTTGGATATTGATGAAGAGATAAGACCAATCCTTACCATTAGTGAGGCCCTTTGTTTTAAGAATGAGACGGAGGATGATACCATCAACACCTTCATCAGTGACTCTGACTCCGTTCCCAATTCTACCTGGTCATTCCTTGAATCAGTTATGAACTGTAATGATCAGGACACTCCTGAATCCGAAACTGAGATCGAGACTATACCAGTCGCATCACACACTAGTGTCCCTATTGAAATTGAACCAGGAAAGACATTGAATGTCAATCCTGATCTCTTGCCCACAGAGTCTGAGCAATTACTTAAAATTCTTCGGGAACAGAAAGAGGCCTTTGCCTGGGAATATACAGATATGAAAGGAATCCCCGCTGATTTATGTACCCATCACATATACATTCAAGAGGGATGTCGCCCCATTAGACAACCATAGAGGAGAATGAATCCCGCTTTGAAAGAGATTGTCAAAGATGAGTTGCAGAAATTATTAGATGTCGGATTCATTTACCCAATATCGGATAGTCAATGGGTATCTTGACTGGTCATTGTTCCTAAGAAGAATGGAAAGTGGAGGATTTGTGTCGATTATCGGGAATTGAATAAAGCAACTAAAAAATACCATTTCCTCTTCCCTTTATTGACCAAGTCCTTGACACATTAGCCGAGAAGAGGTTTTTTTCCTTCCTGGATGGGTTCAGCGGGTATAATCATATCCAGGTAGCTCCTGAAGACCAGGACAAGACCACTTTCACGATCCCCTGGGGGACCTTTGCATACAAAGTTCTTCCATTCGACCTTTGTAACGCACCTGCTACTTTCCAAAGGGAAATATTGGGGATCTTCTATGATTTAGTCAATGACAATGTTGAAATCTACATGGATGACTTCACTCCTTATGGGGATTCCTTCGAAGGAGCCTTGAAAAATATGGAGAAAGTACTTAAAATATGCAAACAAATGCATGTTTCTCTTAGCATGGAAAAGTGTCACATGCTCATGGAAGAAGGGGTTGTGTTGGGACACTTACTTTCGGCATCATGGATCCGGGTTGATCCTGCCAAGGTAGAGGTAATACTGCATTTTCCTACACCTAAGACACCAACACAGGTACCCAGTTTCATTGGTTATGCATGCTATTATAGACGTTTCATAGAAAAAAATTCTAAAATAGCACACCCTTTTTTCAGTTAATAACCAAAGATGCAGAATTCGTGTGGACAAATGAATGTCAGACCGTGTTTGGAAAAATCAAAGAACTGGTCTGTAAGGCTCTGATACTTCGAGGATCATATTGGAAGCTTTCGTTTCATATTTCAGCCGACGCTTCTCACATGGAAATGGGATTTGTTTTGGGATAGTAGGAGGACAAACCATACGCAATATAATACATCAGCAAGAACTTGACTCTAGCTTAACTAAATTATATAGTAACAGAAAATGAATTCTTAGTAGTCATTTATGTTGTTAATAAATTATGACACTATATTACAGATTATCCCACTTTTGTGCACACGGATCATGCAGCCATCAGATATCTCATGAACAAACATGTAACCCCATGTCGGATCACGAGAAGATCATCCATCACAGCGCCCGTTACACATGGATTGAGGGATTCCTCTTTTACACTGGGCCTAACCAACAAATCTGACGCTGCATAGGAGAATATGGTATTTATGATGTCTGGAAGGTTGCTCATGATGGTTCCTGTGGAGGCCATTTTGCAGATAAATGAATAGGTCACAAAGTGCTGCAAATGGGGTATTACTGGCCCACCATTTTTCAAGATTCAAGGAAGTATGTCTGGGGGTGTGATAGTTGTCAACGAATGGGGAAGCTTGTTAAAGCAGACGAAATTCCCTTGAACCCCCAGGTAGCCCTTGATCCCTTTGAAAAATGGGCCATTGATTTCATGGGACCATTCAATCCCCCCTCACAATAGAAAGTCCATATTTTGGTCTACACGAATTATGTAACAAAGTGGGTTCATGCGAAGGCAGTTGTAAAAGAAATCGATCAGGTTGTTTCAAACTTCCTATTCGGAGAAATTTTTGCTTGATATAGAGCCCCTAGAGAAATATTCTCAAATGGAGGACCATATTTCACATCACATATGATAGCAGGGTTAATGAATAAATACGGGATCAAGCACAGGATAAGTCCATATCATCCCCAGAAAAATGGTCAAGTCAAGAACACAAATAAGGTACTGGAAAATATCCTCACAAAAACTGTAGCAAGTCATCGTCGAGATTGGGCGGAAAAGCTGCCTAAAGCACTGTGGGCATGCATGACAACTTGGCAGAATACAACAGGATTTTCTCCATATGAGCTTGTCTACGAAAAATCTCCTTTGTTTCCCATAGAGTTTGAAATTAAAACACTTAGAATAGCCTTGGAAGTAGGTTTGGATCTTCCAGAAGCCTAAAAACATCGTCTGGGGCAACTAAATGAGCTAGATGAAATTCGATTAGTGGTTGTCCAAAATACTGCTACAATCCAGGACCAACGTGCTAGATGGCATGACAGGTTTATCAAGAAGAAGACATTTCAAAAAGGGGATTGGGCATTACTCTATGATTCTCGATTCAAGGATTTCAAGGGAAAACTCTGCTCAAGGTGGATGGGGCCATACGAAGTTGACAAGGTATTTGACAATGGGACTATTAGAATGGTAACAATAGACGAGGCACGTACTCCCCTGATAGAAAATGGACACCACCTTAGAATATATCATAAACCAGCTTCTAAAGCCTCCTTTATCAAACAAATTTATGATCAAACTGATTTGGAAATCATTAGTGCAAAAGATCCTCCCTCTGCCCCCTAAATAATAATAAAATAATAATAATTAATAAATTTGTGTTGCAGGTACCTTTCTAGACAGTTGAAATCAGCAAAGGCATCTCTGGAATTTTAAAAGTTACACAACCTCTACAGTGGCCGCTACTCCAATTGTCGCTACTCCGAGTTGTTGCTACTCCAGTTTCCGCTACTTCGATTTGTCGCTACTCTAGTCATTGCTACTCCGGATGTCGTTATTAAAAAAAATGTCGATGTGTCTGATGTCATTACTCCAAGTTGTTGCTACTCCGGTTGTCGCTACTCTGAGCTGCCACTACTCCAGTCACTACTACTCTGGATGTCGTATTTCAAAAAATGTTGATTTGTCCAATGTCGTTACTTCGAGTTGCCACTACCCTTGTTGTCGCTACTCCGGGTGTCGTTACTTCAAAATCGTCGTTGTACGAACTGCCTCTACTTTAGTCACCACTACTTCTAGTTGTCGCTACTCCTACCACTGCTACTATGGTTGCAGTTACTTGTCTACACTCCCGCCAACATGGATACCGATATTTCAGCTGCCACCACTTTCGATGTCGCCGCTAGATTCGACGCTGTCATATTCCACGATTGTAGATGACGTTATTCCTGCGATGATTCTTCTCCATAACAGGTGAGTCTCCATGTATGTCCTCAACCAACTTTAATGGATTTGGGTAATATTACACATGGCATAGGCATTCACGCCCGAGGGCGGTCTTAAATTTAAGTTTGGGGGAGATTTTATGTATTTTCCCAAAGAGTCATCATTACCCTCTTTAATCACACGATTTCACAATCATTACTTATATTTTTCCAACATCATTGTATGCATCGGGATTGGACACACCCACCAAACCGTTAATCATCTACCAAGCTATTATATTCACTGTCATAACTTCATCATTACTTACCTGCCACATCATTTAATTTGTTAAAAAACTCCACGACTCTTTCCACAACACATTTTCTGCAAAACTGTTTTGCCTATCGTGTCTCCTGAACTGGTCGCCAGTAGTCCTCGAGCATGAACATTCGATGGAATAGAATGGGTGGTGGAGCAGTAAGGTATGATCCAACAAATACTACACAGGTCCGTCGAAATCCGGAAGTCTGGCAAATTTTCCAGAATGCAGGTTGGGATGTGTATTTCGAGAGGTTACAGTGATTTGATGCAGACATTATAGTAGAATTCACCCAAAATTTGGACAACCACTCCTCCACGCTCCACGGATTAAAAATCAGAGTCACGGAGGAAACCATTGCAGCATTTAGTGGGTTGCCAATATCCGATCAGCGATGGTTTGTCCAGAAAACACCACTCCTGAAATTTCCAGGGTTGTTTTTGTGTGAAGACGAAGAAGTAAAGCCGAAAGGGAAAGGATACGAACAGACTTCTATGTCACCCCCATGGGCCAAGGTAGCATTGTTCTTCATAAGGTATGTGACATGTGAAGGCTTCCCATCTACCATTTACAAATATCACCTCAAATTTCTCAAATCTCTGTGTTTCCAACAACGCATAAACATGCACTATTTTTTGTGGAATAACGTTCAGTGGATGGCGCGAGTAGCTCAGTGCTCACACCAACCACTCAAAACCCTCACAAATCATGGCCTTGTTAAGCTACTAGTCATGCATGCACTAGAGAAAACCACTGTGAGTTGGCCACAGTTCATAAGACTCTCGGACAAAGATGAGGAAACAAGGAAACCATCAGTGGAAGTTAGAGAAGTTGGTGGAATGAGGAAGGTCATTAACTTGGATTCAGAAGAAGAGGAAGCAGAGGGTTCTATTCCTCCAAACCCTTTTCCTGAATAAGAAAGAGTTGTTTCTACTCCCTCGGCAGATGAACAAGAAAGAGATGTTGCTACTCCCTCAGCAGATTAACAAGAAAGAGATGTTGCTACTCCCTCAGCAGATGAACAAGAAAGAGATGTTGCTACTCCCTCAGGAAATGAACAAGAAAGATACATTTCTATTATGCTCGTAGATGATCATGAGATGGATGGTGATACCCCTTCGTCTGATGAGTAGGAGAGGAATGTTGCTACTCCTCCAATCTATGAACAAGAGGTAACTGACGTTGTCACAAAAGAACCAGCGCCAAAACTTTCTGAATTTCCTGTCTGTGAAGATGGTGCAGATACTCCTCCCATCAGTGAGTAGGTAATGACTGAAGTTGTAACAAAAGAACCAATGTCAGAACAAGTCGTTCCTGAAAACCCTATTTTTGAAGACACAACAACTACTCCTCCAGTTTGTGAGCAAAAAATGACTGACGATGTTACACAAGAAACAGCGTCAGATCATGTTGCTCCTGAAAACCCTGAACCTGAGTTGGGTGCTTCTATTACAGGAGAAGTGTGAGTTAAACAAGATCCATGCATAGAGGTTGCAGGCAATGAAGCTCAGAATGAGGTTCCTCCATGGGAATGGGCTGAAGGAATTCTTGTCAAACAGGAATTTGTCAAATTTTGTGCAAGGAGAAGAACCCTTATTCAGGACCATTATAGGACAGCCTCTAGAGAAAGTCTGCAATTGAGGATTGAGAATGCCAAGCTAAAGAATCAGGTGCTCCAGCTGAAGAAACGAGCACGAAGATACAAAACAATTTCCAAGGAAGCAATGAGGCGAAATTTCAAGGAGACTATTTCGGCAGCTACCCAAACTGTCGATACTCCCACAGTATCGGCAACTACTCAAACTGCCAATACTCCCAGAGTAACAACAGCTACTCAAACTGAATTGGTGTTGCATACAGTAGCTACTCAGACCAAGCCTATTTTTCACACCTCTACAGTACCAGCAGCCACTCAAACTGAGCCTATTTTTCACACTTCCATAGTAACAACATCTACTGAAGTTAATCCAATGACATATACAACTAAAGCTCAGGTAGTTTTGTTGAAAGCCGAGATACATAAGTGGAAGAAAATTGTAGCTCCGTTTCGGACAAGAGTTGTCCCTTATTCAGTGCACCTAAGGACATTGAAAGACATAAGGGAGCAGGTTGCTAGAGTCATTGGTGACTATGAGGAAAAGTTGGAAGAAGAGAAGAAAAAGGGTGAGAAACAGAAGGAAAAGATTACAGAGTTGGAGGCACAGATACATAGGTTAAGAGATGACAAACAGAATATGTATGATATCACCTAGCAGGTAGCAATGTGTCACTCCCCTTCTCTCAGCTATGCATTGTTCCTTCATGAACAATATTTATTTTTCTGTCTGGAATGTATTTACCAGGAGATGGTTTATAATATTAAATATCCCATACAGTTTCTTAGGACTTTGAGAAGTCATCACATCCTCACACAACATCTCATGTGTGAACTGTACATTCACAACTAACTGCTAAGAGATGATAAAAAAATTCAATCCAGTTCCTTATGTGGGAGATGTCCAATTGAGGGCCTTCCTTTCCTACACCATTAACCAGGTGAAGTGGAAGAAGGCACTTGATTCTTTCAAGGAAAATCAGGTACACAAACCCCTTTAGGTTAGAATGGAGAACTTTCAAGTTACACAAATCATCAACAAACATAACTATTTCAGACGGATTCCCAATTGACCACAGAATATGGAAACTACATAACAATGGTGTGTTGAGCTTTGCATAAAACAATTGACCCATTGTAAGGAAGAGGCACTTGAAAACTGTGACCAGAGATGGGCCTTATCACCACCTGTTTTTAGGGAACGGGAAGCATTTGGGGCTCCCAATTTTTGCAGAGCCATGAAAAGAATATCCAGGTATATAGCATGTATGAGGTTTTGTGGGGTTCGATGACTAGGTTTGAGATTTTCATTCCCCATCGTCTGGATGCCACTTGATCAATATCAACCTGATTACAAGGTCGAGGGAGAATGGTGGAAGGATATAATATTGACTGGGGGATACAAATTTCCAGGGACATAAATGGTTGAGGCATATGACATAGCAGAACTTCATGCCCAACATCAAGGTTCCAACCTAGATCTGTGAAAGCGACGACCTGCACGAGGACGTGCACGTGACTAAAGTTTGGGGGAGATGTTGGCCCATGAAATTGCTTGTTTTTTACCACCTTTTTCTATCCTTATTTACCTCCATTTATATATTCCTTGAGCTATTGTGTGTAACCACAAGGCTAAGAATGCACCTCTATTATGTCATTGTGTGTATTAGTTCAAAAACATTAGAGATTGGTTGGGGGTTTACCAAAGTGAATCACTGATCTCTGAAATCTTGCAGGAACAGAGCAGACGCGGTCTAGAAAGATGATGCGGTCAAGGATGTAGCGCAGTCTGCAGGTTGAATATGCAAAAGAGGACCTGTTCCATGGTTAAACATTAGTTTTTGTTAATCGGTTCAGACTTTGTGTATTTTTAGGAAGAGTTGTTACCTTAATCTTGGGATGCTTTGTGCTCCACGAATTGTATAATAGGTTGAATAGAGATAGAGAAGGATTAGGCAGTCACTCAGCTAGCGAAGATTTGTCTTGTATCAAGATTGAAACCTATGTAATCCTGTTTTATTTAATGAAAATCGAGTTTCTTCTTAGTTTCTGAGTTTTCGTGGAAGTTAGTTCACTGCATCCCTGATCGGGGAGTTGGGCCCGCTCTTATGGTCAGGTGTTGTTGGCCTATGATATATTTTTGTTGTGGTTTTGTGTGGAATCTGTTAGATCTATGTGTTTTTCTTCATTCACAGTTTTCCTGTTGCATTTGAATGTTAAGCAATCTAGTTTTTGTTCTTTATTTTACTGCAATGATTGTTTACTTGCATAATCGATATTGAAAGAAGCACAGTCTGCACATACAATGCATGGTAGATTGTAAAACATTCAGACCCCTGGGTTGACAAATTAAATGCATTAGGTGGTAAATCTAGACGATATACCAGACAGCAACAACCATTTTAATGCATATCCTCTAAGAGACCCATTAAATTGGACCAATTTTTGTTCCAGACATTTTTATTCATTGGATTCTAAAATGGCTCCTAGAGTAAATAAATTATTGTCACAGTTAATCGTCCTATTGAAAATTTTGTACCTTCAATGGGTCAAATAATATGTGCTCAAGCTCACCAAGAATTATTATGATAACAATCCTGATCATTGTGGTGATCTTGGGAAGTTTCTATATACCACTCTAAGCTATCAATCGAGCACTCCCTATCATCCTAATCTTGTTTTATCCTTTGTCAAAATTATTGTTAGTTATGAGAGTCACCATCAGCGAAAGGCCCCCTAGAATGGGGGGTGACCATGGGTCTCTTGAGTACACTTATATTGATGCACAAGCCATCTTGGATCCATTTGTGGTATATTTAGTAAACATTGCAACTCAAAAATAATTGGTGGGACTAGGGGTGACTCTGATTGGTAAGGTATTATGTTAGAAAAGATAGAATGAAATCCCATAGTAAAATTATTGTTAACTACCAAATTCACTTTTCATAAATAATAGTATCAATTACCAGAAGCGAGAGAGTACCCACTTATAGACGAAGTGCAAGGTAGTGTTAAAGTAGAATAGCCCTTAAAATGTTGGCATTATTTTCACACACAAAAAGTATAATCAACCATCCTAAAGAAGCATAAGATTCAACATTAGATCAAGTGAATTCCATAAAATTTACAATAACATGAAAGACAAAGAAAATCTAGTAAACCATCTATTATCACATGGAATTGATTGGGTCAATTTAGCCTTAGGTTTTTTATTTTTTATCCTTAGTGTTGTTTAGTTTTTACTTTTGTCCTCTTCCTTATAGCCTTTTAGGTTTTAGCACAAATAAAGTTAGTGTTAATGTTGGCCCAAACCTTTGGTTTATGTCTTCATATTTATGACAAGGTTAGACAAGCCATCATCCTTATGCCTCCACCACCACCCTGACATGTCACCAATTCCACAATGTACTAAAACCCCTCCACTTTGTCCCTCTACCCGTTAGAAGGTCAAATCAAGTTCTTTTTGTATGCTGCCATTTCATCGGACATTTCGCAACGCATCTCAAGTACACTTTTATCTCATCGCCATAATTGCACTTATGATGTTTTTTTAGTCCATCTCCTTGTTTTTAGCACTCATGTTTTTAAAGAAGTAATTTGGGATTTCATCATTTAAATTTTTTCTAACTGTTTTTCCAAGATTTCAAATTGCTCCTAGCTCGACGTTGCAAAAACTGGTGTTTTCAGACAGGCGCTACGGAAATTGTTACGAATTGGATGGTGAAAGTGAGTTGGAGGTTAGACTAGTTGTAGGTGGATCCGTCCAAACTCAAGCCTATCAATTTTCAAGCCTCAGCCTCCAAGTACTCCATGATCATTTTAAACTTTGTTGAAGGACAATAAAGGTTGTTTTTATCATCTCTTCTCCTAGGCACTGCGAACTGATGGTCCATGCTGCCAACTCTCCCTCTTACCTCTTCTATCACAATTCTTAGCCAATTGCAGAGCTCTCAACCTCTTTTACTAAGGATTAAGAAAACCTTGTTGTCAGGTCACCTTGCATATCCCTTACTTGGATTTTGTTGTTTATGCTGCGAATTTTGTTGTGAATCCCCTGTTTTGGAGCTGCAACCTTTTAAGGAAGAACTACCCCAAACAAATTTGAATACGCTGGCCCAAGTTGCCACAAGGAGGAGTTCCAGGATCAAAAAGTTATGGATGAAATACCTTAAGAAATCTTAGTTTTGGAAATGATTGCTCCTTGTTTTTTGAATATTTTTGAGGAAGTATGTTGCTTATAACTGATTTTTTCACTCATACACCACATTATGTGGTTTCTACAAGAATACCTAACTCTAAAGGAAGTTTTTGGGTGTTTTGGGGCTTAAACTGGACAAATTGGTCAGTTACAGGACATTTCGCAGCACCTGGCACTGCGAACTGGTATACACAGTCAAACGTTGTGAACTCCGCTGCAAACTGGCTAATACAATCAACACTACAGGATTCACTGCAAAATCCTATTTTGATGGGTTTAAGAGGATCAACGGTCATCATATGGCTAGGGGAGCATGGTGCAACTATTTGGAGGTTAGTTTAAAGCTGGAGGATACTTGGCAACGAAATGAATGCGCTCAAAGGACACCTCATTATGCGAGATTAAGTGTTAGGATAGTTTCCAACATTAGCCTTTTTTGTAGTATTTTGTTATTTCCAGTTTGTACAGGTGTTATTACCTCAGTTTAAGATTCCCTGTCTAGGCTATAAAAGAAGCATTAGAAGACATTTTGTAAGGTTCAATTTTTTAAAAGACCCGAGAGGTCTTTAAGAGTAGAAAGGATTGTATATGTCAGTTTGTAATCTAGAGGGGCATGTTGTTGTAATCTTGTATGTTATTGACGATTCATATAAGTTGTTTGATTAGATTTTTCCTCTTTGTTCTACATTCTATTCTTCATCTTGTTTGAATGTATTGCAAATTTTAAGGATTAAAATCTGTCTTTGATTGATGGATTCTTGAAGCAGTAAAAGATCTACTGTAAACTTGCCCATCTATCATTGTTTACTGTTCAAACATATTTAAATTATCTTTTCAAAGAGGATATTTTCTTAGTGAATATTCATCTTTATGTTAAATCCTTTATTCTTCTCTTCATCATTAAACAAATCCTTTGTCTGATATGCAGCTTAAATTCCTTCAATGAGAAGAGTGTTTACGACTCCATTTCCCAATGGTCCATCACTGATTTGCAGTGATATCTGTTGTCTTTTCCTTTCTTTCAAGTCTTGTTGATCCTTGATTTAGAAACCCCATATAAATCAAGTTGTACGTTACCAAGCTTAATCCCATTTGTAGTCTGGGGGTGACTCTTGGAGAGCTAACACCATCAACTTGATACGATAGACACTTTAAATAACCAACTGGTAACAAAGATATACATACAAATGAGCCTTGATAATAGTCACATTTTACAATGAATATGAGATAAATGGGGAGAATGAGAGTATCCACGTGTTTTTTCAAACTATATATATGACATGACCTTCCTAATCTCTAGATAATAACTACTTTTCCAAAAAAAGATGGAATTACTCATCGATTACTTACATATTGTTAAGAGGCACATTAACTCAAACTAATTTGTCACTAGCATTAGTTCACAAATATCAAATATCATTATGAATATTTCACCAAAATGTTTTTTCTTTCCATTTTCCCAAAATAACCTAAAAATGTGGCATCTTCATGGTTCCTGTTGTAGGAACTAGTCGGCTCTGCTGACTAGACCTGCCAGTCGACTATCCAAGTCGATTGCAGTAGTTGGTTAGGAAAGTCAGTCGAATAGATGGTTAGATTCAACCGATTAAACAATTAGGAATTATAACCGACTGGTAACTGCACACACACACACACATGCGTGATTATGTAATGGTAATACAAAGATTTTTTTGACTATCTAATAAAATACATTGATGGTTCTCCCACTACTTGTGTATGTCTCTTTGTGTATCTATGTGTTTTTATATATGATGTAGTAGTGTGTATTGATCTATGTAAGGATCTATTGGTAACCTTCTCGTACTTTCCCTTAGACTACAACATTGGTTTCGTTGCCGGTAGTTATGAACGCGAGCATGCATAAATTGATTGACATTATCTGAAGCACACACTCAATTCTTCTCGAAGACGCACAAATGATTCCTGGAAGCTATTCTAGAATCACTCTACAAATGTCTCAGTCAATCTAATGCGTAGACTCACTCCCGATGAGCAATCAATGTGCAAAATCATAAACGAAGGGAGAATAAACCTTAACGAGTGGTTCAAGAAGATCGTGCGAGACTATATTAAAGAGCAAGCGATTGAATATAGAGAGTCAGTCCAAACCATCAAAAATAAATTTTCTATAGAACTTCACGACGGGTTTCTTTACACTGTCCTATCCTTACTTCACAAGTTCATATTAGACAAGGGACCTAGGGACATCGTCGAATATTGAACCCTTTTAAAAAAAACCTCCTCGGAACTCTAATTGGCAAGAGAAACAATATGAGTGAGAAAATATTTTAGAATCTAAATGCAAAGACACTGGAGAAGCTTGGGAATACTTCTAGAAGAAACAAGCATAGAAAAAATGATGAACACCCAAGTTGAAAATGTCAGAATTTAGGATGAAGATAATTGAATCAAGTATGAATTTTGTACGTCGAACACAGACCCATAAACCCTCAATGGATATACAAAAACTAGAGCAGGACAAGAGGAAAAAGAGGTGAGAAGAGTTGCGAAACGAGAGAGATCCTTGAAAATATCATAGAAAACCTGCCCAATTGTGGCAGATCGCTAGAGAATCCCTTGAGAGTGCCCCAATGACTCTTGGGAGGAGTGGAAGCTTGCAATTCAGTATGGCAGCGAATCATGCCCAACAAGCAATTGACCAATTCAATATGGAGATCGACGATTCAGGACCCGCGGTTTGGCATTCCCCTGTAAGAAACCCAGTCTATGTATTGCATACATCCTCTGATGGAGACTTCATGTGTATACAATCACCAAGGGTGTGGTTTCCAACTGACAATATTGGTCAGATAAGAGACACGGTGCTAATTGAAGCACAAGAAAACATTGAAAATTGTTCGGTATGTGGTATATTCTTTGCACGACTGGCATTAGAGGCTTATACGTTGTGCAGGGGGTTTTGAGTGGGGGTGATAGCCCCCTTGCGCAGGGGTTTGGGGGCAGTGCCCCCGATAAAAAAAAATTGTCAAGAAACATGTCGCATTTTTGCCTCATTTTTCATGTCGCCTCGATTTTCATGTCCATTGTAGGGCAGTTTTTTCGGCGCAAGGTTTTTGCTGATGGTTTTCTATTTTCGGCTAAGGAATTAGGGTTGTTGACTAATCCAGGTCATTGGGTTAGGGTTTTGGATGTTGTTGGCTCCTATATGTATATTGTATTATAAACAATGTATCACTATGAATGAATATAGAATATGTTGGTTTTCCCGGTTTGGGTTTCTAGGGGAAAAATCTATGTGTAATGTGTGTATTTTCCATTGTATCTTTTTTGTTCTTTTATTGAAAATTTGTTTGCAGTAAAATATTGTACAAGGTTAAACTCTACATTTGGTATCAGAGCTTTGTTGGCTTCAGGGGGATGCCTTTGTGGTCAAGGGTTTGGCTCGGGACTATGATAAGCCTTGTTACAGTGGGAGATCTGTGGTATTGATTTTTCAGGTGAAAAGAAATGGCGAGCAGTTCAAAAATGGAGATCGAAAATTTTAATGGGAAAATTTTTGAGTTGTGCAAGATCAATATGGAATATCTATTGGTGGAAACAGATCAGTGGATCATGGTGGATCCAGGTAATGCACCTACAAGAACTTCAACAAATGACTGGAAAAAGTTGGATCAGAACGCGAAGATCACAACAAGACTATGTCTCTCAGATTTAGTATTACTGAATGTGTCAGAGGAAGATACAACCAAATATTTAGGGGATAAGTTGGGGAAGTTGTATCAGTCTAAGTCCCTAGTAAATATACTATTAATGAGAAAGAATTTGTATAACCTGAGGATGAGAGATGGAGACTCGGTGGCAGAGCATTTGAACGCCTTCAAAACTGTGGTAAGTCAGTTAATATCTATTGAGATTAAAATTTCAGATGAAGATAAGTGTATCATATTATTGTGCTCTTTACCAGACTCCTAGGATAGAATAGTTGTGGCCATAGGTAGTAATACAACTACCTTGAAGTTTGATGAAGTGGTCTCATCCTTGTTGTCGGGGGAGATGAGATGGAAGAACATGGAAGGACATAGCATAGATGTATTATTTGCAAGAGGACGTTCCCAGGAAAGAAGTATATCTAAGTCCTCAAGTGGGAGATCTAAGTCTAAGGGAATATCTAAGTCTCCCAGAAAGTTTGTAAATGTATGTTGGACATGTGGAAAAGAAGGGCACTACAAGAAGAAGTGTAGATCCAAAGTTGAGAAAAAGAAGGGATATGAAGAATCTCTTTTTATAGAATAAAATAACTCCAAGGAAGAAGGAGGGGATGTGTACTTGGCTTCTTCAAGCACACATGCAGATCATGAGGCATGGTTGGTTGACTCAAGTGCATCCTTTCATATGACTCCCCACAGGGAGTGGTTCTGTGAATATGAAAGGTATGATGGAGGTAATGTTTTCTTAGGTGATGACTCGATAACCAGAATCATAGGTCGAGGAAAAGTCAAGTTGAGGATCATAAATGGAAGGATAGAACACTACCTGGTGTTCTGCACATCCCAGGATTGGCCAGAAATTTGATTTCTATAAGAAAAATGGACGATGCAGGGGTAAAAACAATATTTGAAAAGGAAACCTGCAGGATGGTTCGAGGGGCAATGGTGTTGTTGAAGGGAGTTCAGTTTGGAACTCTATATAAGATGCAAGGAAGCACTATTAATGATGGGTGTAATAGTTCCATTTTTCATGATATTGGAGTTCAATAAGAAATAATTCCTACAGTCTCTAGAGAAAAGGTTATGTTGTGGCATCAAATACTAGGGCATATCGAAGAGAAGGGTCTTCGACTACTACATAGTAAAGGTATGGTTGAAGGTATGTCTAACTTCTCTATTAATTTTTATTTATGTGAACATTGTGTATATGGGAAGTAGAATCGGGTAAGATTCCCCTCTGGTGCAACGAGGGTAGAAGAAATTTTACAGCTAGTTCACAGTGATGTGTTTGGACCTGTGTCGGTTCCATCATTGGGAAAATCTGTGTACTATGTCTCATTTATAGATGACTTCTTGAGGAATACTTGGATATATTTCCTCAGGAATAAATCTGAAGTCTTTGATAGGTTTAAAGAGTTTAAGGCTCTTATTAAGAATCAAACAGAGAAAATAATTAAGGTGTTGAGGACATATAATGACAGAGAGTTTTACGGGAATGAATTTGAAGAATTTTTTAAGAAGTGTGGTATAGAAAGATAGAATACTACTCCATATAGACCTCAACAAAATGGAGTTGCAGAAAGGATGAATAGGACATTGATGGAAAAATCAAGGTGCATACTCAGTGGTGCCAGGTTAGGGCAATAATTCTAGGTAGAGGTAGTGGGTATTGCATGTTACCTGGTCAATAGATCACCCTCATCAACATTGGATGAAAAGACTCCACAAGAGGTATGGACTGGTAAGAAACCTTCTCTCACACATCTCAAGGTATTTGGATGTGAGGCCTATGTTCATGTTCCAAAGGAAAACAGGAGTAAGCTAGATAAGAAGGATGAAAAGTGTATCTTTATTTGGTATAAAGATGGTCTCAAAGGTTATAAGATTTGGAACCCATAAACTAAGAAGGTTGTGTATAGTCGAGATGTGGTATTTAGAGAAACGAAGGATGTTTTTAAACATGAAGTCCTATCAAGTAAGGAAAACCAGAGAAAATAGAGTTTGATTTAAAGGATGATGAATCAGACTCTACAGAAGAACAGGAATCAGAAGAAGAATATCCTCATACTCTAGTATTGAGGAGATCGGTTCAAGAAAGGAGGCTATCGGAAAGGTATAATCCATCTGATTTCCATTCAAATTTTTCTTTGTCTATTACTGATGATGATCCTAGAACTCTCACGGAGGCAGTGGATTCAAAGGATGGAAAGCTCTGGAAAAAGGCCATGGATGAAGAAATGGCATCCTTGGATAGCAATGAGGCTTCAGATCTAGTGGAGTTGTCGATTGGAAGAAATCCCATTGGCATCAAATGGGTATTTAAAAAGTAGTTGAATGCAGAAGGCAAAGTGGAGAAACACAAATCTTGGCTAGTAGCAAAGGGTTATTCCCAGAGTGAGTGAATTGATTTTGGTGAGATTGTTTCTTGTGTTGCCAAGTTAAATTCTATAAGATTTATGTTATATGTTGTTGTTGCATTTGATTTTGAAGTAGAACAGATGGATGTGAAGACAACATTCCTACATGGGGATCTGGAAGAAGAAATCTATATGAAGCATCCAGAAGGATTTGCTATGAAGGGAAATAAGGAGTTGGTATGCAAGTGCAATGCCCTGGAGAATTTTTTTTGCCTCGAGAAATGTGTTGCATTTTTTCCTTGTTTTTCATGCTGCCTCGATTTTTGTGTCCATTGTTGGGTGTTTTTTTTGGCACGTGGTTTTTTCTGATGGTTTTCTATTTCCAGTTAAGGAATTAGGGTTGTTCACTAATCCAGTTCATTGGGTTAGGGTTTTGGATGTCGTTGGCTCCTATATGTATATTGTATTGTAAACAATGTATCACTGTGAATGAATATAGAATATGTTGGTTAGGGTTTTGGATGTTGTTGGCTCCTATATGTATATTGTATTGTAAAAAATGTATCACTATGAATGAGTATAGAATATGTTGGTTTTCCCGGTTTGGGTTTCCAGGAGAAAAATCTCTATGTAGTGTGTGTATTTGCCATTGTATGTTTTCTGATATTTTATTGAAAATTTGTTTGCAGTAAAATATTGTACAATGTTATACTCTACAGTTGGTATCAAAGCTTTGTTGGATTTAGGGAAACGCCTTTGTGTTCAAGGGTTTGGCTCGGGACTGTGATAAGCCTTGTTATAGTGGGAGATATGCGGTATTGATTTTTCAGGTGAAAATAAATCGCGAGCAGTTCGAAAATCGAGATCAAGAAATTTAATGGGAAAAGTTTTGAGTTGTGGAAGCTCAAGATGGAAGATTTGTTGGTGGATAGAGATCAGTGGATTGCGGTGGATCCAGATACTACACCTACATGAAATTCAACAGATGACTAGAAAACCTTGGATCGGAAGGAGACGAGCACAATCTGACTATGTCTCTTAGATTTAGTATTATTGAATGTGTCAGAGGAAAATATAGCCAAATATTTATGGGATAAGTTGGGGAAGTTGTATCAGTATAAGTCCCTAGTAAATAAAATATTCCTGAGAAAGAAGTTGTATAACCTGAGGATGAGAGATGGAGGCTTTGTGGCAGAGCATTTGAATGCCTTCAATACTATGGTAAGTCAGTTAGTATCTGTTGAGATTAAAATTTCATATGAAGATAAGTGTATCAGTTTATTGTGCTCTTTACTAGAATCGTGGGATAATATGGTTGTGTTCATAGGTAGTAATACAAATGCCTTGAATTTTGATGAAGTGGTTTCATCCATGTTTTTGGAGGAGATGAGACGGAAGCACATGGAAGGACATAGCATAGATGCATTATTTGCAAGACGACGCTCCCAGGAAAGAAATATATCTAATTCCTCAAGTGGGAGAACTATTTCTAAGGGAAGATCTAAGTCTCCCTGGAAGTTTGTAAAGGTATGATGGAGATGTGGAAAATAAGGGAACTACAAGAAGCAGTGTAGATCCAAAGGTTAGAAAAAGAAGGGATCTGAAGAATCTCTTTCTACAAAAGAAAAGACCTTCAAGGAAGAAGGAGGGAATGTGTACTTGGCTTCTTCAAGCACACATGCATATCATGAGGCATGGTTGGTTGAATCAGGTGCATCCTTTGATATCATTACCCATAGGGAGTGATTCTGTGAATATGAAAGGTATGATGGAGGTAATTTTTTCCTGGGTGATGACTCGACAACCGGAACAGATGGATGTGAATACAACATTCCTACATGGGGATCTAGAAGAAAAAATCTATATGAAGAAGCCAGAAGACTTTGTTGTGAAGGGAAAGAAGGAGTTGGTATGCAAGATGAAAAATTCCATGTATGGTTTAAAACAATCACCGAGGATGTGGTATCAAAAATTTGATACGTATATGATAGGACTTGGCTTCACAAGAAGCAAAGAGGATCATTGTGTGTATTTTAAATTAATTGGTGATCATTTGATTTATTTGGTCTTATATGTGGATGACATGTTGCTGATAGGAAACAACAAGGAGATTATCTAGAATGTGAAAACTCTGTTGTCCTCTAAATTTGACATGAAGGATCTTGGTGCTTCAAATTTCATTTTGGGCATGGAAATTAAAAGAGATCGAAAAAAGAGGAAACTCTGGTTAAATCAGAGAAAATATGTCGATACAATATTGCAGAGGTTTAATATGCAGGAATGCAAACCGGTTAAGGTCCCTATTCCTCTTGGTGTAAATTTATATGTGGATCAGTGTCCCAATACACAGAAAGAGGAGGAGGGCATGTCTCGTGTTCCATATGTGAGTGCAATTGGCAGTTTGATGTATGCAATGGTCTGTACTAGACCGGACATTGCACATGCAGTGGGAGTTTTGAGAAAGTATATGTCAAAACCACGGAAGGAGCATTGGAAAACATTAAAAAGGGTTTTCAAGTATTTGCATGGCACTGCTAGCTATGGATTGTCCTACCAAGGAAGATCAGGATTGGAGAGAGTGGTGGACATACATGGCTTTGTGGATGCAGACTGGGCTGGAGATATGGATCGTAGGAGATCTACAAGTGGGTATGTGTTTAACCTATTTGGAGGAGAAATCAGTTGGATGAGAAAAATATAGGTTTTAGTGGAACTTTCAACTACATAAGATGAATACATGACAACCACTCATGCAAGTAAGGAAGCGGTATGGTTACAAAGATTGTGTTCGGGTATTGGTTTGATACAACAAGTTGTAAGGATAGATTGTGACAGTCAAAGTGCCCGGCTTATCATTCAAATACAAAGCATTTTGATATTCAATATCACTTTGTGATAGACATGGTTGAAGAAAAGAAAGTGTTGTTGATGAAGTTGAACACTTTGAAGAATGTTACAGATTCATTAACAAAATCTGTGAGCCCTAAGAAGTTCTCTTGGTGTAGAGGATCCATGGGCATTATTTCCCTATATTGTTGACTATGAAACCCTATAACCCCTTGTATGCAAAGAAAACAACAAGTGGGAGAATTTTGGGTATGTGTTATATTCTTTACACGACTAGCTCTAGAGTCTACTATGTTGTGTCGGGCGCGTAGGGGGGTTTGAGGATTTTTTTTTGCTCAGGAAACATGTCACATTTTTTGTGTCACACAATTTTCGTGTCCATTGTTGGACGATTTTTTCAACACATGGTTTTTGTCGATGGTTTTCTATTTTCAGTTAAGGAATTAGGGTTGTTGACTAATCCAGGTCATTGGGTTAGGGTTTTGGATGTCGTTGGATCCTATATGGATATTGTATTGTAAACAATGTATCACTATGAATGAATATAGAATATGTTGGTTTTCCCGGTTTGGGTTTCCAGGGGAAAAATCTCTATGTAATGTGTGTATTTTCCATTGTATCTTTTTTGTTCTTTTATTGAAAAATTGTTTGCAGTGAAATATTGTACAAGGTTAAACTCTACATTTGGTATAAGAGCTTTGTTGGCTTCAAGGGGATGCCTTTGTGTTCAAGGGTTTGGCTCGGGACTATGATAAGCCTTGTTATAGTGGGAGATCCATGGTATTGATTTTTCAGGTGAAAAGAAATGGTGAGCAATTCGAAAATGGAGATCGAGAATTTTAATGGGCAATTTTTTTAGCTCTGGAAGCTCAAGACAAAAGATTTGTTGGTGGACAAAGATTATTGGATCACGGTGGTTCCATGTACTGCACCTACAGGAAATTCAACAGATGACTGGAAAAAGTTGGATCGGAAGGTGAAGAGCACAATCCGACCGTGTCTCTCAGATTCAGTATTATTGAATGTGTCAGAGGAAGCTACATCCAAATATTTATGGGATAAGTTGGGGAAGTTGTATCAGTCTAAGTCCATAGTAAATAAAATATTTCTAAGAAAGAAACTGTATAACCTGAGGATGAGATATAGAGACTCAGTGGCAAAGCATTTGAACGCCTTCAATACTGTGGTAATTCAGTTAGTATCTATTGAGATTAAAATTTCAGATGAAGATAAGTGTATCAATTTATTGTGCTCTTTACTAGACTCGTGGGATAGTCTAGTTGTGGACATAGGTAATAATACAATTGCCTTGAACTTTTATGAAGTGGTCTCATCCTTGTTTTTAGAGGAGGTGATACAGAAGAACATGGAAGGATAGAGCACGAATGAATTATTTTCAAGAGGACGCTCCAAGGAAAGAAATAGATCTAATTCCTCAAGTGGGAGATATAAATATAAGGGAATATCTAAGTCCTCAAGTGGCAGATCTAATTCTAAGGGAAGATCTAAGTCTCCTGGAAAATTTATAAAGGTATGTTGGAGATGTGGAAAAGAAGCATACTACAAGAAGCAATGTAGATACAAAGTTGATAATAAGAAGGGATCTGGAGAATCTCCTTCTACAGAAGAAAATACATTCAAGGAAGAAAGAGGGGATGTGTACTTGTCTTCTTCAAGCACACATACATATCATGAGGCATGGTTGGTTGACTCAGGTGCATCCCTTCATATGACTCCCCATAGGGAGTGGTTCTGTGAATATGAAAGGTATGATGGAGGTAATGTTTTCCTAGGTGATGCCTCGACAACTAGAATCATAGGTTGAGAAAAAGTCAAGTTGAGGCTCATAGATGGAAGGATTAGAACACTACTTGGTGTTCTGAACATCCCAGGATTGGCCAGAAATTTGATTTATGTAAGCAAAATGGACGATGTAGGGTAAAAACAATATTTGAAAAAGGAAACCTGCGAGATGGTTCAAGGAGCAATGGTGTTGTTGAAGGGAGTTTGGTTTGGAACTATGTATAAGGTTCAAGGAAGAACTATTAGTGATGGGTGTAATCGTTCCATTGTTCCTGATATTGGAGTTGAAGAATAAAGAACTCCTACAGTCTGTGGAGAAAAGGTTATGTTGTGGCACCAAAGACCAGGGAATATCAGAGAGAAGGGTATTCGACTACTACACATTAAAGGTATGGTTGAAGGTATGTCTAACTACTCTTTGGATTTTGATTTATGTGAACATTGTGTATATGGGAAGTAGAATCGGGTAAGATTCCCCTCTGGTGCAATGAGGGCAGAAGGAATTTTATAGCTAGTTCACAGTGATGTGTTTGGACCTGTGTTGGTTTGATCAATGGGAAAATCTGTGTATTATGTCTCATTTATAGATGACTTCTCAAGGAATCCTTGGATATATGTCCTTAGTAATAAATATGAAGTCTTTGATAGGTTTAAAGAGTTTAAGGCTCTTGTTGAGAATCAAACAGAGAAAAGAATTAAGGTGTTGAGGATAGATAACAGAGGAGAGTTATGTGGGAATGAATTTGAAGAATTTTGTAAGAAGTGCGGTATAGCAAGGCAAAAGACTACTCCATATACACCTCAGAACAATGGAGTTGTAGAAAGGATGAACATGAAGTTGATGGAAAAAACAAGGTGCATGCTCAGTGGTGTCGGGTTAGGGCAAGAATTATGGGTAGGGGCAGTGGGTACTGCATGTTACCTGGTCAACATATCAACCTCATCACTGTTGGATGACAAGACTCCACAAGAGGTATGGACTTGTAAGAAACCTTCTCTCACACATCTCAAGGTATTTGGTTGTGAGGCCTATCTTCATGTTCCAAAGGAAAGCAAGAGTAAGATAGATAAGAAGGCTAAAATGTGTATCTTTATTGGGTATAAAGATGGTCTCAAAGGTTATAATATTTGGAACCCGTAAGAAGATTTTGTATAGCCAAGATGTGGTATTTAGAGAAATGAAGGATGTTGTTAAACAAGAAGTCGTACCGAGTAAGGAAGAACCAAAGAAAATATAGTTTGATTTAAAGGATGATGAATCAGACTCTACAGAAAAACATGAATCAGAAGAAGAAGATCCTCATACTCCAATATTGAGGAGATAGGTTCGAGAAAGAAGGCTACCAGAAAGGTATACTCCATCTAATTTCCATTCAAACTTTTCTTTGTCTATTACTGATGAAGATCCTAGAAATGTCAGGGAGGCAGTGGATTCAGAGGATGGAAAGCTCTAGAAAAAGGCCATGGATGAAGAAATGGCATCCTTGGATAAGAATGAGGCTTGGGATCTAGTGGAGTTTTCGACTGGAAGAAATCCCATTGGAAGCAAATGGGTATTTAAAAAGAAGCTAAATGCAGAAGGCAAAGTGGAGAAATAAAAATCTCGGTTAGTAGCACAGGGTTATTCCCAGGTTGAGGGAATTTATTTGGTGATATTTGTTCTCCTATTGCCAAGTTAACTTCTATAAAATTTATGTTATCTATTGATGTTGTATTTGATTTTGAAGTAGAACAGATGGATGTGAATAAAACATTCCTACATGGGGATCTGGAAGAAGAAATATATATGAATCAATCATAAGGATTTGATGTGAATGGAAAGAAGGAGTTGGTATGCAAGCTGAAAAAGTCCTTGTATGGTTTAAAACAATCACCAAGGATGTGGTATCAAAAATTTGATATTTATATGTTGGGACTTGGCTTCACAAGAAGCAAAGAGGATCACTGTGTGTATTTTAAATTAATTGGTCATCATTTGATTTATTTGGTCTTGTATGTGGATGACATGTTGCTAATAGGAAACAACAAGGAGATTATCCCCAATGTGGAAAATCAGTTGTCCTCTAAATTCTACATGAAGGATCTCGGTGCTTCAAATTTCATTTTGGTCTTGGAAATTAAAAGAGATCGAAAAAAGAGGAAACTCTGGTTAAATCAAAGAAAATATGTTGAGACAATATTGCAGAGGTTTAATATGTAGGAATGTAAATCGATCAAGGTCCCTATTCCTGTTGGTGTAAAATTATTTGCAGATCAGTGTCCCAAGACACATGAAGAGGAGGAGGACATGTCTCGTGTTCCATATGTGAGTGTGATTGGCAGTGTGATGTATGAAATGGTTTGTACTAGAATGGACATTGCACATGCAGTGGGAGTTTTGAGTAGGTATATGCCAAAACCATGGAAGGAGCATTGGACAATGACGCAAACGCGCCAACCAGGACACGTCTGCTCCACCAGGACCTTCTTTTCCCTTAGGCCCGAAGAGCTGAAACACTCTCCAAATCCCTTATCGGGACTTTTCTCTACCCACAGAACTATCCTTATGACTCCCCTATGTTATATTAGGAAGTTGGACCTCGCGGGATCGCGAGTCCTGCACTCATGAAAATTGGATATTACAAAACCCCGAACCTCGATGGAGTGTCCACGTCACACCTTCCTCGTCTCCTGTCGAGAATTTCCCTATCGGGAAATTGGCATATGCGATGTCGCGATTCACGGGCACCACGAATATCCAAACCTCGAACCCCGATGCCACCTGTCCTCTGTCCACGGCAAAGACCTGGGGCCCATGCTCCCGTAATGATCGGGAAATCGCGTTTCAGGAATTCGCGATTCCTAATGCACAAGTTCACAGACCTTTCCAAATCCCGAACCCTGAATTGTGATGCCACTTGTCGTCACCTCAGGGTGAGACCTAATCCTCCGACACCTGTCCTCCACTCAGTGCTATCGGGAAATTGCGGATCGCAAATTCAACATACGCAATGCGCTTGACTCTGGAAATCCCGAAATGTCGAACCTCAACTCCTCGGGATCTCTCGCCATGTGTCCCTCCGGTCAATGGCTCCGACCGCGTCGGGAACTCGCCGATCGCGATTTCAGTTTGCAAGGGTTTTTCACTCCGGGAAACCCCGATGCCTCAAAACTCCAACTTGCTCAGATCTCTTGCCACGTGTCCTTGCTAATGGACGGCTCTGATCACCCGTCGAAATATCACGGATCGCAATTCCAACCTGCGTAAGTTCTATGTCCTCGAAAATCCTGAATTCCCGATGGACTGAACCCTGACTCTGCTCCTGATATTGACACGTGCCCTCTTGAGATCAACGGCTGAGATCCTTTCGGGAAATCGCGGATTGCGATTTCGTTCTACATGAGTTTCAGGACCACGGAAACTCCGATATTCCGATGAGCCAAATCCCGATAACTCCTCCTCTACTCGCTGGGGCTTAAACCCTGCGCAACTCCGCACGATCTGACGGCTGGCGGGATTTCGACAGTCTCTTCGGTGAATCCTGACCGTCGATTCCTCCCTCTCGAGGATCTCCTGAGAACGGCTAAGTGTTTCTTCTCAGCACTTGTTTTTTTGACGTATGCGCTTGCAGCTCCTGCTCGAACCCTCCTTGGCACGACTCTTGTGCTTTCTTTCAACTATGTCACGAAGGTACTATACCTCCTAAGATTTTCCACTCTGATTCCTTCAAGGAAAGCTCGCACACACTCTTCGTGCTCGACTTTCAACAGCTCCCTGAGTGTCGAGTCTTTCAGACTCTGTGTACCTCCAGCAACAGTAGTCTCTGCCTTCTTTTTCTCAGCTTAACAACTGAGACCTCTGACTCCGCCTGTGCGCTCTTCACACAACTTCCACAGCAACCTTATAACTTTTGGGTGAATGAGAATAAGTGTTTAACTTATGAGCCTTCATCAACGCACTCTATGCAGATGAATTCAACTGCACTCTATGCAAGAATCTCCTGACTCAGACAGAGAAACAATTGAAACTAATTCTCTTCTCTCAGACTTCCGTTTAAACCCTGAAATCACATGCACAGCATATTCAAAGCAAATGCATAGCTAGAAACAAACATTCATAAGAACATGAACAATACAACACCAGGCATGAGTTTGAATCAGAATTTCATTCTATTAATTCAACACTGTACATGGGTGTTCTTCACAAAGTTCTCTGCTTGCTCCTCTCTTCTGAATGCTTCTGAATAATCTGAATAATGTACAAAGGAGGGTGTCTATATCCGTTTTCCCTCTCGAACTCTAAACTGTCTAATCTAGATTTAAACATCTATCTACCTGTATTAAATCTATTAAATGCCTCCTATCTAATTCAGACAAGAGCGTATGGCTCGAGGTCTGATACAACATACAAAAGGTGTTGTTTCATAAATGGTGCATTTATATATTGGCGCATTCTCTTGTTTGAAAATTTAAAAAGTTTCGGCTGGTCTTGTCCAGCTGTTGTTGTCTTTCATGCTGGCTCGCTGGTCATGGGCGATGCTCCTGCATCATACTCCTCGGCTTTGAAAATATTCATGGGCTCCTGTCCATGAGCTCCTGCACAGTCTGTCCATGCTTTTGGATAATTGCTTCTGTCTCCCAGCTAGCATCTTCCACTGGATGATTTTTCCATTTCACCAGATACTCGAAGTATTGCTTCCGTCTGGTTCTTTTGCTGACTCTCTTTTCAAGTATGCGCTCACTCTGTGGCCTTTCTGCAATTGGCATCTGCTTCTGCCACTGGATCTCTGACTGCTCATCATTTCCAGTTCCTGCTTCCTTAGCCTTATATGGATATAAGTCTGAAACATTGAATGTCGGAGATATTCCGATGTCATCCGGCAATTCAATATCATAACCATTTTCTCCTAGCTTCTTCAGAACTCTACATGGCCCAATTTTCTTCATTTTCAGTTTGTTGTATGTTCCCCTTGGGAACCTTTCTCTCCTCAGATGTGCCAGAACTAGATCACCAACTTCAAATTGAAGTTGTCTCCGATGTTGATCTGCTCTACGCTTGTATTCCTGGTTTGTTTCTAGCAATTGCTGCTTCACTCTGTTGTGAAGTTCTTCCATCGCCTGTGCGAATTATTCAACGCTTGTGCTCTTAGTCATTATCTGTTCTGAGTCCCTCAGTTCAGATACTCCTCTCGGCTGCCTGCCATAAACAATTTCAAATGGGCTTTTGTCTATGCTCATGTTCTTAGAATCATTGTACGCAAACTCCGCCTATGGCAACACATTGTCCCAACTGCTATGGTGCCCTGTCACCAAGCTTCTTAATAAATCTCCTAAGCTTCTGTTTACCACCTCTGTTTGCCCATCCATCTGGGGATGATAGGATGAACTGAACATTAATTTAGTTCCCATCTTCTTCCAGAGTGTCCTCCAGAAATGTCCTATGAATTTTGTATCCCTGTCTGATACAATGCTTCTGGGTAAACCATGAAGTCTAACAATCTCCTTGAAGAACAGATTCGCGATATGAGTCGCATCGCTGGTCTTATGGCACGGAATGAAATGTGTCATTTTTGAGAACCTGTCGACCACCACAAAGATCGAATCATGTCCTCTTTGCGTCTTCGGCAATCCTAATACGAAATCCATGCTGATTTCATCCCACGGCCTGTCAGGTATGGGTAAGGATTGATAGAATCTCGCATTCTACTTCCTGCCCTTTGAATGCTGACAAATCCTGCACCTGTCAACAAACTTCTTGACCTCTGTTCGCATCTTCGGCCAGAAATAGGCTTCACTCAGCTTTGCAAATGTCTTATCGTGGCCAAAATGTCCTGCTAATCCACCACTATGCTTTTCTTTTAGCAGATTCTCCCTCATGGAGAAATGTGGAATGCATAACTAATTGCCTCTGAACAACAGTCCATTTTGGATCATATAATCCATCCACGGGCTTCTGTCTCTGAGAACTAGATTCTCAGTTGCCTCGTATGCCTCTACAAAATCTGCATCACCTGCATACATGTCTTTAAGATTTTCAAAACCCAAGGTCTTGACTCAAAACTCCTGCAGCAACAAACACTTCCTTCTCAAAGCATCAGCCACTTTGTTAGCAGTCCCTGAAATGTGTTTAATGACAAATGTAAAATTCTGCATATACTCTACCCATTTAGCGTGTTTCTGATTCATCTTCTCCTGTTGAGTCACAAACTGTAATGCATGATTATCACTATACAAAACAAATTCTTTTGGCATCAAATAATGCCTCCACTTTTTCAACGCATGTATGATAACATAAAATTCTTTATCATACGTTGAATACTTCACCTTGGCTTCATCCAGCTTCTCGCTGAAATATGCGATTGGTCTGTCCTCATGGATTAAGACCGCTCCTATGGCAAAGCCACTCGCATCACACTTTACCTAGAAAACTTTCTGAAAATCCGGCAACACCAACATTGGTTGCTCTGTGATCTTCCGCTTCAACAGATTGAAGCTCTTCTCTGCCACTTCAGTCCAATGAAAAGATTTATGTCTTTTCTTGACTGTGTCCATCATTGCTGCGCTAATTCCACTGAAATTCCTGATGAATTTCCTATAGAAACTTGCCAATCCATGGAAGCTTCTTACCTTGAAAACATTCCTCGGTGATGGCCAATTCTTAATCACCTCTACTTTACTTTGATCCATCTTTAATTCATTTTTCGATATGACAAACCCCAAGTAAATGAGTTCTCTCTTCATGAATGAAGACTTCCTCACATTGATTAATAGCTTCTCTTGTTGTAGCTTCCTCATTACTGCAGCTAAATGCTTCAGATGTTCTTCTTTTGATTTGCTGAAAATCAATATGTCATCTAGATAAACAATGACAAACTTACCAATAAACTCTTTCGGCACTTCATTCATTAGCCTCATGAATGTACTTGGTGCATTCATCAAGCCAAACGGCATGACTAGCCATTCATACAACCCTTCGTTAGTCTTGAAGCTTGTCTTCCATTCATCGCCTTCCCTCATGCGAATTTGATGGTATCCGCTTTTCAAATCCACCTTTGAAAAAAATTTGGCTCCGCTTAAACAATCCATCAAGTCATCCATCCATGGCAATGGAAACCTGTACCTGATGGTTATCTTGTTAATGGCTCTGGAATCAGTGCACATTCTCCACCCTCCATCCTTCTTCGGACTCAGTACCGTTGGAACGGCACATGGACTAAGACTTTCCCTGACCAGTCCTTTATCCAATAGTTCATGTACCTGCCTTTTGACCTCTTCGTTCTCCTGCGGTGTCAACCTGTATGCTGCTTTGTTTGGAAAACTTGCTCCTGGTATGAGGTCTATATGATGACTTATACTCCTCATCGGCGGCAACGAATGAGGTAATTTGTCCACCACTATATCAGCAAACTCTTCCAGCAGTTCTTGAATTTCCTTGGGCAGATTGTCCACTCTTGTGCTGGTCAAAACAACTTTCGGTCTCCTGACCACAAGGAATTGTGGATCTTCTTTCTTCTTTACTTCTGCCAGAAGTTCCTTCCCACTCATGAGAAGTATAGTATTTCTCGGCTCTGGTTTTACTTCTTTATCCTTAATTGGATTCAGCGTATGTGCTCTTCCATTCTTCCCCAAAGTGTACGTATTCATCTTCCCATCATGAATTACGTTTCTGTCATATTGCCATGGTCGGCCTAGCAATACATGACATACATCCATAGGAATAACATCGCATAAAATCCTATCATTGTATCTTCCTATCTTGATGTCAACTAAGCATTGTTTAGTGACATTTACCTGATGTCCCTTCTGCAGCCATGAAACTTTGTACGGCCTCGGGTGATCAGTTGTTTCCAATTCCAACTTTTCCACCATCTCGGTCGAAACGAGATTGTTTGTGCTTCCGCTATCCACAATAACCTGGCATTTCCTGTCTTTGGTCTTGCATGTGGTTCTAAATAGCCTGTTTCTTTGAACTGCATCCTCCACCTCCTTCTCGGGTGTTAATAAAACCTTACGCATCATCAACGATCTTCCATCTTCTGCGTCTTCTTCCTCAGCATCTCGCCTCTGTGCTTGGGCGATGTGAGCCTCTCCTTTATCTGTCTTCCTATCTGGACAGTCAACTGCCTTATGTCCATTTTTCCCACATGTGTAACATGTGATGATTCCTCCTCTGCCTCTTCCTCTACCTCTGGTACGAGGAAAATTATTCGCGTCAGCGTATCCTCCGCCTTGTTCTATCTGCTGCCTTCGCTGTGAACTTCCACCTCTTTCTGTTCTCGTATGAGGCTTCTTCCAATCATCTTTGGATTTCTGGAACCTATCTTGAGCAACGGACTTCCCTTTTTGTTGGCTCCTACCTCGGCCTCGCTGTCCTTGCTTACGGCTTAGCTTTTCCTCAGCTTTTAACGCCATCTGATATGCATCCTCTACTGTTCGGATGGTTGTCATACTCATCTCATCCTGGATATCGTATCTTAAGCCATTCATATACCTAGCTACTTTTTCATCATCGCTCTCCCGATGACCCGCTCTGATATTGAGCTTGTAAAATTCTTCGGTGTATTCCTTCATCGTCATCAATTTCTGTCTCAGGTTTTGCATCCTCCTGAACAGTGTGATTTGATAATCCCTTGGGATGAACTTTGCTTTCATTTTCGCAACCATTCGATCCCAACTTTTAATCTTTTGCTTACCTTTGCAGCATCTATCTGCTTGAAGCTCGTCCCACCATAATGCTGCATGTCCCTTCAATTTGGTGACAGCATGTCTGACCTTTTTATCCTCTTCGATATCCTCATAATCAAAGTAGGTGTCAAG
>SNQJ01S0000799.1:610422-629569 GCA_010110895.2 Picea sitchensis | reverse complement strand
AGTACACTTATATTGATGCACAAGCCATCTTGGATCCATTTGTGGTATATTTAGTAAACATTGCAACTCAAAAATAATTGGTGGGACTAGGGGTGACTCTGATTGGTAAGGTATTATGTTAGAAAAGATAGAATGAAATCCCATAGTAAAATTATTGTTAACTACCAAATTCACTTTTCATAAATAATAGTATCAATTACCAGAAGCGAGAGAGTACCCACTTATAGACGAAGTGCAAGGTAGTGTTAAAGTAGAATAGCCCTTAAAATGTTGGCATTATTTTCACACACAAAAAGTATAATCAACCATCCTAAAGAAGCATAAGATTCAACATTAGATCAAGTGAATTCCATAAAATTTACAATAACATGAAAGACAAAGAAAATCTAGTAAACCATCTATTATCACATGGAATTGATTGGGTCAATTTAGCCTTAGGTTTTTTATTTTTTATCCTTAGTGTTGTTTAGTTTTTACTTTTGTCCTCTTCCTTATAGCCTTTTAGGTTTTAGCACAAATAAAGTTAGTGTTAATGTTGGCCCAAACCTTTGGTTTATGTCTTCATATTTATGACAAGGTTAGACAAGCCATCATCCTTATGCCTCCACCACCACCCTGACATGTCACCAATTCCACAATGTACTAAAACCCCTCCACTTTGTCCCTCTACCCGTTAGAAGGTCAAATCAAGTTCTTTTTGTATGCTGCCATTTCATCGGACATTTCGCAACGCATCTCAAGTACACTTTTATCTCATCGCCATAATTGCACTTATGATGTTTTTTTAGTCCATCTCCTTGTTTTTAGCACTCATGTTTTTAAAGAAGTAATTTGGGATTTCATCATTTAAATTTTTTCTAACTGTTTTTCCAAGATTTCAAATTGCTCCTAGCTCGACGTTGCAAAAACTGGTGTTTTCAGACAGGCGCTACGGAAATTGTTACGAATTGGATGGTGAAAGTGAGTTGGAGGTTAGACTAGTTGTAGGTGGATCCGTCCAAACTCAAGCCTATCAATTTTCAAGCCTCAGCCTCCAAGTACTCCATGATCATTTTAAACTTTGTTGAAGGACAATAAAGGTTGTTTTTATCATCTCTTCTCCTAGGCACTGCGAACTGATGGTCCATGCTGCCAACTCTCCCTCTTACCTCTTCTATCACAATTCTTAGCCAATTGCAGAGCTCTCAACCTCTTTTACTAAGGATTAAGAAAACCTTGTTGTCAGGTCACCTTGCATATCCCTTACTTGGATTTTGTTGTTTATGCTGCGAATTTTGTTGTGAATCCCCTGTTTTGGAGCTGCAACCTTTTAAGGAAGAACTACCCCAAACAAATTTGAATACGCTGGCCCAAGTTGCCACAAGGAGGAGTTCCAGGATCAAAAAGTTATGGATGAAATACCTTAAGAAATCTTAGTTTTGGAAATGATTGCTCCTTGTTTTTTGAATATTTTTGAGGAAGTATGTTGCTTATAACTGATTTTTTCACTCATACACCACATTATGTGGTTTCTACAAGAATACCTAACTCTAAAGGAAGTTTTTGGGTGTTTTGGGGCTTAAACTGGACAAATTGGTCAGTTACAGGACATTTCGCAGCACCTGGCACTGCGAACTGGTATACACAGTCAAACGTTGTGAACTCCGCTGCAAACTGGCTAATACAATCAACACTACAGGATTCACTGCAAAATCCTATTTTGATGGGTTTAAGAGGATCAACGGTCATCATATGGCTAGGGGAGCATGGTGCAACTATTTGGAGGTTAGTTTAAAGCTGGAGGATACTTGGCAACGAAATGAATGCGCTCAAAGGACACCTCATTATGCGAGATTAAGTGTTAGGATAGTTTCCAACATTAGCCTTTTTTGTAGTATTTTGTTATTTCCAGTTTGTACAGGTGTTATTACCTCAGTTTAAGATTCCCTGTCTAGGCTATAAAAGAAGCATTAGAAGACATTTTGTAAGGTTCAATTTTTTAAAAGACCCGAGAGGTCTTTAAGAGTAGAAAGGATTGTATATGTCAGTTTGTAATCTAGAGGGGCATGTTGTTGTAATCTTGTATGTTATTGACGATTCATATAAGTTGTTTGATTAGATTTTTCCTCTTTGTTCTACATTCTATTCTTCATCTTGTTTGAATGTATTGCAAATTTTAAGGATTAAAATCTGTCTTTGATTGATGGATTCTTGAAGCAGTAAAAGATCTACTGTAAACTTGCCCATCTATCATTGTTTACTGTTCAAACATATTTAAATTATCTTTTCAAAGAGGATATTTTCTTAGTGAATATTCATCTTTATGTTAAATCCTTTATTCTTCTCTTCATCATTAAACAAATCCTTTGTCTGATATGCAGCTTAAATTCCTTCAATGAGAAGAGTGTTTACGACTCCATTTCCCAATGGTCCATCACTGATTTGCAGTGATATCTGTTGTCTTTTCCTTTCTTTCAAGTCTTGTTGATCCTTGATTTAGAAACCCCATATAAATCAAGTTGTACGTTACCAAGCTTAATCCCATTTGTAGTCTGGGGGTGACTCTTGGAGAGCTAACACCATCAACTTGATACGATAGACACTTTAAATAACCAACTGGTAACAAAGATATACATACAAATGAGCCTTGATAATAGTCACATTTTACAATGAATATGAGATAAATGGGGAGAATGAGAGTATCCACGTGTTTTTTCAAACTATATATATGACATGACCTTCCTAATCTCTAGATAATAACTACTTTTCCAAAAAAAGATGGAATTACTCATCGATTACTTACATATTGTTAAGAGGCACATTAACTCAAACTAATTTGTCACTAGCATTAGTTCACAAATATCAAATATCATTATGAATATTTCACCAAAATGTTTTTTCTTGCCATTTTCCCAAAATAACCTAAAAATGTGTCGTCTTCATGGTTCCTATTGTAGGGGCTAGTCAGATCTACTGACTAGACCTGCCAATCGACTATCTAAGTCGATTGCAGTAGTTAGTTAGGAAAGTCAGTCGAATAGATGGTTAGATTCAACCAACTAAACAATTAGGAATTATAACCGACTGGTAACTGCACACACACACACACACACACACACATGCGTGATTATGTAATGGTAATACAAAGATTGTTTTGACTATCTAATAAAATACATTGATGGTTCTCCCACTACTTGTGTATGTCTCTTTGTGTATCTATGTGTTTCTATATATGATTTAGTAGTGTGTATTGCTCTATGTAAGGATCTATTGGTAACCTTCTCGTACTTTCTCTTAGACTACAACATTGGTTTTGTTGCCGGTAGTTATGAACTTGGGCATGCATAAATCGATTGACATTATCTGAAGCACACACTCAGTTCTTCTCAGAGACGCACACACGATTCCTGGAAGCTATTCTAGAATCACTCTAAAAATGTATCAGTCAATCTAATGCATAGACTCACTCCCGATGATCAATCGATGCGCAAAATCATAAACAAAGGGAGAATAAACCTTAATGAGTGGTTCAAGAAGATCGTGTGAGACTATATTGAAGAGCAAGCGATTGAATATAGAGAGTCAGTCCAAACCATCAAAAATAAATTTTCTATAGAAATTCACGACGGGTTTATTTACACTGTCCTGTCCTTACTTCACAAGTTCATATTAGACAAGGGACTTGGGGACATTGTCGAATACTGAACCCTTTTAAAAAATCCTCCTCAGAAACTCTAATTGGCAAGAGAAACAATACGAGTGGGAAAATATTTTAGAATCTAAATGCAAAGACACTGGAGAAGCTTGGGAATACTTCTAGAAGAAACGAGCATAGAAAAAATGATGAACACCCAAGTTGAAAATGTCAAAATTTAGGACGAAGATAACTGAATCAAGTATGAATTTTGTACGTCAAACACAGACCCATAAACCCTCAACGGATATACAAAAAGTAGAGCGGGACAAGAGGAAAAATAAGTGAGAAGAGTTGTGAAACGAGAGGGATCCCTGAAAATGTCATAGAAGACCTACCCAAGTGTGGCAGATCGCTAGAGAATCCCTTGAGAGTGCCCCAATTACTCTTGGGAGGAGTGGAAGCTTGCAATTCAGTATGGCAACGAATCGTGCCCAAAAAGCAATTGACCAATTCAATATGGAGATCGACGATTCGGGACCCGTGGTTTGGCATTCCCTTGTAAGAAACCCAGCCTGCGTATTGCATACATCCTCTGATAGAGACTTCATGTGTATACAATCACCAAGGGTGTGGTTTCCAATTGACAATATTGGTCAGATAAGAGACACGGTTCTAATTGAAGCACAAGAAAACATTGAAAATTGTTCGGTATGTGGTATATTCTTTGCACAAATGGCATTAGAGGCTTATACGTTGCACAGGGGGTTTTGAGTGGGGGTGATAGCCCCCTTGCATGGGGGTTTGGGGGCAGTGCCCCTGATAAAAAAATTCCTTGGGAAACGTGTAGCATTTTTGCCTCATTTTTCGTGTCACCTCGATTTTCATGTCCATTGTAGGGCTATTTTTTCGGCACAAGGTTTTTGCTGATGGTTTTCTATTTCCGGCTAAGAAATTAGGGTTGTTGACTAATCCAGGTCATTGGGTTAGGGTTTTGGATGTCGTTGTCTCCTATATGGATATTGTATTATAAACAATGTATCACTATGAATGAATATAGAATATGTTGGTTTTCCCGATTTGGGTTTCTAGGGGAAAAATTTATGTGTAATGTGTGTATTTGCCATTGTATCTTTTTTGTTCTTTTATTGAAAATTTGTTTGCAGTAAAATATTGTACAAGGTTAAACTCTACATTTGGTATTATAGCTTTGTTGGATTCAGGGGGACGCCTTTGTGGTTAAGGGTTTGGCTCGGGACTATGATAAGCCTTGTTACAGTGGGAGATCTGTGGTATTGATTTTTTAGGTGAAAAGAAATGGCGAGCAGTTCAAAAATGGACATCGAAAAGTTTAATGGGAAAAGTTTTGAGTTGTGCAAGCTCAATATGGAAGATCTATTGGTGGAAACAGATCAGTGGATTGCGGTGGATCCAGGTAATTCACCTACAAGAACTTCAACAAACAACTGGAAAAGGTTGGATCGGAAGGCAAAGAGCACAATAAGACTGTGTCTCTCAGATTTAGTATTAATGAATGTGTCAGAGGAAGATACAACCAAATATTTAGGGGATAAGTTGGGGAAGTTGTATCAGTCTAAGTCCCTAGTAAATATACTATTAATGAGAAATAAGTTGTATAAACTAGGGATGAGAGATGGAGACTCGGTGGCAGAGCATTTGAACGCCTTCAAAACTATGGTAAGTCAGTTAATATCTATTGAGATTAAAATTTCAGATGAAGATAAGTGTATCATATTACTGTGCTCTTTACCAAACTCCTAGGATAGTATAGTTGTGGCCATAGGTAGTGATACAACTACCTTGAAGTTTGATGAAGTGGTCTCATCCTTGTTGTCGGAGGAGATGAGATGGAAGAACATGGAAGGACAGAGCATATATGCATTATTTGCAAGAGGACGTTCCCAGGAAAGAAGTAGATATAAGTCCTCAAGTGGGAGATCTAAGTCTAAGGGAATATCTAAGTCTCCCGAAAAGTTTGTAAATGTATGTTGGAAATGTGGAAAACAAGGGCACTACAAGAACAAGTGTAGATCCAAAGTTGAGAAAAAGAAGGGATATGAAGAATCTATTTCTATAGAAGAAAATAACTCCAAGGAAGAAGGAGGGGATGTGTACTTGGATTCTTCAAGCACACATGCAAATCATGAGGCATGGTTGGTTGACTCAAGTGCATCATTTCATATGACTCCCCACATGGAGTGGTTCTGCGAATATGAAAGCTATGATGGAGGTAATGTTTTCTTAGGTGATGACTCAACAACCATAATCATAGGTCAAGGAAAATTCAAGTTGAGGCTCATAGATGGAAGGATAGAACACTACCTGGTGTTCTGCACATCCCAGGATTGGCCAGAAATTTGATTTCTATAAGAAAAATGGACGATGAAGGGGTAAAAACAATATTTGAAAAGGAAACCTGCAGGATGGTTCGAGGAACAATGGTGTTGTTGAAGGGAGTTCAGTTTGGAACTCTATATAAGATGCAAGGAAGCACTATTAATGATGGGTGTAATAGTTTCATTTTTCATGATATTGGAGTTGAATAAGAAATAATTCCTATAGTCTCTGGAGAAAAGATTATGTTGTGGCATCAAATACTAGTGCATATTGGAGAGAAGGTCTTCGACTACTACATAGTAAAGGTATGGTTGAAGGTATGTCTAACTGCTCTCTTGATTTTTATTTATGTGAACATTGTGTATATGGGAAGTAGAATCAGGTAAGATTCCCTTCTGGTGCACCGAGGAAGAAGAAATTTTACAGCTAGTTCACAGTGATGTGTTTGGACCTGTGTCGGTTCCATAATTGGGAAAATCTATGTACTATGTCTCATTTATAGATGACTTCTTGAGGAATACTTGGATATATTTCCTCAGGAATAAATCTGAAGTCTTTGATAGGTTTAAAGAGTTTAAGGCTCTTGTTAAGAATCAAATAGAGAAAAGAATTAAGGTGTTGAGGACATATAATGACAGAGAGTTTTGTGAGAATGAATTTGAAGAATTTTGTAAGAAGTGTGGTATAGCAAGATAGAATACTACTCCATATAGACCTCAGAAAAATGGAGTTGCAGAAAGGATGAACAAGACATTGATGGAAAAATCAAGGTGCATATTCAGTTGTGCCAGGTTAGGGAAAGAATTATGGGTAGAGGTAATGGGTATTGCATGTTACCTAGTCAACAGATCACCCTCATCAACATTGGATGAAAAGACTCCACAAGAGGTATGGACTAGTAAGAAACCTTCTCTCACACATCTGAAGGTATTTGAATGTCAGGCCTATGTTCATGTTCCAAAGGAAAACAAGAGTAAGCTAGATAAGAAGGATGAAAAGTGTATCTTTATTTGGTATAAAGATGGTCTCAAAGGTTATAAGATTTGTAACCCAAAAACTAAGAAGGTTGTGTATAGCCAAGATGTGGTATTTAGAGAAACGAAGGATGTTTTTAAACATGAATTCCTACCAAGTAAGGAAAACCAGAGAAAATAGAGTTTGATTTAAAGGATGATGAATCAGACTCTACAGAAGAACAGGAATCAAAAGAAGAATATCCTCATACTCCAGTATTGAGGAGATCGGTTCAAGAAAGAAGGCTATCGGAAAGGCATAATCCATCTGATTTTCATTAAAATTTTGCTTTGTCTATTACTGATGATGATCCTAGAACTTTCACGAAGGAAGTGGATTCAGAGGATGGAAAGCTCTGGAAAAAGGCCATGGATGAAGAAATGTCATCCTTGGATAGCAATGAGGCTTCGGATCTAGTGGAGTTGTCGATTGGAAGAAATCCCATTGGCATCAAATGGGTATTTAAAAAGTAGTTGAATGCAGAAGGCAAAGTGGAGAAACACAAATCTTGGTTAGTAGCAAAGGGTTATTCCCATAGTGAGGGAATTGATTTTGGTGAGATTATTTCTCATGTTGCCAAGTTAAATTCTATAAGATTTATGTTATATGTTGTTGTTGCATTTGATTTTGAAGTAAAATAGATGGATGCGAAGACAACATTCCTACATGGGGATATGGAAGAATAAATCTATATGAAGCATCCAAAAGTCTTTGCTATGAAGGGAAATAAGGAGTTGGTATGCAAGTGCAACGCCCTAGAGAATTTTTTTTGCCTCGGGAAATGTGTCGCATTTTTTCCTTGTTTTTCATGTTGCCTCGATTTTCATGTCCATTGTTGGCTGGTTTTTTTGGCACATGGTTTTTTCCGATGGTTTTCTATTTCCAGTTAAGGAATTAGGTTTGTTCACTAATCCAGGTCATTGGGTTAGGGTTTTGGATGTCGTTGGCTCCTATATGTATATTGTATTGTAAATAATGTATCACTGTGAATGAATATAGAATATGTTGGTTATGGTTTTGGATGTCACTGGCTCCTATATGTATATTGTATTGTAAAAAAAGTATCACTATGAATGAGTATAGAATATGTTGGTTTTCCCGGTTTGGGTTTCCAGGAGAAAAATCTCTACGTAGTGTGTGTATTTGTCATTGTATGTTTTCTGTTATTTTATTGAAAATTTGTTTGCGGTAAAATATTGTACAAGGTTATACTCTACAGTTGGTATCAAAGCTTTGTTGGCATCAGGGAAACGCCTTTGTTGTCAAGGGTTTGGCTCGGGACTGTGATAAGCCTTGTTACAGTGGGAGATATGTGGTATTGATTTTTCAGGTGAAAATAAATCGCGAGCAGTTCGAAAATCGAGATCAAGAAATTTAATGGGAAAAGTTTTGAGTTGTGGAAGGTCAAGATGGAAGATTTGTTGGTGGACAGAGATCAGTGGATTGCGGTGGATCTAGATATTGCACCTACATGAAATTCAATAGATGACTAGAAAACGTTGGATCGGAAGGCGACGAGCCCAATCCAACTATGTCTCTCAGATTCAGTATTACTGAATGTGTCAGAGGAAACTACAGCCAATGATTTATGGGATAAGTTGGGGAAAATGTATCAGTATAAGTCCCTAGTAAATAAATTATTCCTGAGAAAAAAGTTGCATAACCTAAGGATGAGAGATGGAGGCTTTGTGGCAGAACATTTGAATGCCTTCAATACTATGGTAAGTCAGTTAGTATCTGTTGAGATTAAAATTTCATATGAAGATAAGTGTATCAGTTTATTGTGCTCTTTACCAGACTCGTGGGATAATATGGTTGTGTTCATAGGTATTAATACAAATGCCTTGAATTTTGATGAAGTTGTCTCATCCATGTTGTCGGAGGAGATGAGACAAAAGCACATGGAAGGACAGAGCATAGATGTATTATTTGCAAGACGATGCTCCCAGGAAAGAAATAGATCTAATTCCTCAAGTGGGAGAACTATTTCTAAGGGAAGATCTAAGTCTCCCTGAAAGTTTGTAAAGGTATGATGGAGATGTGGAAAAGAAGGGAACTACAAGAAGTAGTGTAGATCCAAAGTTTAGAAAAAGAAGGGATCTAAAGAATCTCTTTCTACAGAAGAAAAGACCTTTAAGGAAGAAGGAGGGGATGTGTACTTGGCTTCTTCAAGCCTACATCCATATCATGAGGCATGGTTGGTTAAATCATGTGCATCCTTTGATATCATTACCCACGGGGAGTGATTCTGTGAATATGAAATCTATGATGGAGGTAATGTTTTCCTAGGTGATGACTCAACAACCGGAACAGATGGATGTGAATACAACATTCCTACATGGGGATCTGGAAGAAAATTTTTATATGAAGAAGCCAGAAGACTTTGTTGTGAAGGGAAAGAAGGAGTTGGTATGCAAGATGAAAAATTCCATGTATGGTTTAAAACAATCACCAAGGATGTGGTATCAAAAAATTGATACGTATATGCTAGGACTTGGCTTCACAAGAAGCAAAGAGGATCATTGTGTGTATTTTAAATTAATTGGTGATCATTTGATTTATTTCATCTTGTATGTGGATGACATGTTGCTGATAAAAAACAACAAGGAGATTATCTAGAATGTGAAAACTCAGTTGTCCTCTAAATTTGACATGAAGAATTTTGGTGCTTCAAATTTCATTTTGGGCATGGAAATTAAAAGAGATCGAAAAAAGAGGAAACTCTGGTTAAATCAGAGAAAATATGTCGATACAATATTGCAGAGGTTTAATATGCAGGAATGAAAACAAGTTAAGGTCCCTATTCCTATTGGTGTAAATTTATATGTGGATCAGTGTCCCAATACACAGAAAGAGGAGGAGGGCATGTCTTGTGTTCCATAGGCGAGTGCAATTGGCAGTTTGATGTATGCAATGGCCTGTACTAGACTGAACATTGCACATGTAGTGGGAGTTTTGAACAAGTATATGTCAAAACCATGGAAGGAGCATTGAACAACATTAAAAAGGGTTTTCAAGTATTTGCATGGCACTGCTAGTTATGGATTGTCCTACCAAGGAAGACCGGGATTGGAGAGAGTGGTGGACATACATGGCTTTGTGGATGCAGACTGGGCTAGAGATATGGATCGTAGGAGATCTACAAGTGGGTATGTGTTTAACCTATTTGGAGGAGAAATCAGTTGGATGAGAAAAAGACAGGTTTTAGTGGCACTTTCAACTACATAAGATGAATACATGACAACCACTCATGCAAGTAAGGAAGCGATATGGTTACAAAGATTGTGTTCGGGTATTGGGTTGATACAACAAGTTGTAAGGATAGATTGTGACAGTCAGAGTGCCTAGCTTATCATTCAAAGACAAAGCATTTTGATATTCAATATCACTTTGTGATAGACATGGTTGAAGAAAAGAAAGTGTTGTTGATGAAGTTGAACACTTTGAAGAATGTTACAGATTCATTAACAAAATCTGTGAGCACTGAGAAGTTCTCTTGGTGTAGAGGATCCATGGGCATTGTTGCCCTATATTGTTGACTATGAAACCCTATAACCCCTTTTATGCAAAGAAAACAACAAGTGGGAGAATTTTGGGTATGTGTTATATTCTTTACACGACTAGCTCTAGAGTCTGCTACGTTACGTCGGGCGCGCAGGGGGGTTTGAGGAATTTTTTTTGCTCGGGAAACATGTCACATTTTTTGTGTCGCACAATTTTTGTGTCCATTGTTGGACGGTTTTTTCAAAACATGGTTTTTGTCGATGGTTTTCTATTTTCAGTTAAGGAATTAGGGTTGTTGACTAATCCAGGTCATTGGATTAGGGTTTTGGATGTCGTTGGCTCCTATATGGATATTGTATTGTAAACAATGTATCACTATGAATGAATATAGAATATGTTGGTTTTCCCGGTTTGGGTTTCCAGGGGAAAAATCTCTGTGTAATGTGTGTATTTGCCNTATCATTCAAAGACAAAGCATTTTGATATTCAATATCACTTTGTGATAGACATGGTTGAAGAAAAGAAAGTGTTGTTGATGAAGTTGAACACTTTGAAGAATGTTACAGATTCATTAACAAAATCTGTGAGCACTGAGAAGTTCTCTTGGTGTAGAGGATCCATGGGCATTGTTGCCCTATATTGTTGACTATGAAACCCTATAACCCCTTTTATGCAAAGAAAACAACAAGTGGGAGAATTTTGGGTATGTGTTATATTCTTTACACGACTAGCTCTAGAGTCTGCTACGTTACGTCGGGCGCGCAGGGGGGTTTGAGGAATTTTTTTTGCTCGGGAAACATGTCACATTTTTTGTGTCGCACAATTTTTGTGTCCATTGTTGGACGGTTTTTTCAAAACATGGTTTTTGTCGATGGTTTTCTATTTTCAGTTAAGGAATTAGGGTTGTTGACTAATCCAGGTCATTGGATTAGGGTTTTGGATGTCGTTGGCTCCTATATGGATATTGTATTGTAAACAATGTATCACTATGAATGAATATAGAATATGTTGGTTTTCCCGGTTTGGGTTTCCAGGGGAAAAATCTCTGTGTAATGTGTGTATTTGCCATTGTATCTTTTTTTTTCTTTTATTGAAAAATTGTTTGGAATAAAATATTATACAAGGTTAAACTCTACATTTGGTATAAGAGCTTTGTTGGCTTCAAGGGGATGCCTTTGTGGTCAAGGGTTTGGCTCGGGACTATGATAAGCCTTGTTATAGTGGGATATCTGTGGTATTGATTTTTCAGATGAAAAGAAATGGCGAGCAATTCGAAAATGGAGATCGAGAATTTTAATGGGCAAATTTTTGAGCTCTGGAAGCTCAAGATGAAAGATTTGTTGGTGGACAAAGATTAGTGGATAGCGGTGGTTCCATGTACTGCACCTACAAGAACTTCAACAAATGACTGGAAAAAGTTGGATCGGAAGACGAAGAGCACAATCTTATCGTGTCTCTCACATTCAGTATTATTGAATGTGTTAGAGGAAGCTACAACCAAATATTTATGGGATAAGTTGGGGAAGTTGTATCAGTCTAAGTCCCTAGTAAATAAACTATTTCTGAGAAAGAAATTGTATAACCTGAGGATGAGAGATAGAGACTCGGTGGCAAAGCATTTGAACGCCTTCAATACTGTGGTAATTCAGTTAGTATCTATTGAGATTAAAATTTAAGATGAAGATAAGTGTATCAATTTATTGTGTTCTTTACTAGACTCGTGGGATAGTTTGGTTGTGGACATAGGTAATAATACAACTTCCTTGAAGTTTTATGAAGTGGTCTCATCCTTGTTTTTAGAGGAGGTGAGACATAAGAACATGGAAGGATAGAGCACAAATGCATTATTTTCAAGAGGATGCTCCAAGGAAAGAAATAGATCTAAGTCCTCAAGCGGGAGATATAAGTCTAAGGGAAGATCTAAGTCCTCAAGTGGCAGATCTAATTCTAAGGGAAGATCTAAGTCTCCCAGAAATTTTATAAAGGTATGTTGGAGATGTGGAAAAGAAGCATACTACAAGAAGCAATGTAGATACAAAGTTGATAAAAAGAAGGGATCTGGAGAATCTCCTTCTACAGAAGAAAAGACATTCAAGGAAGAAGGAGAGGATGTGTACTTGGCTTCTTCAAGCACACATACAGATCATGAGGAATGATTGGTTGACTCAGGTGCATCCCTTCATATGACTTCCCATAGGGAGTGGTTCTGTGAATATGAAAGGTATGATGGAGGTAATGTTTTTCTAGGTGATGCCTCGACAGCCAGAATCATAGGTCGAGAAAAAGTCAAGTTGAGGCTCATAGATGGAAGGATTTGAACACTACTTGGTGTTCTGAACATCCTAGGATTGGCCAAAAATTTGATTTATGTAATCAAAATGGACGATGCAGGGGTAAAAACAATATTTGAAAAAGGAAACCTGCAGGATAGTTCAAGGAGCAATGGTGTTGTTGAAGGGAGTTCAGTTTGGAACTCTATATAAGGTGCAAGGAAGCACTATCAGTGATGGGTGTAGTCATTCCATTGTTCCTGATATTGGAGTTGAAGAAGAAAGAACTCCTACAGTTTGTGGAGAAAAGGTTATGTTGTGGCATCAAAGACTGGGGAATATCGAAGAGAAGGGTATTCGACTACTACACATTAAAGGTATGGTTGAAGGTATGTCTAACTACTCTCTGGATTTTGATTTATGTGAACATTGTGTATATGGGAAGTAGAATCGGGTAAGATTCCCCTCTGGTGCAATGAGGGCAGAAGGAATTTTACAGCTAGTTCACAGTGATGTGTTTGGACCTGTGTTGGTTCGATCAATGGGAAAATCTGTGTATTATATCTCATTTATAGATGACTTCTTGAGGAATACTTGGATATATGTCCTTAGGAATAAATATGAAGTCTTTGATAGGTTTAAAGAGTTTAAGGCTCTTGTTGAGAATCAAACAGCGATAATAATTAAGGTGTTGAGGATAGATAGCGGAGGAGAGTTATGTGGGAATGAATTTGAAGAATTTTGTAAGAAGTGTGGTATAGCAAGGCAAAAGACTACTCCATATACACCTCAGAAAAATGGAGTTGCAGAAAGGATGAACACAAAGTTGATGAAAAAATCAAGGTGCATGCTCAGTGGTGTCAGGTTAGGGCAAGAATTATGGGTAGAGGTAGTGGGTACTGCATGTTACCTGGTCAACATATCAACCTCATCAGTTTTGGATGACAAGACTCCACAAGAGGTATGGACTTGTAAGAAACCTTCTCTCACACATCTCAAGGTATTTGGTTGTGAGGCCTATCTTCATGTTCCAAAGGAAAGCAAGAGTAATCTAGATAAGAAGGCTAAAATGTGTATCTTTATTGGGTATAAAGATGATCTCAAAGGTTATAATATTTGGAACCCATAAACTAAGAATATTGTGTATAGCCAGGATGTGGTATTTAGAGAAATGAAGGATGTTGTTAAACATGAAGTCCTACCATGTAAGGAAGAACCAAAGAAAATATAGTTTGATTTAAAGGATGATGAATCAGACTCTACAGAAAAACATGAATCAGAATAAGAAGATCCTCATACTCCAATATTGAGGAGATCGGTTCGAGAAAGAAGGCTACCGGAAATGTATACTCCATCTAATTTCCATTCAAACTTTTATTTTTCTATTACTGATGATGATCCTAGAAATGTCAGGGAGGCAGTGGATTCTGAGGATGGAAAGCTCTGGAAAAATGCCATGGATGAAGAAATGGCATCCTTGTATAAGAATGAGGCTTGGGATCTAGTGGAGTTTCCGACTGGAAGAAATCCCATTGGCAGCAAATGGGTATTTAAAAAGAAGCTAAATGCAGAAGGCAAAGTAGAGAAATACAAAGCTCAGTTAGTAGCAAAGGGTTATTCCCAGGTTGAGGGAATTTATTTGGTGATATTTGTTCTCCTATTGCCAAGTTAACTTCTATAAAATTTGTGTTATCTATTGATGTTGTATTTGATTTTGAAGTAGAACAAATGGATGTGAATAAAACATTCCTACATGGGGATCTAGAAGAAGAAATATATATGAAGCAATCATAAGGCTTTGATGTGATGGGAAAGAAGGAGTTGGTATGCAAGCTAAAAACGTCCCTGCATGGTTTAAAACAATCACCAAGGATGTGGTATCACAAATTTGATATTTATATGTTGGGAGTTGGCTTCACAAGAAGCAAAGAGGATCACTGTGTGTATTTTAAATTAATTGGTCATCATTTGATTTATTTGGTCTTTTATGTGGATGACATGTTTCTGATAGGAAACAACAAGGAGATTATCCCGAATGTGAAAACTCAGTTGTCCTCTAAATTCTACATGAAGGATCTCGGTGCTTCAAATTTCATTTTGGGCTTGGAAATTAAAAGAGGTCGGGAAAAGAGGAAACTTTGGTTAAATCAGAGAAAATATGTCAAGACAATATTGCAGAGGTTTAATATGTAGGAATGTAAATCGATCAAGGTCCCTATTCCTGTTGGTGTAAAGTTATCTGCAGATCAATGTCCCAAGAAACAGGAAGAGGAGGAGGACATGTCTTGTGTTCCATATGTGAGTGTGATTGGCAGTGTGATGTATGAAATGGTTTGTACTAGAACGGACATTGCACATGCAGTGGGAGTTTTGAGCAGGAATATGCCAAAACCATGGAAGGAGCATTGGACAATAGTAAAAATAGTTTTTAAGTATTTTTGTGGCACTGCTAGCTATGGATTGTGCTACCAAGGAAGACTAGGATTGGAGAGAGTGTTGGACATACATGGCTTTGTGGATGCAGACTAGGCTGGATATCTAGATCGTAGGATATCTACAAGCGGTTATGTGTTTAACCTATTTGGAGGAGCAATCAGTTGGATGAGAAAAATACAGGATGTAGTGGAACTTTCAACTACAGAAGTTGAATACATGGCAAGAACTCATGCAAGTAAGGAAGTAGTATGGTTACAAAGATTGTGTTCTGGTATTTTGTTGGTACAACAAGTTGTAAGGATAGATTGTGACAATCAGAGTGTAATTTTCTTCGCGAAGAACCCGACTTATCATTCAAAGACAAATCATATTTATATTCAATATCACTTTGTGAGAGACATGGTTGAAGAAAAGAAAGTGTTGTTGATGAAGTTGGACACTTTGAAGAATGTTGCAGATTCATTAACAAAATCTGTCAGCACAGAGAAGCTCTCTTGGTGTAGACGATCCCTGGGCATTGTCATCTTGGATTGTTGGCTATGTAACCTTGTAACCCCATGTATGAAAAGATAACAACAAGTGGGAGAATGGTGGGTATGTGTTATATTCTTTCAACGACTAGCTCTAGAGTCTGCTACGTTGCGTCGGGCACGCAGGGGGGCTTGAGGAATTTTTTTTCCTCGGGAGACGTGTCACATTTTTCCTCATTTTTCATGTCGCCTCAATTTTCATGTCCATTGTTGGGCAATTTTTTCGGCACATGGTTTTTGTCGATGGTTTTCTATTTCCCATTAAGGAATTGGGGTTGTTGACTAATCCAGTTCATTGGGTTAGGGTTTTCGATGTCATTATCTCCTATATGTATATTGTATTATAAACAATGTATCACTATGAATGAATATAGAATATGATGGTTTTCCGGTTTGGGTTTCTAGGGGAAAAACATCTATGTAATGTGTGTATTTTCCATTGTATCTTTTATGTGATTTTATTGAAAATCTGTTTGAAGTAAAATATTGTACAAGGTTAAACTCTACATTTGGTATCAAATTTTTGTTACAGTGGGAGATCTGTGGTATTGATTTTTCAGGTGAAAAGAAATAGCGAGCAGTTCAAAAATGGAGATCGAGAATTTTAATGGGAAAAGTCTTGAGTGGTGGAAGCTCAAGATGGAAGATTTTTTGGTGGACAGAGATCATTGGATCACGGTGGATCCAAGTACTGCACCTAAAGTAACTTCAGCAGATGACTGGAAAAAATTGGATCGAAAGGCGAAGAGCACAATCCAATTGTGTCTCTTAGATTTAGTATTACTAAATGTGTCAGAGGAAGCTACAGCCAAATATTTATGGGATAAGTTTGGGAAGTTGTATCAGTCTAAGTCCCTAGTAAATAAACTATTCCTGAGAAAGAAGACGTATAACCTAAGTATGAGAGATGGAGGTGGCAGATCATTTGAATGCCTTCAATACTATCGTAAGTCAGTTAGTATCTGTTGAGATTAAAATTTCAGATGAAGATAAGTGTATTAGTTTACTGTGCTCTTTACCAGACTTGTGGGATAGTCTGGTTGTGGCCATAGGTAGTAATACAACTTCCTTGAAGTTTGATGAAGTGGTCTCATCCTTGTTTTTAGAGGAGATGAGACGGAAGAACATGGAAGGACGGAGAACAGATGAATTATTTGCAAGAGGATGCTCCCAGGAAAGAAATAGATATAATTCCTCAAGTGGGAGATCTAAGAATAAGGGAAGATCAAAATTTCCCGAAAATTTTGTAAAGGTATGTTGGATATGTGGAAAAGAAGGGCACTACAAGAAGCAGTGTAGATCCAATGTTGAGAAAAAGAAGGGATCTGAAGAATCTCCTTCTATAGAAGAAAATACCTCCAAGGAAGAAGGAGGGGATGTGCACTTGGCTTATTCAATACCACATGCAGATCATGTGGCATGTTTGGTTGAATCAGGTGCATCCTTTCAAATGACTCCCCACAGGGAGTGGTTCTGTGAATATTAAAGGTATGATGGAGATAATGTTTTCCTAGGTGATGACTCGACAACCAAAATCATAGGTCGAGGAAAATTAAAGTTGAGGCTCATAGATGGATGGATTAGAACACTAACTAGTGTTATGCACATCCTAGGATTGGCCAGAAATTTGGTTTATGTAATCAAAATGGATGATGCGGGAATAAAAACAATATTTGAAAAGGAAACCCGCAGGATGGTTCGAGGAGTAATGGTGTTGTTGAGGGGAGTTCGGTTTGGAAATCTGTATAAGATGCAAGGAAGCACTATTATTGATGGGTGTAATCATTCCATTGTTCATGATATTGGAGTTGAAGAAGAAAGAACTCCTACAATCTTTAGAGAAAAGGTTATGTTGTGGCATCAAAGACTTGGGCATATCGGAGAGAAGGGTCTTCAACTACTACACAGTAAAGGTATGGTTGAATGTATGTCTAATTGCTCTCTTGATTTTGATTTCTGAGAACATTGTGTATATGGGAAGTAGAATCGGGTAAGATTTCCCTCTGGTGCAACAAGGGAAGAAGGAATTTTACAGCTAGTTCATAATGATGTGTTTGGACCTATGTTGGTTCCATCATTGGGAAAATATGTGTACTATGACTCATTTATAGATGACTTCTCGAGGAATACTTGGATATATTTTATCAGGAATAAATCTAAAGACTTTGACAGGTTTAAAGAGTTTAAGGCTTTTGTTGAGAATCAAACAGAGAAAAGAATTAAGGTGTTGAGGACAGATAATGGTGGATACTTCTGCGAGAAGTAATTTAAAGAATTCTTCAAGAAGTGCGGTATAGGAAGGTAGAAGACTACTCCATATACACCTCAATAGAATGGATTTGCAGAAAGGATGAACATGAAATTGATGGAAATATCAAGGTGCATGCTCAGTGGTGTCGGGTTAGGTAAATAATTATAGGCAGAGGCAGTGGGTATTTCATGTTACTTGGTCAACAGATCACCCTCATAAGCAATGGATGACAAGACTCTAGAAGAGGTATGGACTGGTAAAAAAACCTTCTCTCACACATCTCAAGGGATTTGATATTTTGACCTATGTTCGGGTTCCAAAGGAAAACATGAGTAATCTAGATAATAAGGTTGAAAAGTGCATCTTTATTGGGTATAAAGATGGTCTCAAAGGTTATAAGCTTTGGAACCTTGAAACTAAGAAGGTTGTGTATATTTGAGATGTGGTATTTAGAGAAATTAAGTATTTTGTTAAACAGGAAGTCCTACCAAGTAAGGAAGAACCAAAGAAAATACAGTTTGATTTAAAGGATGATGAATCAGACTCTATAGAAGAACATGAATCAGAAGAAGAAGATCCTCATACTCCAGTATTGAGGAGATCGGTTTAAGAAAGAAGGTTACCAGAAAGGTATACTCCATCTGATTTTCGTTCAAATTTTTCTTTGTCTATTACTAATGATGATCCTAGAACTGTCAGGGAGGCAGTGGATTCAGAGGATGGAAAGCTCTAGAAAAAGGCCATCGATGAAGAAATGGTATACTTGGATAAGAATGAGGCTAGGGATCTATTGGAGTTGTTGACTGGAAGAAATCCCATTGGAAGAAAATGGGTATTTAAAAATAAGTTGAATGCAGAAGACAGAGTAGATAAATACAAAGCTCGGTTAGTAGCAAAGGGTTATTCCCAAGTTGATGGAATTGATTTTGGTGAGATTTTTTCTCTTGTTTCCAAGTTAACCTCTATATGATTTATGTTGTATGTTGTTGTTTCATTTTATTTTGAAGTAGAACATATGGATGTGAATACAACATTCCCACACGGGGATCTGGAAGAAGAAATCTATATGAAGCGACCAAAAGGATTTGTTGTGAAGGGAAAGAAGGAGTTGGTATGCAAGATGAAAAAGTCCATGTATGGTTTAAAACAATCACCAAGGATGTGGTATCAA
>SNQJ01S0000799.1:571671-610372 GCA_010110895.2 Picea sitchensis | reverse complement strand
GATTTCCTTCATAAGTCGGAATGTCCATCTTTGTCTTTGAACTCATCCGAGCGATAGCTTTAATTAATCGCTCATTTGCTGCATCTTCCGCTGGGATTTCTCCTGCTCCCTGTCCAGCGTCACCTTCATCCTCGGATTCACTGGTATCTCCTGCATCAGCTTTGCGCCTTTTCTTTACTCCCATATCCACAATCATAGAGCATAATTCCTGCAGTTGTCTTTCTACTTCCAGATTCTGCCCTGGCCTACCTCTTTCTCTGGACAATTCCCTTTCCCCCTCTGGATCGGGTGAATGTCTATCTCTTCTCCTTGGCGGTATAGTGAATCTTATCTTCTACTCTGTTACAGAAAACAGAGAGATTTTCTCGCTCTGATACCACTTGACACAAACGCGCCAACCAGGACACTTCTGCTCCACCAAGACCTTCTGTTCCCTTAGGCCCGAAGAGCTGAAACACTCTCCAAATCCCTTATCGGGACTTTTCTCTACCCACAGAACTATACTTATGACTCCCCTATGTTATATCGGGAAGTTGGACCTCGCGGGATCGCGAGTCCTGCACTCATGAAAATCGGATATTACAAAACCCTGAACCCCGATGGAGTGTCCACGTCACACCTTCCTCGTCTCCTGTCGGGAATTTCCCTATCGGGAAATCGACATATGCGATGTCGCGGTTCACGGGCACCACGAATCTCCGAACCCCGAACCTCGATGCCACCTCTCCTCTGTCCACGGCAAAGACCTAGGGCCCACGCTCCCGTAATGATTGGGAAATAACGTTTCTGGAATTCACGATTCCTGATGCACAAGTTCACACACCTTGCGAAACCCCGAACCCCGAATTACGAAGCCACTTGTCGTCACCTCAGGGTGAGACCTAATCCTCCGACACCTGTCCTCCACTCACCGCTATCGGGAAATCGCGGATCGCAAATTCAACATGCGCAATGTGCTTGACTCTGGAAATCTCGAAATGTCGAACCCCGACTCCTCGGGATCTCTCGCCACGTGTCCCTCCGGTCAACGGCTCCAACCGCGTCGGGAACTCGCCGATCGCGATTTCAGTTTGCAAGGGTTTTTCACTCCGGGAAACCCCGATGCCTCCAAATGCCGACTTGCTCAGATCTCTTGCCACGTGTCCTTGCTAATGGACAGCTCTGATCGCCCGTCGGAATATCGCGGATCGCGATTCCAACTTGCGTAAGTTATATGTCCTCGAAAATCCCAAATTCTCGATGGACTGAACCCCGACTTTGCTCCTGATATTGACACGTGTCCTCTTGAGATCAACGGCTGAGATCCTTTCGGGAAATCACGGATCGCGATTTCATTCTACATGAGTTTCGGGACCACGGAAACTCCGATATTCCGATGAGCCAAATCCCGATAACTCCTCCTCTGCTCGCTGGGGCTTAAACCCTGCGCAACTCTGCACGATATGATGGCTGGTGGCATTTCATCAGTCTCTTCGGTGAATCCTGACCGTCGATTCCTCCCTCTCGAGGATCTCCTGAGAACAGCTAAGTGTTTCTTCTCAACACTTGTTTTTTTTTATGTCTGCGCTTGCAGCCCCTGCTCGAACCCTCCTTGGCACGACTCTTGTGCTTTCTTTCAACTATGTCACGAAGGTACTATACCTCCTGAGATTTTCCACTCTGATTCCTTCAAGGAAATCTCGCACGCACTCTTCGTGCTCGACTTTCAACAGCTCCCTGAGTGTCGAGTCTTTCAGACTCTGTGTACCTCCAGCAACAGTAGTCTCTGCCTTCTTTTGCTTACCTTAACAACTGAGACCTCTGACTCCGCCTGTGCACTCTTCACACGACTTCCACAACAACCTTATAACTTCTGGGTGAATGAGAATAAGCGTTTAACTTCTGAGCCTTCATCAACGCACTCTATGCGGATGAATTCAACTGCACTCTATGCAGGAATCTCCTGATTCAGACAGAGAAATAATTGAAACTAATTCTCTTCTCTCAGACTTCCGTTTAAACCCTGAAATCACATGCACAGCATATTCAAAGCAAATGCATAGCCAGAAACAAACATTCATAAGCACATGAACAATACAACACCAGGCATGAGTTTGAATCAGAATTTCATTCTATTAATTCAACACTGTACATGGGTGTTCTTCACAAAGTTCTCTGCTTGCTCCTCTCTTCTGAATGCTTCTGAATAATCTAAATAATGTACAAAGGAGGGTGTCTATATCCGTTTTCCCTCTCAAACTCTAAACTGTCTAATCTAGACTTAAACATCTATCTACCTATATTAAATCTATTAAATGCCTCCTATCTAATTCAGACAAGAGCGTATGGCTCGAGGTCTGATACAACATACAAAAGGCGTTCTTTCATAAATGGTGCATTTATATATTGGCGCATTCTCTTGTTTGGAAATTTAAAAAGTTTCGGCTGGTCTTGTTTAGTTGTTGTTGTCTTTCATGCTGGCTCGCTGGTCATGGGCGATGCTCCTGCATCAGACAATAGTAAAAATATTTTTTAATTATTTGTGTGGCACTGCTAGCTATGGATTGTGCTATGAAGGAAGACCAGGATTGGAGAGAGTTTTGGACATACATGGCTTTGTGGATGAATACTAGGCTGGAGATCTGGATCATAGGATATCTACAAGCGGTTATGTGTTTAACCTATTTGGAGGAGCAATCAGTTGGATGAGAAAAATACAGGATGTAGTGGAACTTTCAACTACAGAAGTTGAATACATGGCAAGAACTCATGCAAGTAAGGAAGTAGTATGGTTACAAAGATTGTGTTCTGGTATTTTGTTGGTACAACAAGTTGTAAGGATAGATTGTGACAATCAGAGTGTAATTTTCTTCGCGAAGAACCCGACTTATCATTCAAAGACAAATCATATTTATATTCAATATCACTTTGTGAGAGACATGGTTGAAGAAAAGAAAGTGTTGTTGATGAAGTTGGACACTTTGAAGAATGTTGCAGATTCATTAACAAAATCTGTCAGCACAGAGAAGCTCTCTTGGTGTAGACGATCCCTGGGCATTGTCACCCTGGATTGTTGGCTATGTAACCCTGTAACCCCATGTATGCAAAGAAAACAACAAGTGGGAGAACATTGGGTATGTGTTATATTCTTAGCACGACTATCTCTAGAGTCTGCTACGTTGCGTCGAGCACGTAGGGGGGCTTGAGGAATTTTTTTTCCTCGGGAGACGTGTCGCATTTTTCCTCATTTTTCATGTCGCCTCAATTTTCATGTCCATTGTTGGGCAGTTTTTTTGGCACATGGTTTTTGTCGATGGTTTTCTATTTCCCGTTAAGGAATTGGGGTTGTTGACTAATCCATTTCATTGTGTTAGGGTTTTCGATGTAGTTATCTCCTATATGTATATTGTATTGTAAACAATGTATCACTATGAATGAATATAGAATATGATGGTTTTCTGGTTTGGGTTTCCAGGGGAAAAACATCTATGTAATGTGTGTATTTTCCATTGTATATTTTATGTTCTTTTATTGAAAATCTGTTTGAAGTAAAATATTGTACAAGGTTAAACTCTACATTTCGTATCAGATTTTTGTTGGCTTTAGGGGGACACCTTTGTGGTCAAAGGTTTGGCTCGGGATTGTGATAAGCCTTGTTATAGTGGGGATCTGTGGTATTGATTTTTCAGGTGAAAAGAAATAGCGAGCAGTTCAAAAATGGAGATCGAGAATTTTAATGGGAAATTTTTTGAGTGGTGGAAGCTCAAGATGGAAGATTTTTTGGTGGACAGAGATCATTGGATCACGGTGGATCTAGGTACTGCACCTAAAGTAACTTCAGCAGATGACTGGAAAATTTTGGATCGAAAGGCGAAGAGCACAATCTGACTGTGTCTCTTAGATTCAGTATTACTAAATGTGTCAAAGGAAGCTACAGCCAAAGATTTATGGGATAAGTTGGGGATGTTGTATCAGTCTAAGTCCCTAGTAAATAAACTATTCCTGAGAAAGAAGATGTATAACCTAATTATGAGAGATGGATGTGGCAAATCATTTGAATGCCTTCAATATTGTCGTAAGTCAGTTAGTATATGTTGAGATTAAAATTTTAGATGAAGATAAGTGTATCAGTTTACTGTTCTCTTTACTAGACTTGTGGGATAGTCTGGTTGTGGCCATAGGTAGTAATACAACTTCCTTGAAGTTTGATGAAGTGGTCTCATCCTTGTTTTCGGAGGAGATGAGACAGAAGAACATGGAAGGACAGAGAACAGATGAATTATTTGCAAGAGGACGCTCCCAGGAAATAAATATATATATAATTCCTCAAGTGGCAGATCTAAGAATAAGGGAAGATCAAAGTTTCCCAAAAATTTTGTAAAGGTATGTTGGATATGTGGAAAAGAAGGGCACTACAAGAAGCAGTGTAGATCCAATGTTGAGAAAAAGAAGGGATCTGAAGAATCTCCTTCTATAGAAGAAAATACCTCCAAGGAAGAAGGAGGGGATATGCACTTGGATTATTCAATCCCACATGAAGGTCATGTGGCATGTTTGGTTGACTCAGGTGCATCCTTTCAAATGACTCCCCACAGGAAGTGGTTCTGTGAATATGAAAGGTACGATGGAGGTAATGTTTTCCTAGGTGATGACTCAACAACCAAAATCATAGGTCGAGGAAAATTAAAGTTGAGGCTCATAGATGGATGGATTATAACACTAACTGGTGTTATGCACATCCCAGGATTGGACAGAAATTTGATTTATGTAAGCAAAATGGATGATGCAGGAATAAAAACAATATTTGAAAAGGAAACCCGCCGGATGGTTCGAGGAGCAATGGTGTTGTTGAGGGGATTTCGGTTTGGAAATATGTATAAGATGCAAGGAAGCACTATTAGTGATGGGTATAATCATTCCATTGTTCATGATATTGGAGTTGAAGAAGAAAGAACTCCTATAGTCTTTAGAGAAAAGGTTATGTTGTGGCATCAAAGACTTGGGCATATTGGAGAGAAGGGTCTTCGACTAATACACAGTAAAGGTACGGTTGAATGTATGTCTAACTGCTCTCTTGATTTTGATTTCTGTGAACATTGTGTATATGGGAAGTAGAATCAGGTAAGATTTCCCTCTGGTGCAACGAGGGAAGAAGGAATTTTACAGCTAGTTCAAAATGATGTGTTTGGACCTATGTTGGTTCCATCATTGGGAAAATATGTGTACTATGTCTCATTTATAGATGACTTCTCGAGGAATAATTGGACATATTTTCTCAGGAAGAAATCTAAAGACTTTGACAGGTTTAAAGAGTTTAAGGGTTTTGTTGAGAATCAAACAGAGAAAAGAATTAAGGTGTTGAGGACAGATAATGACGGAGAATTCTATGGGAGGTAATTTGAAGAATTCTTTAAGAAGTGTGGTATAGGAAGGTAGAAGACTACTCCATATACACCTCAGTAGAATGGATTTGCAGAAAGGATGAACATGACGTTGATAGAAATATCAAGGTGCATGCTCAGTGGTGTCGGGTTAGGGAAATAATTATAGGCAGAGGCAGTGTGTACTGCATGTTACCTAGTCAACACATCACCCTCATAAGCAATGGATGACAAGACTCTAGAAGAGGTATGGACTGGTAAGAAACCTTCTCTCACACATCTCAAGGGATTTGGTTTTTTGGCCTATGTTCGGGTTCCAAAGGAAAACATGAGTAATCTAGATAATAAGGTTGAAAAGTGTATCTTTATTGGGTATAAAGATGGTCTCAAAGGTTATAATATTTGGAACCTTGAAACTAAGAAGGTTGTGTATATATGAGATGTGGTATTTAGAGAAATTAAGGATGTTGTTAAAGAGGAAGTCCTACCAAGTAAGGAAGAACCAGAGAAAATACAGTTTGATTTAAAGGATGATGAATCAGACTCTATAGAAGAACATGAATTAGAAGAAGAAGATCCTCATACTCTAGTATTGAGGAGATCAGTTTGAGAAAGAAGGTTACCAGAAAGATATACTCCATCTGATTTTCATTCAATTTTTTCTTTGTCTATTACTAATGATGATCCTAGAACTTTCAGGGAGGCAGTGGATTTAGAGGATGGAAAGCTCTGGAAAAAGACCATCGATGAAGAAATGGTATACTTGGATAATAATGAGGCTTGGGATCTATTGGAGTTGTTGACTGGAAGAAATCCCATTGGCAGCAAATGGGTATTTAAAAAGAAGTTGAATGCAGAAGACAAAGTAGAGAAATACAAAGCTCGGTTAGTAGCAAAGGGTTATTCCCAGGTTGAGGGAATTGATTTTGGTGAGATTTTTTCTCTTGTTTCCAAGTTAACTTCTATATGATTTATGCTGTATGTTGTTATTTCATTTTATTTTGAAGTAGAACAGATGGATGTGAATACAACATTCCTACATGGGGATCTGGAAGAATAAATCTATATGAAGCGGCCAAAAGGATTTGTTGTGAAGGGAAAGAAGGAGCTGGTATGCAAGATGAAAAAGTCCATGTATGGTTTAAAACAATCACCAAGGATGTGGTATCAAAAATTTGATACTTATATGCTGGTACTTGGATTCACAAGAAGAAAAGAGGATCAATGTGTGTATTTTAGATTAATTGGTGATCATTTGATTTATTTGGTCTTGTATGTGGATGACATGTTGTTGATAGGAAACAACAAGGAGATTATCCAAAATGTAAAAACTCAGTTGTCCTCTAAATTTGACATGAAGGATATCGGTGCTTCAAATTTCATTTTGGGCATGGAAATTAAAAGATATTGGAAAAAAAGGAAACTTTGGTTAAATCAAAGAAAACATGTTGAGACAATATTCCATAGGTTTAATATGCAAGAATGTAAACCGGTCAAGGTCCCTATTCTTGTTGGTGTAAAGTTATTTGTGGATCAATGTCCAAAGACACATGAAGAGGAGGAGGACATGTCTCGTGTTCCATATGCGAGTGCAGTTGGAAGTTTGATGTATGCAATGGTCTGTACTAGACCAAACATTGCACATGCAGTGGGAATTTTGAGCAGGTATATGTCAAAACCATGGAAGGAGCATTGGACAACAGTAAAAAGGATTTTCAAGTATTTGTGTGGCACTTCTAGCTATGGATTGTGCTACCAAGGAAGACCGGGATTGGAGAGAGTGTTGGACATACATGGCTTTGTGGATGCATACTAGGATGGAGATCTGGATCGTAGGAGATATACAAGCAGGTATGTGTTTAACCAGTTTGGAGGAGAAATCAGTTGGATGAGAAAAAGACAGGATGTATTTGCACATTCAACTTCATAAGTTGAATACATGGCAGGAACTCATGCAAGTAAGGAAGTAGTATGGTTACAAATATTGTGTTCGGGTATTGGGTTGGTAAAACAAGTTGTAAGGATAGATTGTGACAGTTAGAGTGCAATTTTTCTGGAGAATAACTCGTCTTATCATTCAAAGACAAAGCATATCGATATTCAATATCACTTTGTGAGAGACATGGTTGAAGAAAAGAAAGTGTTATTTATGTAGTTGGATACTTTGAAGAATGTTGTAGATTCATTAGAAAAAATTGTGAGCATTGAGAAGTTCTCTTGGTGTAGAGGATCCATGGGCATTGCTTCCCTGGATTGTTGACTATGTAACCCTGTAACCCCTTGTATGCAAAGAAAACAACAAGTGGGAGAATGTTGGTTATGTGTTATATTATTTTCACGAATAGCTCTAGCATCTACTATGTTGCGTTGGGCACGCATGGGGGTTTGAGGAAAAAAATTTTGCCTCCAGAAACGTGTCGCATTTTTTCCTCATTTTTCATTTCACCTAGATTTTTGTGTCCATTGTTGGGCGGTTTTTCAGCACATGGTTTTTGTCGATGGTTTTCTATTTCCAGTTAAGCAATTAGGGTTTTTTACTAATCCAAGTCATTGGGTTAGGGTTTTGGATGTCATTGGTTCCTATATGTGTATTGTATTGTAAACAATGTATCACTATGAATGAATATAGAATATGTTGGTGTTCCCGATTTGGGTTTCTAGGGGAAAAATCTCTGTGTAATGTGTGTATTTTCCATTGTATATTTTATGTTCTCTTATTGAAAATATTTTTGCAGTAAAATATTGTACAAGGTTAAAATCTACAAAAATCAACCAGAAGATATACTCCATATAAGAGATCTCATGGAATCCACCCCCTACTTAGCCTACTTTTGGAAGTTTCTAACTCAACATACATTGACAATGAATCAACACGACCCTTCATAGGACGATTTGTTGAGTATATAGACAAATATTTTCAAATAGATGCTTCAATCCCAAGCAACGAACAAATGCAGTTAGTGATTGAATACATCCCGACTAAAGACCAACAATATATCATATCGGTTGAGTCAAATATTCATATTTTGACTCAAGAACGCAATTTGACTTCTTAGTCGACTTCAGCACAAACTCTTGCAATAGTTCCAACCTTGACAAAATCCAAGAAAATAACAATGGGGCTCAATCACATATCGATCTATGAAGGAGATGAAGATCCCAAATGACATTGGTTCATTTGCAAGAAATTCTAGGATGCAACCGACACAACTTATGAGGACAAACAAATGGCACAATTCGGTGCCGCACTTCGAGCTAGAGATCTCACCTAGATTATGAATTACATAAACAATCAACAACTCTTGAAATTATATATAAAGAAAAATTTCCTCACATTCTTTAAAACGCAAGACGTCATCCACTTGGTGACACCAAAATTGAAAGAAATCAAGCAAAATCCGGATGAAATTGTTCGTGAATACGATAAAAGGTTTAAATATTTGTTAAGTCAAATCCCTTATGCAATTGAATAAAAATTGTTTGCACAATGGTATGTGGTAGGCCTGTTGAAAAATATTAGACTTCCATTATGTATGTATGATCTTCATACATGTGAAGAAGTATTGAAAAAATCCCATCGAATTGAAATGGACAATGAAGGTGTGTTGACTTCATCCATGATTGAGAAAACATTGGAAGAAAAGCTTACATAATTGCAACAATCATTCAAAAATATGTCAATTTCACGCCATGAACTATGGTGCAAATATGCTCTAGCGAAGGTCATACAAAATATTATTTCAAATTCAACGATGCACTAGATCTCAGATTCCTTCAAATTCAGATTGAAACATTCTATGATATATGCGAAGGCGTAACAAATCATGCTACAAAGGACTTCCCACACAACTTGAGAATATGTGACCAAAGTGGTGCCACATATGTGAAGAAAACAAACACTCAACACAAGAATGTCAATTGAATGGGAAGAATCGAACAAAAATTCATTCAATATACCATACATAGATGGTCAACTAGAACATCGACCAAGGTAATGGAAACAACTATAAAGGTCAAGGTCGTGGAGGCTATCAAGGCCAAGGAAGAGGAGGAGGATGAAATTTCGGAAAAGGATGTGGTTGGGGAAATTACTGTTGTTTCAATTGTTGGAAGGATGACCACATCAATCCAAATTGCCCAATCAAAGACATAATTGATCTCAAGTTTTGTAACATCTATGAAATGGGAGACCAGTCCCTCGAAGATTGTCCAATCGTGAAAGACAAAGTAATGAATAAAAGAAATGTAAATCTCTTTCTTAAATTTTCAAAACAGGATATTTTGAATTCAAAGAACCTCCACATATTAACACACTTGAGAGTTGGCAAAGACATTTATCTAGAACCGCTAAGTCAACAGAGGGGAGGCTAAAACACATATCCTGAACCAGAACATGAAGAAAAACTGATGTGGGAAGGAATGAATTTTTTTAGAAACATTGACCAGGATAAAGAAAATAAGGGAGGACATGCAAATGTCCCAAGCACTACATTAGATGAATTTATGCAATTATTGAAAGAAAAACAATCGGTCTATCATTTGATTGACCTACTGGGCATTCTAAGAGAATATAACGAAGAACAAAGATTGGTGAAAAGTCTTTGACAATTGTTTCAGGAATGAAACAAAAATGAATTTTACCCATAATTCGACCTCAAAATCAATGGACATATGATCAAACAAGTCGTACTCGACTTTGGGTCCCAAGTAAATATCCTCCCAAGAGAAACATGGATTCAACTCAGGAAACCCCTACTTCAGCCAACAATGAACTTTCTAAATCTAGCAAATCAAAGGTTCATTGAACCAATTGGAATGCTTAAAAGTGTAATAACATCCATAATGGGAATATTGATGAGAGTCAACTTTGAAGTTATCAATCTGGTCGAAGGAATTATTTCCTACCCTGCATTAGTCGAATGACCTTGGGGTCGAAACATGAGAGCCAAAATCTCCCTCAAAAGGGACACAATCAAATTGAAGGTATTGGTAGAAAAATGATAATCCCATTGGTCCCAAAGGAAGGAAAACCTTGGGTCGAGGCATGGGACGAAGCTCACAAATCCTGACGACTATATCAAGTAATGAATGATCAAAAGGAAGATGTTGAGTCGAATAGTGAAGGAGAAATTATAGTCGAGTATCCATTGTCAATGGGTCAAAATTCGGATACGGAGATATACCATTGATAAATGAAAAATTATGAAACACAAGCCAAAGAGTGTTGGTCAATAGAATCAATACCAATAAAGCATCCCAAATCATGCTTCTTAGTACAAGCAGTACATATCGTGGTCGAAATAATGTTAAAGCAAACAAAAACACTAATCTCGACTCATACACAGACAAGGCAACCCCTACGGTTCAGTGAAAGGAACTCTTCATCGATGCATGTCGACAAGGTTTCAAAGTCAGCCAGAGAGCAGAGGAGGGTAAAAAGTTTAGTTGAATCCTTCACGGGCCAAGCAGCTTGATGGTGAGAAACACATGCACCTCGACTCCAGACATGGAATATTGCCACCCTATATTTTGTGGAAATATTTGGAGGGAAAAAACTATCAGCAAATATTGATATCTTTATTTTTAAACCTGGATTTGACCTAGTCACTCGCATACATCAATGTGAGAAAGAATGGAGGAAAGCAAGCTACTGGGACGAGACAGTGTGGCCACATATGTTCCCAAACACACTAGATGATATACCACATAAGTGGTATAAAATTTAAGAAGCATGTGGACACACATTCGATTGGAACAAAATAAAAAACAACTTCCTTAAAGACTTTGAATTCAGACCCGGAGAAGCACTGTAGCAAGAGGCAACAAGAGAAATATAAAACTTTTTGGAAAAACCAAGTCCCAAGGAGATTCAGAAAAAAGGAAAAGCTAAAGTCGATATGGGATCGACTTCGACTTGTAACTTAGTATCGACACACAGTCCATACAACTTCATAGCTCATTAAATAGATATGGAAAACATAATTTTTCCAGGGTAGAGTTTTTGATGGAAGAAAAACCATCCAGGAGTACAAAACTATGTAAAAACAATCTACTACGTGACCAAGGAAGAGAAAGAAGAAAAATAAGATAAAGAAAATCCTGACTTCCCATCAATCTATAATAAAGTTGTATAAGGAGAATGTCAATTGGATGAGTCAAAATCACGTGAATTAATGGATGCAGAAATCAAAACCAAAGAGTTCAACATCTCAATAGATGGTCGACCAAAAATGGCTAGAATAGGTGACTATTGGTTTGACGAGCAAACCATGGAAATATTTGATTTATTGAAATAATACCAGGATGTCTTTGGACAGGACTACAAAGACCTGAAAGGATTGGTACAAGAGATGGGTGAGATGAAAATCAACCTCATCCCTAGTGCCAAACCTATTAAAAAACGGCCATATAAGTTAGCACATAAATACAAGCCCATTGTACACAAGGAAATCAAAGCAATGTTAGTTGTTGGCATTATATATCCAATTGACAAATCGGAATGGGAAAGTCTGATGGTCGTGCAACCCAAGAAGCATGACCCAAATAAATTGAGAATATCTGTCAACTTCTGAGGACTAAACAAACTCGCAGTAATTGATCCATTCCTTATGCCATTTGTTGACGAGATCATCAATGAAGTCACGAGACATGAATTTTATTACTTCATCGATAGCTTCTTGATGAATATTTTTAATCACCTTTCTAATTTCTCAGAAATACAACCAAAATGATTATGCATTTAATTATCAATCTAGGGCTCATATAGAACTTGCGAACTGTCATGCAATGTATATGCAGGAACAACTATTATTTCTACTTGTTGTATTCATAGTATCAATTATTACATTTATTTTCAAAGTATAGACAATTCTCAAGCTATGGAAAGGTTCTACAAACTGTGGAAAGTAAATCACACTTGTAGGAATTGAAATATCACACTTGCAAGAAAGTAAACTCAAAGGCAGGAAAGTAAATGTCACGTTTGCAGAAAAGTAAATATGATAACTAATATGGTACAAGAGGAAATTTACACCAGCTGCAGGTATCAGGAATATGACTCAATTGTTTCTTGAAGAAACCCCAGCTATGTGCATTAAAACTAATTGCAGAATTGAAACTCTAAATTACTCTTGCATAAATTGAAATTCACACCACGCTTGTTGGAAATAAATCACACATGCTGAAAGGAAATTGATTACTACTTGTTGGAAAATAAATTAACTATGTCCTCGAAATTAGAGCCTAATCCTTGCCAAGATGATACCTGTCATTACTCTGAACAACAATTGCAATCATTGCGTTAAGCACATAATGAAAGACAATCCTATGTGAATAATCAATTGCAATATTGAATACATACAATGCCTCCTGAATAATTAACAACGTGAATTAATTGAATCACTCAGCAAATAATTAACAACTCACATAATTAAATCACACAAAGGGAAATTAAAGAAAACTACCTAAGCTACATAGCAATTTGTTCTATTGGAAATGGTGATTTGAAAATCTTTAGATGCTAAATTATTCTTTAAAACACACAAGATAACAACTAACTTGATTCAAAATATTCCATGATCGAATTGACAACTTTGCAGAACACTTGTGAATCTTTTTCTTTGCCAAAACTTCTTAAAATGATGATAATTTGCAGAATAAGTAAGATAACACAATAGAAAATAAAAGAACTCAATAAAAAAATATTTGATGATGAAGTTCACCTGTCCTAGGATACATTTCCAAGTCCCCTTTAATAGTGAGACTACTCTTCATTAATATCAAATGTCAAAATTACAATAAAAATGGACTTACAAAAGCCAATGTTGAAGTCACTCTTAAATTATGTTGCTCAACCTCATAAACAGAGGTTACCAATGAATTCATCTCAAAATTCTAAGAAAAATGAGTATATACTCGACCACATTCTAAACTGGCTCAATAAGACCCTCTTTACACATCAAATGATGCACTATGGCTCACATACGTGGCAATATGAACTAAGATTTTCATAGACAACATCTTAGCACAAAAATAACATCACCATCATGCTCCTCTCGAAAAACGAGAAAAATGAGTATAAACAAGGCTATGTTTATACAAGGTTCTCAATCGCACGCAAAACAATACAACCCATCATTGTTCCACTCATTGGAACGCATCCCAATAGACTATCTGTACCCTGTACAAAAATTTATGCACTCTTTTGTCTACCTCGGGATTCATGCCTGATCTAAATAGGGCGCGGACCCAACCGTGGTCCGAACCTCTAGTTAATTGTGACATCAAGGTTAAAACCGTCCCCATGGGAAGCTCCGCAACATGTGGTGTCATTGGTGCATTGGTTAAGGGTTGGGTATGTGTGGTAGAAGGTCACAGATTCGACCCCTGTAAACCTCTCCCCCTTTTGGTGCTTTGTTGTAATGTCATATGCTATGTATAACATTTAGTTTGGAATGCCCATGAATTTTGGGGTTTAACATTCAATACATATATCCATAGCATCGTGGGTTATGCCCTCAGTCCTATATTCCCTCCATTTAAACTTAAACCAAACCTTAAATAGCAATGAAACCATATATAGTTAAATCACATACCGTGGGTGTAATGGTAAGTTGTTGGGATGTTGGATGAGATACCCAGGTTTGATCCTTCAGGCTCTAACAAAATTTTATTCGACCTCTGCCATATTAGGTCAATGGGAGACTTCCACATGGTGGTTTCTCATTAGTCCACATATGCCACGTGTCGAGATCTGATTGGTCCACCTGGACTGTACAATTTCCATGTCACCTTGTCAACTCAACATGCCACATCATCAATTGCCTTCCACATTGTTCCATGTGGGGTTTCTACGTCATGACATGTACGGATGTGCCATGTGTCACCCTTCTAGTTGTTCCATGTGACACCCCCTTTGAATTTTTGACCTTTTTCACCAAAACTTTGAGGAGCCATAACTCTCTCATATGAACTTTGTTTGAGGAGATTTTTTCATCATTGGAAATCTGTCGTCAAGATTTACACAATGAAGTAGTTTTTAAGAGCATTTGAGATGATCAAATTTTGATAATTTTTGGATCCTCCTAGACCTCAATGAGTGTTTTGGATCCTCTTATATCATACCTTCCCACTAAAGAACTTTTGGACCTCCAAAAGTATAAATATTTCAACAACTTAGTGACGATAACTCTTTCTCACTCGTCCACCTTGTTGAATTGTTTTTCACAGTTTATTCAACAACTTAGTGATGATAAGGCTTCCTCACTCTTCCACCTTGCTGAAATATGTATGATTTCCATCTTGGTCTTGATCTTCTATATCTTCATCGAGGATCTTGGATTTTGGATACAAATTTTATATCCTTCCTGAACTTTCATAAACTCAAGGAAAACCAATTTAGATCAGTGTACTTTTGTTTGTTTCTCTGGAACATGGCTCTGACTTTATCTCCTATCAATATCTTTGGTCCTAGCTCATTGATTCCTCCATAAAAAAAAATTGCTCACTGATTCCGCAATATCCAAATCTGAATCATGTACTCAACATCCACTCCCATCTCCTTCTCTGTTGAACATAGTCTATCTTGGCAATCATAAAACCAAATCAAATGTTGATATATGCCTCGCCCATGTTGGACTCATTTTTCATGTAATGTTGATGTATCTATAGGAGTCTCTGAATGAATTCCTTGTTCATTTCCTCTCTCCTTCCCTGAAATCAACTCTAAACATGTTCTCCACAAACATTTGTATTGCTTGTCTTGCTTCTACTCAAGGTATANTCATTTTTCATGTAATGTTGATGTATCTATAGGAGTCTCTGAATGAATTCCTTGTTCATTTCCTCTCTCCTTCCCTGAAATCAACTCTAAACATGTTCTCCACAAACATTTGTATTGCTTGTCTTGCTTCTACTCAAGGTATACATCTACATGAACATGGCATAACGTCTTGGAGACGTTTATAGCATAAAGCATACTTATTTCACCTACCCTCTTTATAAACAAGACTATTTCTTTACCAGCTCTGGGAAGACATTGCATAGCTATGATGCTCTTTCCACTCTCAATCTACATGTTCTAACTGCTTGCATTCTTCCATTCCTTCGCCATCGATACTTTAGAATAAGAATGATATTACATAGACAATTCGATCCATATGTAGTTCATTAGATGATAATAAGATAATTACTATTGTATTCACTGTTGTCGAAAGGATTTAGAAATCCCTACAAGATTCCTCTCACTCTTGAAAATTCTATAAAAGGTGGCTATATAGAAATCCCTATAAGATTCCTCTCACTCTTTAAAATTATATAAAAGGCGGCTAATCGGCCATCTATTACAACAATAGAAATAGACTTAGAAGGTATTAGCATATGCATATTATCTTTGTTATTTTAGAAATATACATATTTACAATATTTCTAAAATGGAATCTTTTTTTATACCTATCCAGGGACAAATATAGGTGGCTTCTTCATGGACTCATTATTCCAATAGTACTGAAAGGAGTCTCATAACTTCCTATCTTTAAAAATGCCTCTAACGCTGATGTTGAATCTGACATTGAATCTGATGTTGAATCCAAGAAACCATTGGATCCAATTATAGATTTTCCCAGAAACCTATACAACCTCTCCTTTCAAACACCAAGCATTATTGTTGTGTCTTGGGAAACTTCCTTTGAATACACAAGTACATGTACATCCTGGAACACAATTGAATATCCTTTATCTTCCAAAGTTGAAACTGAGAGTAGGTTTACTTTTAAATCTGGAACATATACCATATGTTCTATTCCTGGAAATCCTCCCGACTCGAGCTGAAATATTACATATACAAATCCTCTTACTACTTGTCTGATGTTAGTTCCAGATCCTACAGAGCAATCTGTGTAAATTTCTGAGAAAGTAAGGAATACATATATCATTCTTGTCATGTGGTGATATGAACCACTATCCATGAACCATACCTCTATGTCTTCATATGTTACACATTTAAGACCAACCATGAAGAAGAATTCTCTGTCGAATCTTTTAGAAAGACTATCAACTTCACTTGAGGTTGCTACTTGTCTTCTTGTAGGTTCCTTTACATCTCCCTAGTTCTGCTTCGAACAAAAGTGTGGATAAAGTGTCCAACACTTCTCTATTTGATGTCCACTCTTACCACAATAAGAGAAGAGTTTATTTTTCCCATCTTGGAACCACAATCCCTTCTTGGCATTCCCCCTTTTCTTTTGTCTAGGAAAATGACCTTTTCTTTTGGCCTTCTTCTGGGATGGATTTTCTTGCAAGGATTGTCTTCTCCAAAATTTCGCCATACTATGGTTACTAGTTCCATAGGAAGCACATAGATACGTAGACCATAAATTCATACTAGTCTTACTAGTGGGAAATGCCTTCATTCCCCCTTTGGAATGCACATGTCTTCCCGGAGATGTCTTTCATATGTTACCTTTCCCTAGGTTGGAAGGCAAGACCAACTACTTATGAAGGACCTCTTCATTTTAATTTCTCCCTACTTCAACAATCATGGATCATTCTCCATCTTGAAGGGGAGAAGAAGAATATAATGAATCATCTTCCTCGATTATTATCTACAAACCTTTAATAGGAGATATCCCCTCTTCCATAAGATACTTTTCATTCTCTACTTTCCCAAATTCATGGAATGGTGCCAATATCTGGTCCTTGGCCTGCAACTTTCTTTCCAATTCATGAAAAATACCTTTATGGAATTCTTCATGACATATATATCGATCTTGAAGCTTCTACTTCTCCTCCTTGAGAGATTGTAGTTGCATCCTTAATTCAGAATTCTCCTTCTGAATCTATCGATTTATGTCCTTCTGGAGCCTTAACTTCATGAGAGCTTTACTCATATTGTCTTCTATAACAAAGAGATATGTGCTATGGAGTCTTCAAACACCTTCACCAACTTGAGTCTTGGACCTCATCACATTCACTTCCAAACACTTGTCAAAACTAGCTCTAATACCTACTTGATCTGAAAATCCTTAGATGCTAAATTATTCTTTAAAACACACATGATAACATCTAACTTGATTCAGAATATTTCTTTATCGTATTGATAGATTTGTATAACACTTGTGAATCTTTTACTTAGCCAAAACTTCTTAAAATGATGACAATTTTCAAAATAAGTGAGAAAGCACAACATAAAATAAAAGAACTCAATAAAACAAGATTTTATGACAGAGTTAACCTCTCCTAGGATACATCTCCAAGTCCCCTTTAACAGTGAGACTTCTCTTCATTAATCTCAAATGTCAAAATTACACTAAAAATGGACTTACAAAAGCCAATCTTGAAGTCACTCGTCAATTATGTTGCTCAACCTTCGAAACAGAGGTTACCAATGAATTCCTCTCAAAATTTTGAGAAAAATGAGTATAAACTTGACCATATTCTAAACTGGCTCAATATGAACCTCTTTACATGCCAAACGATGCATTATGGCTCTCATACATGGCAATATAAACTAAGATTTTTATAGACGTCATCTTAGTACAAAAATAGCATCATCATCGTGATCCTCTCATATTTTCATAGTCTATGTTTGGACATGGTGCTCAATGGCACACAAACCAAGACAACACCATCCCTTCACTCATTGGCATGCATCCTAATGCATTGTCTGTACCCTGCACGGAAATCTATGCACTCTTTTGTCTGCCTTCGGATTCATGCTCAGTCTAAATAGGGCACGGAGCTAATCGTGGTCTGAACCTCTAGTTAACCGCAATGTCAAGGTTAAATCCATCCATGTGGGAATCTCTTCAACATATGGCATCGTTGGTGTTTTGGTTAAGGCTTGGATATGTGTGGTAGGAGGTCATGGGTTCGGCTCGCGCAGACCTCTCCCCCCTTTGGCACTTTGTTGTAATGTTATATGTTATGTATAGCATATAGTTTGGACCGCCCATGGATTTTGGGGTTTAACATTCAATAAATATAACCATAGGATCGAGGGTTATGTCCTCGGTCCTATATTCCCACCATTTAAACTTAAACCAAACCATAAATAGCAATGAAACCATATATGGTTAATTCACATGTCGTGGGTGTAATGGTAAGTCATTGGGATGATGGGAGAGAGACCTAGGTTCGATCCTCTGGAATCTAATAAAATTTTGTTCGACCTTAGCCATATTAGGTCAATGGGAGACTACCACAGGGTGGTCTCTCATTGGTCCACATATCGAGATTTGATTGGTCCGTCTGGACTATACAATTGCCCTATCACCTTGCCAACTCAATATGCCATGTCATCAATTATTTTCCACGTGGCGCCATGTAGAGTTGCCACATAATCATCGTAGAACATGTACGGACATGTACAGATGTTTCATGTGTCACCCTTCCATTGGTGCCACATGGCACCCCCTTTGACTTTTTGACATGTTTGACCAAAACTTTGAGGGGCCATAACTTTCTCATATGAGCTTCGTTTGAGGAAATTTTTGTGTTGTTGGAAGTTTATCGCCGAGCTCTATGAAATGAAGTCATTTTCAAGAGCATTTGAGATGATGAAATTTTGAGCATTTTTGGATCCTCCTAGACCTCTATGAGTGTTTTGGATCCTCCTAGATCAAGTGGGCCATGCCTCCATAAAACAGAGTGCTAATATTATTCTATATCAACACTTACAACATGAATTAATTAAATTAATTAAACCAATCAAAAGAAATCAATTCATTACAAATATGCCAAGGAAATAAATCAAATGAATTAATTAAATCTCAAACTACGGAAATTATAAAACTACAATTAAAATAAAATCTTAATGAATTATTCCATTGTCATTCAGACATTGCTCTGAGAGTCCTCCATGAATAATGGAGAGAGTTCTCTCTTTTATACATAAATTTAATCGAAACTAGAAATAGCAAGTATCTAAATAGACCCACTTATGGATTTAATAAATCCATAGTGGTTACAACAATTCCCCAAATAATAATTAGTTTCCAACTAACAATTAACAATTAATGAATAACTCCAAGATATTTTGCTAACAATTAGCAAATAATAGACAAATTCCAAGATCTTTTGCTAACAATTAGCAAATAGCAAATAATAGACAACTTCCAAGATCTTTTGCTAACAATTAGCAAATAATAAATAACTCCAATATCTTTTGCCCAAGAATTGCAAGATTCTTGGTTAACCACTCAAATTAATATTTTGTCTTGGAATTGCAAAATTATCTTTGTATCTTTGATTTTCTTGGACTACTATTATGGTTGCACAAATCCATAAATGAAAATATGTGGCAGCATGGCTCATGGTTCCGACAACTCAAGGTTCCTTGGACAAGTTGCAGCATAGGTGGAGTTGCAGCAATGAGAGTCCCAACAATTGTACTTCAGGAAAATTGTAGCATAGGTGGAATTGCAGCGCAGAATAGTTCCTTGGTGAGCTACGAGAGATGTTGTAAGGAGTTGCAGCAATGAGTTGCAGCATAGAAGAGTTCTCTAGTGAGTTGAAACATTTTTTGTAAGGAGTTGTAGCAACCGTGTGGGAGTTGCAGCAGTTGTCGAGCGAGAGTTGCAGAAACTGTCAAGCCAAAATACATCATATGGCAATATCACAATCTACACAACAATATGTGTGGCACATCATCTTTGTAAATGAACTCAAAGATAAATGAAAATATGATCTTCCTCTAATGTTTACTCATAAATTCATGTAAAGTACTAAATAAATGTAATGGAAACACATTAAGTCTAAATCTCGCACAATAATGGATTGATACAAGGTATAGGTAAGAGAAAAGGGGTTAAAAGTAGGGAAAATATGGTATAAAAATATGTCATTTCCAGAGCCCGTCATCTCCCCTCAGTCGAAAATTTTGCATGTCCTCATGCAACCCAATACCTTTGTATCAACCAAGTTGTAAGGATCTTCATTAATTTGCAATAAGTACCAAAGCCGTTGCCAACACTTTTTCCATTTACCTTGAATGATTTTCTTTTTCAACTAATGATGATGTTAATTACCTATAGAATTTTTTTCCCAATGGCACCTAGAAACCTCTTCAAACAATGGTTGTACCATTTTATCAATTCTAGTGAAGTTGGAGCCATCTGCACATAGAGTTACAACATTCTGTAGCAGATTCAAAATATTGACATTTCATGCAAATAATAATTCAGATTGACGATATTTTTGGCAAGTGTGTTTATCGTTATTTGATTCCTCTATCTACCAAAAAATCACAAGAACCCAATGCACAAATCCCGATATATAACAAATAAGCGGCTACAGGAATTACAACGAACTGTGTAGGAGTAACAAAAAACGTTTTAGGCATTTTCTCATAAAATACAAACTGGGTTTCTATGAAGTTTTGAAAGAAGATTTTTACCATCCCATTGCATCTCCTCACCAAAAATTTTACATACCCAGATCACGGATCTCGAGATATGAGAAAATTGGTTGAAGGTGACAGTGTTTGATTTCTAGAATTTTACAAATTGGATTTGCTTGAAATTTTGAGGGTTTGTTCATCTTACCATAATACTTTTCCCCAACAACTTTCATGAATACTCAGTTCACAGTTTGAAAGATATCATCGGTTCAATTTCTCTTTCTTCGGGAACAAAACAAGTTTAAAAACTCATCAAACTCTTTAGAAAACAAGTTTGTGAGAAAAATAGTGACAATAATTTCCATATATCCATTTCACTTGGTTGTGTCTTGAATATTCCATTGTTAGCACATCATCCTCCCCCCCTAAACAAATAATATGACATCTCCTCATTTTGCACTGGAAAATAAATAGATTTTGTCTTTTCAATCTCAAAAAACAATTGTTAAAGGCTTAAATATATCTTCGATCATCAATCTAGAATTAAAAATGGCTACCCTGCCTATGGAAGTGAACTTCAACACACAATCTCAAAATTGGTTCTCTATTGAAAATTGGTGCTTAAAAAAAGAAAAACCAATCATCTCTCTGTGCTTTAAAAGATGTATATCACCTCTCTGTGTAAGTTTGCCTTTGCTTTAGCAAAATCTATCCTCATTAAATCCATTATTGTTGCTATATCCATGCTTGAATAACCATTAAAGCAACACAATGCTTGTTTACCATAGTGGAGGTGATTTTGGTTAACTATCTTGATTATGGATGGTTGTCAATGAGTGCCCATAATGTATTGCAAAAGACTGACAATGCTTAAACCAATCTTGGTAATGTGGATAATTGACGGTTTACAAGTGAATGGAAAAACACCCAGCAGCTTAAAAAGGGAATAATGTAAAAGAGTAATCATCCATCAAACAATGGAATGAAAAATACCCAAGTGAGGAACATAAAATAATTGTAACATTTTCATACATTCTCATCATTGAATCAGAACAATTAATGAAATCCCTTGTTCCATTTTTTAATCAATTTATTTCCCAAGTCACATGAACCTTCTACGGTGTTGTCATCAAACTGTCATGTTACTAGAAAAGATAAAAAAATATCTTATGAGCACAAAGACCACTTTCAGAAAATGCCTTGGCAGCAAGCAACTATGATGTTCCAAATTTCGTAAATACCCCTTGACCAACTCTCACATTAGATCTGGAAATGCTAATACAAAATTGTCATGAAAATCTGATATAGTTTGGAGTTACAAAGGCTAGACCCCTCATGATGAGTAAAACCAATGTATGCNATGATGTTCCAAATTTCGTAAATACCCCTTGACCAACTCTCACATTAGATCTGGAAATGCTAATACAAAATTGTCATGAAAATCTGATATAGTTTGGAGTTACAAAGGCTAGACCCCTCATGATGAGTAAAACCAATGTATGCATTAATAAATCATGGAGATAAACCAAGGAACTCATACCTTTGCTTTTACCCTTTTGTGTACAACATATTCTTATATAGGAATGGCTTCTAGAGCATCTTCTTCTATTATAGGTTCTTGTGGGGCAGCACATTCCTTCTTTCCAGTAGTTTCATGGGCATGTTCATGTCAGTTGTTGTTTGTTTGTTATTGGTTCTTGTGGAGCAACAACAGTGTCTTCTTGTGCTCCTACTATTGGATCTTGTGTGGTAGCGGTAGGGATTTTTTTTCTTACTGTTGGTTCTTGTGTGGAAGAAACAAGGTCTTTTATTGTTCTTATTGTTGGTTCTTGTGTGGCAATGACAAGACTTCCCATTATTGGTTCTTGTGTGGAAAGGATAGGTATTTTTTTCTTACTGTTGGTTCTTGTGTGGCAACGACGAGGTCTTTTATTGTTCTTATTGTTGGTTATTGTGTGGCAACAACAAGGCCTTGTATTGTTGGTATCATTCAATCCTTCTCATCCATGGATATTGGAGTGGAGATGGATAAGATGGTCAGGGAATGTTATGGGATGTAGAGGTGATGGTGTTCCCTCCCCAAATTGAAAACATTTTCCACCCCTGAGAAATGGAAAAACATGAAAAAGTAGGACATAGGCCTGAGTGTCTTTCCAAATACAAATCCATAGCATCTAATGAACCTAGAATAAATAAAAGAAAAATAAGCATGCATGCACTTCCCTCATAAGTCCATAATGTTTGTATCAACATCCTAATATGATATGGTCCACAATAATGTAGAAATTTTGCAAGGAAGAGCAGTGTGGAGCTTGGAATATGTAGCACAGTATAGATCTGGAACAAACTTTTAGTGTAGTAAGGAATCTTGGAAATATTTATTCAACTTGGAAATCATTATTCATAGAGCAACATGGAAATATTTATTTAGAGAGAAACTTGTATGGAATTTTTTATTTCTCACTTTATTTGCAAACCTTGTCTACCAGCAAGCTAGTTTTCAAACAAGATTTGTATGACTGGGCCCAAAGGGTTTTCACAGTCAAAATGTCTTTATTCCCGAGGAATTCTCGCCAGCAAGGTATTTTTCAAGCATTCTCAGGGTATGATGGTGCTTGAGATAGTTTTTCACCATCAAACTTATTAAGGGAAGAGGTAGGATAACATGGTAACTCGGCTTTGTAAGTGGGACAAGCTGACTTTATTATGTGGGTTAGGGGTGAGTGGAGCAGAAAATCATGGAAGTGATGGAGTGGTGGAGGCTGAAGTTTTGATTTAGGTGTAGTGGTTATATGAATGATATTCTAGTAAAGGTCATTGGATTTCAGAGATAACCACATAAGCAAATGAGACTTTATGAACTTTAGCATGCATGTATCATTGAGCTAAGAGAAAGGAAATGAATAGGCATATCATGGTGTTTGGTGAATGGGCATGATGATCATGAGATATTTTGGAAGGATTCCTTGGTATCAATGGAATGGTTTATGTAGATATGGTTAATGTGGCGATGACACTTTTTTTTAACTTTTGGAAATTTGGTGTTCAAACTCTTTAAATCAATTATTCATGTGTCTTGTTATCAATCCATATACAACTTTGAAAAAGTCTTCTTGTTGAGACATTGTTGGCCCAAGCACCTAAGGAATTTATATTTGAACATGGAACAACATATCATGACATTGCATCCTCATTATTGGACTTCTGGAGACCATGCCCATTTGGCATTAAATTTTTCTTCAAGAATTACGCATGCATCTATTGACCTCTCAATCCTCATGGGACCTGCAAAAAAACAAGCACTTACCTCCAATAAAATGTGAGATCATGGAAGAAGAGAGGTGTGTGAGCTATATTCATTCAATACATACACAAAAAAACAACAAGTAGTTACTTATAAAATGAAACCAAGGAAAAATGAGCGAAGAAAAAATCATTTTATACCTGTTGAGGGGTGGCAGTCGCCTTAGACTACCTAATAGAATTTCATCAATAATGTATTCGTTTATAGTCTGATTTGAGTGATTCCAAAGAAAAATTAAAATAGGATCATAGGGATACTTACAATATAAACATATTTTTAAAATGTCTTAAGGCGATAGGCCAAATCTGTTGAGTAACAACATGCATGCTAGTATTGTTTATGAGTTCCTTCCTAGACCAACAATCACTAAATCGAGTAAAAAATTTCCGTTTGATGTCATATTGAGTTGATTAAAATTGGAGATGAAATTATATTCACATATGTATCTCAATACAAACAATTTTTGAATCCAAGAAGACCTGATGGGTCAAATATGCCAATGAACATCCTAGGAGATAGATTTTTAGGAGTGTTGATTTAGGATAGGCAGATAATATTTTGGGCGTAAATTTCTCATATGATATCGAAACTCAGTGATTCATTTTTTTTTGTAAACTATATCCATATGAGAATGTACTCTAGAAACAGGTTTTCAATATCTATCCATTTAGGCATCCAAAAAGTAATTGTCCCAACTCTATCCTTGAGATGCCTACTCTACACCCAGTCAATGTTTTGGTCATAATGTTTTCATTTTAGAGCCAAATTGAGTAAATCTAATTGGGTTAGAAACTATAACTCAAGGGGTATTTATAATAGAAACATATTTTGAAAATATTCCCATTTGGTCTCTCAAAACATGATTGTCCTGACTGTGTTTTCAGTGAATTCATTAAGTCAACATGCCATAAAATTCAATAAACAAGTGATAGATCCCAAATGGTGATCCTAATAGGTGTGAGTGTTTGTAGGCGTGTAATTTTAAATGTAATACATCCACATACCAAACATTTCAAACATCGAGTGCCTATATCGGCTTACACAGCGTCTTGCAGCAGTTGTTGCAGCTCCTAAAAAAATGATATGACTTTTGAAATAATTTTTGTGTAATTTTATGGGTGTGTTATTTTCAATGTAATATGTTCAAAATAACCCAAAATGTTATATGAAAATAAAAACCGACCACATACCACGATGATCGTACAAGTCTCAAGCTTGAAGGACTCTATACTCCCTTACACTTTCTTCAGTAAAATTCTTATTCACCGATGCCTCCATCCTCTTGCCAACTTCCTACAAAAGAGAAATTATTACTATGGGTATCTCTTACTACACCATGTGTTCGGGAGTTCTTTTCTTATATTCTACAGTTCTAAAAATTAAACACACCTCACAAGTTGAAAGGAAACACATGCTAGAAAACATTATAAATACACACTTAACAAAAACAAATAGAATTGATACTAGAAATAATATTGCACCATTGATAGTTCCCCAACAACGATGCCAAAAATGACGGGTCTTTTTAATCACCTTTCTAATTTCTCATAAAGACAACTAAAATGACTGTGCATTTAATTATCAATTTGGGGCTCACATAGAACTTGCGAACTGTCGTGCACCATATATGCAGGAACAACTATTCTTTCTATGTGTTGTAGTCATAGTATCAATGATTGTGTATGTGGTTAAAGTATAAACAGTTCTAAAGCTTCGGCAAGGTTCTACAAACTGTGGAAAGTAAATCACACTTGCAAGAATTGAAATATCACACTTGCAGGAAAGTAAACATCACACTTGCAGAAAATCAAATATGCTAAATACTGTGTTGGAAGAGGAAATTTACACTAGTTGCAAGTATCAGGAATATGACTCAATTGTTTCACAAAGAAGCCCTAGCTATGTGCAGTAAAACTAATTGTAGAATTGAAACTCTAAATTACTCTTGCAAAAATTGAAATCCACACAATGCTTGTTGGAAATAAACCACACATGATGAAAGAAAATTGATTAACCATTTGTTGGAAAAGAAATTAATGAAGTCCTCGAAATCAGAGCCTAATCCTTGCCAAGATGATCCATGACATTACTCCTAACAACAATTGAAATCATCATGTTAAGCACATAGTTAAATACAATCTTATGTGACTAATCAATTGCATGATTGAATAAATGCAATCCCTCTTGAATAATTAACAACATAAATGAATTGAATCACACAACAAATAAATAATTACATATTATTATTAATCTCCCTTATTTCTTTTTCCTAACCCTAATCTAATATTCTTCTTATATCATTAATCTCCCTTCTCTCTTTATCATATCATATCTTCTTTCCTTTATCCTTTCTAATATAATCTCACCTTAATCTCCCCTTTTATTGATTTACTATGAAACTTAATCATTATCTTTAATCAAGACCTTTAATTCTTCCTTGTCCCCCTGTATTTGATACATGATTAATTCAATACTATAGTACCATCTTAATTTAATACTTTATTACTTTATCAAATTAAGACTTGCTTTTAATATTTTTAATTCTCACCTAATCTTAACAACCTCGTTCACCCCATTTTTTACCGTTCTAGCTTACCTAATACCAACGACTACTTCCAATTTTCCATTATATGTATTTATCTAAACACTCTTTTACAACATATCAGCTTCTTATGTCCTTGATGATGGGTGGATTTTCCACTCAAAACGTTGGACGTTTCAAAACTCCATACACAGTTTTGATCCAAAATTCTCTCTAGCATTATGACTAGCTGTGAAAATCTGCATACTCAAATTCTTAGCCTCTATGGAGAGGACTGCCTCAAGGAGGCCCGGACATTCAGAAAACTCAGAATAAAAATATTTAAAAGAGTTGTTGACCTTACCTTGTTGAAGCGATGTTGTGACTCCAATATTCTCCCTCCATTTACATGCCTCCACCAACGCATTTGATGTCGTGATCTCAATCGTATTCTCACTAGGGCCAGCAGATTATCTTTATTAATCTATCCACCCTATTATTTTCTCCCTTTTCCTTGATGATTTCCTCCAACTTTATTCTCATTATTTGATAACCTTTTTAATGTCTTTCTTATTATATTAATCCCTCCCTTAACCTAACCCCTCTCTTACATTTACATTTTCTCATCAAAACCTTTTATTCTAAATTATTATTAACTTATGAAATTAATTACATATTATTATTAATCTCCCTTATTCCTTTTTCCTAACCCTAATCTAATATTCTCCTTATATCATTAATATCCCTTCTCTCTTTATCATATCCTATATTTTTTCCTTTACCTTTTATAATATCATCTTACCTTAATCTCCCCTTTTATTGATTTACCATGAAACTTAATCAGTATCTTTAATCGAGACCTTTAATTCTTTCTTGTCTCCCCTTATTTGATACACGATTAATTCAATACTTTAGTATCATCTTAATTTAATACTTTATTAATTTATCAAATTAAGACTTGCTTTTAATATGTTTAATTATTTTTAATTCTCACCTAATCTTAACAACCTCACTCACCCCATTATTTATCGTTATAGCTTACCTAATGCCAACAGCTACTTCTAATTTTCAATTATAATTATTTATCTCAACACTCTTTTAAAACATATCAGCTTATTATGTCCCTGATGATGGTTGGAGTGTCCACTAGAAACGTTGGACGTTTCAAAACTCCATACACAATTTTGATCCAGAATTCTCTCTAGCAACAATTAACAACTCACATAATTAAATCACACAATGGGAAATTAAAGAAAACTACCTAAGCTACAGAGCACTATGTTATATTGGAGTGGGCCCTGCCTCCATAGAACAGAGTGTTGATATTATTCTATATCAACACTTACAACATCAATTAATTAAAATTAATTAAACTAATCAAAATAAATCAATCTCTTACAAGTGTGCCAAGGAAATAAATCAAATGAATTAATTAAATCACAACCTACTAAAATTATAAAACTATAATTAAAGTAAAATCTTAATGAATTATTCCATTGTCATTCAGACATTTCTCTAAGAGTCCTCCCCGAATAATGGAGAGAGAGATCTCTTTTATACATAAATTTAATGGAAAGTAGAAATGGCAGGTATCTAAATAAAGCCACTTATGGATTAAATAAATCCATAGTGGTTACAACAATTCCACAAATAATAATGAGTTTCCAACTAACAATTAGCAATTAATGAATAACTCCAAGATCTTTTGCTAACAATTAGCAAATAATAGATAACTTCCAAGATATTTTGCTAATAATTAGCAAATAATAGATAACTTCCAAGATATTTTGCTAACAATTAGCAAGTAATAAATAAGTCCAAGATATTTTTCCCAAGAATTCCAAGATTCTTGGTTAACCACTCAAACTAATATTTTGTCTTGGAATTGCAAAATTATCTCTGTATCTTTGATTTTCTTGGAATAATATTATTGTTGCATAAATCCGTAAATAAAATATTTGATGGCATGGCTCAAGGTTCCTTCAACAAGTTGCAACATATGTAGAGTTGCAGCATCGAGAGTTTCAGCAACTGTGCTTCAGGCGAATTACAACACAAGTGGATTTGCAGCAATGAGAGTTGCAGCGCAGAATAGTTCCCTGGAGAGTAGCAACAATTGTTGTAAGGAGTTGCAGCAACGCATTATAGCGTAGAATAGTTCCCTGGCAAGTTGCAACAATTGTTGTAAGGAGTTGCAACAGTTGTCGAGCTAGAATTGCAGCACTCTAGAGTTGCAGCAATTGTTGAGCCAAAATACACCTTATGGTGATATCACAATCTGCAAAACAACCTATTTGGCACATTGTCTTTTCAAATGAACTCAAACATAAATGAAAATATGATCTTGTTCTAATGTTTAATCATAAATTCATGTAAAGTACTAAAGAAATGTAATGGAAACACATTAATTCTAAATCTCGCACAATAATGGATTGATACAAGGTTTAGCTAAGTGGAAAGGGGTTAAAAGTAGGGAAAAGATGGTATTAAAATATTCCATTTCCAGAGCTGGTCACTTCCCCAGATACAATCAGGAACCTATAGAAAGAGAAGATCAGGAAAAAACTACATATGTCTCCAAGTTTGGATCATTTGCATACCGAGTAATTCCATTCAGCCTAAAAAATGCCCCAACAGTCTTCTCTAGGATAGTGTTAAAAGCATTCCAAGAATATATTTACAAAACAATGGATGTGTACTTTGATGATTGGACCATCTACAACCTATTGAAAGACCACATCCAATGGCTAAGAATGATGTTGGAAAGATGTAGGAAAATTCTCTTGTCCCTAAACATCAAAAAATGCATCTTTTCCACACCTATAGGAATAATGTTGTGACATATCGTATGCAAGGATGGAATTAAATTCAACATGTCCAAGATCAAAGTCATCCTCGACTTGAAAACACCAATGAACCAGAAACAAATCAAAATCTTCCTTGGACACACTAGATAGTATAGAAAGTTCATCCGTCACTACTCCAACAGCACTTTTCCAATTGATGAGATATTAAACAAAGAAGTTGAATTCCTCTGGAGTCGGTAATGTGACAAATATTTTGAATTACTAAAAAGAAAATTGGTAGAAGCACCCATCCTAATATTTCCAGACTGGTCAAGGAAGTTCCATGTTCATGTGGATGCATCCAATGTCATTTTCGGCTCAGTCTTATCCCAGCCATACGACGCCATGGTCGACCACCCAAATGCATATGCCATTCATAATTTAAATAAATCATAAAGGAACTACTTGATGACGGTGCATGAATCGCTAGAAATGATTTTTTCCCTGCAAAAATTATATCACTATCTATTAGTAGATCCTTTTATATTTTTCACAGACCATTAGGTGTTGAAATTTCTAGTAAACAAGTCAGTCCATCAAGGGAAAATTTGTCGATGGATACTACTCTTTGAAGAATTCGACTTTGAAGCAGTAATTTGACCAAGAAAGAAGAACGTTGACCTAGATCATTTGTCCCAAACTGAGATAGGAGAATACCCGACTGGAATAGATGATGACTTGCCAGATGCGAATTTATTCAGGGTTGAAGCAACTCCCTAAGAACTAGAAGAAATTGCAAATTTTCTAGAAGAAGGGAAGGCACCTAAAGATATCCCAGCCAACAAGCGAAAGATCATAGTAATGAAATCCACTCCATTCACTCTCGTGAATGGATATCTCTAAAAGCTAGGAATTGATAATATTTTTCTAAGATGTGCATTAAAGCATGAAGGTGAGGACGTCGTTAATGAGGCACATGCATGCCTAGCAGAAGGTCACTTTCAATCTGACACGACAACTAGGAAAATCCTTCAAGTCTGTATTTGGTGGCCGACCTTACAAAAAGACTGTCGAGAATAGTTAAAGAAATGCGACAAGTGTCAGAGGATATGCCGACCATTATGGAAAAATGAGATTCCCTTGCATTTAGTAAACCCCAGTTTATCGTTTGAAATTTAGGCCATTGATTTTTTCAGTCCATTCCCAAGAAGAGAAAAAATCTTAAGGAAAAATACATCATTATAATCGTCGAGTACTTAACCAAATGGGAAAAAGAAGAACCAATCAAGAATTGCACAAAGGAAACAACCGCAAAATTCATCTACGAAAACATAGTAACCAAATTCAACTACCCTTTGACAATAATCGATGATCAAGGAACCCACATTATCAACAGTACAATTCAAGTATTGCTTAAGAAATTCATGATCGACCATAGAAAGAAAACTGCATATCATCCACAAGCCAACAGAGTGTTGGATCATTTAACAAGACATTACACAAGGGCCTAACAACAGTATGTGGACTTGACAGAGACGATTGGGATGATAAAGTTCCAGCAATATTGTGGGTCTATAGAACGACGCATAAAATATCGACTGGCCAAACGCCATTCAAGTTAGTCTATGGTCAAGAAGTAGTAATCCCGTTACACTTTTGTGCTAATGCAGGTGAGATAGCCTCTATCCCAGAATTCAACCATGTTCTTAACACACGAAAACACTTTTATCAACTAAATCAATTAGAATAAGAAAGGATGTTGGTGCAACAACATCAGGAAATCCAAAAGAATCAACAAAAATCTTGGCACCATCGACATCTTAAAAAGAAGGATATTAATGATGGAGACTTGGTACTTTTATATAATAGTCAGGTAAAAGGAAAACCCATTAAGCTATAAACTACATGGTTGGGTCCGTATGTGGTTGAGGACATTCGTCCATCCGGAGAAGTACAATTAAAAACTTTGCAAGGGCACCCTTTCAAAAAACTAGTCAATGGGGGGCCCGCTTGAAAAAAAATCATACATAGCAGTCTCAAGTCATGTTGGTGAAAACCTCTTTTGGGGTACCAGTAGGACTCGACTAGGTCAAAAAACCCTTGGGGCGGACTAAGTCAAAAGTGGAAATAAAAGACCAAATAAAGAAAAGGAAAAAAATCAAATCAAAAGAAAAGCTAATCAGTAAAAGAAGCAGGACTAAGAAAAAACAAAATTAAGAAAGTAATCAATAAGTTGATTGCCATAATTAGGTACAGAAAATTGATCGAAAACTATAAGTTGTATGACCAACTCAAACTATCAAAGCATTCACTCACGCAAAATAGTTGAATATGAGGAGAGAACATAATCCCTGGTCAACAATCAAAGAAGAAATGCATAAATCAAGAGCAAATTCAGTACCCAGACAAGATTTGTGCCATTAGTTAAACAAACATATTATTCGATCAATTGAAAGGGAAGTGCATCATCTAATCAAACAAAAAACTTGTAACACCCCCTCTCTAAAACTTTGATTATATGTAATTAATTGTAATTAATGATTGACATGCTATGGCATGCAAACAATGTAAATGTATTAATTATCAATAAAAAAATGCCAACAACTGACTGTGGGGGTGAATCCTTGAGTACTGGCCATGATACCACTAGAGGAATGAGATAATGGTTCATTAGGATAAAGGACTAAAACTTGATATTATTTATAATTTTCCCTCGGCCCTGATATCAAGGAAAATTAGTTATTGAGGGACGATTGGTGGTTGAGCAACCAACCACCCTCAATGAATATAGGAATGGGAGGTCGGGTTAGGACAACATAAGTTGACAGCCAAAGGTACCTAGCATGCCATTCCACAATCCCTAAGTTCAACTTGAGTTCCTTATGACAGAAGGAAGGGGACAAGGAGAAAACCTTCCAGATTTTGTGCAGAAGATTCACGAGGGGATAGGAGAAGAAGAAGGCAGCAGTGTGAAAATGGGGGGGCGGAATGGGCATAGAGAGAGAGAGAACTCGAGAGGGGTTCTTAAGAGAGGTTGGAAAAAAAAAGTGTAGGAGAGGCCCAGGTGTGGTCTGAGAAAAATGAGTCTCAAGTAAAAACTTGGTTACAAGGCTAGTTTGAAAGCCTCGATACCAACCTGAGCTGAGAAGGTCGTGAGCTTGATGTTGGAGAGCATCTGATAAATATCGTAAGGGCTTAGCCTAGGTGGGTACGAGAAAATATTGACTAATATTGATATGAAGGAGCGTAATATGCACATGTTAATCTCCCTGAGGACCTAAGAGAAACTCCCTGGCGGTATCATGGCTTGGCACAGAGGTGGCCTGCTGCCGAAGGTACTAAGCGAGCAGAGCCTATGGTTTGGTGGAAAGGTCAACACCCACAGTCAGTTGGCTGGAAACAAATTGAAACAGATAATTATTCCTCACTCTATGCAACCTAATTGAAAGTAGAGGATTTATGCCTGTAATGGTTTATAATTGTGTATGCATGTTTTATGGGCTTGTCATTATCCCACTGGGAAGCCAATATGATTGCATGATAATGTATCCTATTAGAATTGCATGTGTATTGCACATCTCAACATGAACACACTATAAATGTTCTAAACTATGGAAAATAAGCATGTATCTATGAATTTATAGCTCGCGCAATAGAACAAACATTGTGGAAAAAAGGGATTTTCCTGAGTAAGGTTCAGAGCCAAGAGGGCCTATTAAAAAACTTAGAAAGAAATTGGAAGAATTATTGAGAGTTTAATTCTTGAATCTGACTGCTAATCGGGAGAGAACCCATGTTTTAAAGCCCAAGTTAACAACAACCATTGATCTGTCGAGGGATCAGAGGTAGGGAATATTGACCATTGGTCGGGGAGTGAGCCATCAGAGCACTCCAACACTAAGTTATAGCATGGCTCTGACATGGGTGATCATTAATCGGGACATGGGTGATAATTAACCTCTGTTGTAGATCGCTAGACTTCCCCATTTAAATGATAAGAGGGAAATGATGATGTCATGCGACATAGACTGCCAACTCGGCAACCCATGTGTCCTAATAGTGACACGTGTCACCAAGGGAGTTGTTAAGGGACATGAATATCTAAGAAGAGGTTGGAATTTTTATGACCATTGGCTTTAACATATACCGTAGGATTTGGATGTTCAAATATCTTGTCCCTTCATCAGAGAAACTAGTCTCGGAGGGACAGAGTGCGGGGTTGATAAGGGACTCTGATAGAGGATATTCTGAGAGACGATTTGGACCATAGATCGGGATAGATCTCTACCGTTAATTGGTAAGTGGTGAGAATAAATCTCAGTCATCGATTTGGTGCAAAAAAATATCCTGCCACTTTGTTGAAGCAGGCTAGGACACCTGTAGAAGACAAACTCTGAATCAACAAGGACCGTTGATCTATCGAAGGGTTGATGGATTAATCTCGACCGTTGAGGTTGAGTGAGGGGGAAATGGCTCTAGATCCTCCTTCCATGCCTTACCCTATGAGTGTGAAGAGAGAGAAGATGACAGTGGCCTGACATGTCACGCCAACATGGCAGTCGACGTGTCCTGAAGGACGACAAGTGTCAGTACCTGTATGGACAAACCAAGTGTTCGGTGATGGCGTGTATGCCACATCAAACCACGTAGGATATCCACGTGTCAAGAAACGACTACGCCATGTGTCATGGCAATTTGGCACCTTGAGGGAAGGTCTGCAATGAGTCATGGATTCCATGTGTCACGATAGGTGGTAGGTCGTGGAAATTTCTGCGTGTTCAAAGGATGACACCTATCATACTATAATTTGTACAAAGGACCGAGTAGGAGTCCACGTCAGGATAAGTCTGGGAACGGGTGTCTAATTCCTATATATTAGATATACGAGTCGAGAGATCTAGATCATTCGTTGGAGTTTGAACGGTTGGAAAGGTTGTGTGTTGGCAAAGAAAAATGTCAATGAATATAAAGGATTTTGTGAAACAACAAGTGTCATTGATCTACTGATAGACGAGAGTTAATCTCAATCATAGATCGCCTTAGGGTCCATTCTTGTGAGTAAACAAAAGTGGTGATGTCTTGATGACGTGGTTTGCCAACTCGGCAGCCCATGTGTATAGAGTAGTGACAGGTGTGACTAAGCGATTGGCTGACAAGGTAAAAGTGGGCCCCATTGGGCAAGGGGGATCCTCTGGAACTTCATTTTATTCCTGGTCATTGGATCTACGGGTCGGTAAATCTGGACCGTCGATGTCAAAGGCATTGTCGTTGGAGGTAGTAGGATGGAGATGAACAAAAGGATGAGATGACAAGTAGCAGAGTCCTTGGTGGAGCCAAGAACAAAAGAAAAACTCGACAAAGAGGGCATGAATGAGTTAGAATCATGAATGAAGAACATTCGTAGGGAGTGAATGGAAGAAATAGATTGGTCAAGGCACTGGCAGAATTTTATTGCCTAGGGAATGGAAGCTCGTATATGGAAGGAGGAAACAAATTTCCTAAAGCAAGCAAGGATTTGACATTTTATTGGTGCACCACAAATTGCATAATTGAACGACTGGAAGAAAGAAGCCTCCAAATTATTCATCAGACGGTATCACAATGGACATATCTTGTTGAATTACCCATCCAGCATCACCGGAGGACTAATCACATAATCACAGGAATACCACATGGGGGTACACCTCTAACCAAAACCCTAAACTTAAGCGACTGGATCCAGACTCTCACAGGGGGGGCTTCGACCAAGAACTCAAAAGGGTTGTTGATTAACAGAGTGACCGACCTCCGAGAAAAATGGACATGCATAATAATTTATTTATGCTTCACAGTTGTCGATCGAGCTTCATATGTGAAGCTCACAATGTTTGAACCAATCGGTCAAATATTGGAGTCAGGGGCTCAATTCATCTTGGTTGGATAGTTATCCACTTTGATTAAAAGCAAATACAAGGATTTCCAAGAGAATAGTCGATCCATCAAATTCCCATCGCTTCTAATTTGGATCGCCATGAGCCAAGTCGGCCCAGTTGGGGAACCCACATTTTCTCTAAAACAGATCACGACCATGAACAACTATGTCGCCTTTGCACCAGGAGAAATCATATCATCAGAGTCTCCCCCAACCGAGGTAATGTTTAAATGTTGGGTGAATCATGTGAAGAATGTCTCCCACAAATGGATAGTGGAACAAAAGGTTCGTTGGGCCTTACGACCAAGTGCCCATACTCAAATAAGCCTTGACCACACCAATCTTTGGTGTGGAATCAATGGAGGGATAGAATATCATCGACAAAGCTCCAAATCTTTCAGGAGATTGAAAGACAATTGGGGTTTCAAACACCAATTCCACCAGATGTATTGAGTGACAAATCGAATATAATAACTCCTTTTAATAATGGATAATAGGAAAAAGAGAGGGAATCAACCTTATATACCACACCATTTGTCCCAAATCTAGACAAAAAATCTAGTTCCCTAACAAAGCAGACTCCGACCAAGAGAAAACAACAAGAACAAGTAGCTAAGGGTAAACAAGTCGTCGACTTTGACGTAGATCCAGAAGACATAAATATCCTTTGGAACGAAACATTCCAGTCGGATACTGCGTTGGACTTCAATGACCCATCGATAGTAAAAAAAAATGTCCCCCTTTACCAATAAGCTAACCACAAATAATTGAATGAAATAAAATCAGACTCGACGGGATCAGACTGTCACAAGAAATATTTTGAAGTTAAGTGTTGGAACTCAATTTCAAGAATTGATGGCAGCAGCAGATGCAAAGAAGGTTGAAGTGAGAAAAAACAAGGAATCCCTGGAAAAGTAGATCGAAACGAAAAAGAAGGAGAAACAAAGAATTGTGGATCAACAACAACATAGCACAGGTCATTCGACACCAGTTGCAACACGTCGGTCGAAAATCATTCGACCTGGCCCTATTAAGAAACTTGTTCTAAAGAAGTAGCGCACACACATAGTCAACCTAAAAAGATATTCACCACCACCTAAGGTGACTCCAATTATTGAATAAACAAATGCAGCAAAACAAGAGAAGAAATCAAGGGCAGGGAAATGACAAGTATCATCAAAGGAAACTATTTCAGATCCTCCCTCTAATCACGACAATCAAGAAAGTGTTTCGCACTCAAAATTGGATGAGGCTGACCAACATCTGCAAAATGAAACTACAACAAAGGACACAATAGTCGGGTCGACCCCATTGGATAGGTCGAATCCAATCGACTTGTCACAACCAAAAATAGGGCCTAGCAAAGAGAGTCAATTGGGCCAACCCAACCTTATTAAAGTGCCATACATGCAAAAACAGACAAAAAGAGAAACAATTGTGCACACTCAGGGGTTTGCACACACTATACTAGTACAAAATTCAATCATTGCACAACCCATCTCGATACCATCAGATGAGTCTAACCCCTTAGATAAATAAAATAAAGAAGTGAACAAGACCCAACATAAATATCAAGAAATTAGGGACGATAATACTAAACCAGGGTCTCCCAAGAAAGAAATTGTTCCACCACAAAATCCTCCTTCAAAAATCCCCAATAAGGGCCAATCGATTCCTCTAGAGTAGACCAAGTATACAGATAAAGACAACACACAAGTTTAAGGGGAGAATGATGGTAGAACAAACCCCGGCACACAAAAAGGAGTAGGTGAGACTACTAAGCAAGACCAAGGACAAGATGATACAAGCAAAGACAATGGCATTGGATCCTAGAAATAGAAGAACCTGTAGAAATGAGCAGCAAAAAGAAAAACACCATTCATAGAAAGGATAACACTCCAAGGGAAATCACGTTTACAACCTTCAATCCATTCGAGTCAAATGAGCCCCCTACAGAAACAATATTCAACCTAGTAGTCACATCGAATGAACAGATGCTCGACTTGTATGATGAAGTCAACAAAGAAGCAACAAAGAGGTAGAAGAGATCCCTTAGAGATGGTCTTGACTGACAACAAGGATAAATAAGGAGAAAAATATATTAAATGACTACACTCTACTTGCCAAAGAGAAGTTGGGCATTGAACACCTGACAAAAGGAGTCGACCCTTTAGCAACAATAAAAAGTTTGGTCAAAGTAGTTATATCCACGAGTGATAGCAATCAGGCAGAAATCGAGCACCTAAGACAAGAAAGTAGAGAACTCAAACAATCACACAAGAGGTCATTGAGGAATAATCAAGTTGGATTGGCTCAGCAGACAACAATTCTGCAGTCAGAAATGGGAAAATTCAAGAAAGTATAGGACCAACTAGAATTGGCCAACTCACAGGAAGCCACCTTAAGTACAATACTCAATAATTGGTCATTATATTTTTCTACCACTTACAACAAGTTGAAAACACAAAAAAATTGTAATCATCGAATTGAGAACAGCTCGACTACTCACCACTAATGCAAATTCCAAACAATTCATATCTAATTAGCTTGAAAAATAAAAAGCAGTCGAAGCAGAACTATCTAAACAAGAAAGGGAATGGTTGAAAGAAGTAGGAAAATCCCAAATGATAACATATCAGGTGGTTAATCATCTCGTCCAAATCAAAGAGAAAACACAAGAAGCCAAAAACTATTTCGACCCAGAATCGACTGCAGTACAGGAAGCATCCCTGACAGGAAAATTAGAACTTTTGGGGCAAATGAAGACAGTGGGGATAGAAGCACAAAACTTGGTCGAAGATTGGAAAATGTTCTCAAAGAACTTTCTGCAAATGACTCCATCTATATATCAAACAACATTTGAGGGGATACCACACTTACCTGCAAAACAGTCAAGAGAAACATCGACGTACCGACATAATTTCCAGTTTTTCAATCCCTCTCCATCTGAGTCAAATATTTTGACTACCAACCATCATTCAAGAAACCCAGAAGTAATTATTGAAGGCTCAGAAAAATCCCATGTACAAATCAAAACGACACCTCTGCCACCAAATATAAGAATGCATGAATGGGAGATTCCTCAAGAGACAAATGAATAGATAATACAGCCAATAGAAAATCCATGAACCAACTGGAGACAAACAAGCAAAGGGAATCCAACACTGCTCGACACTAGCATCTTTTTCTTCTCTATTTCTCTCTCTCATTCTCATTTTGTAAATATTTTTCAATGCATTAACCACACTCCCTGCTTGCTCGGGATGAGCAAGGAATTGAGAGGGGGGGGTTGTTTTAGGGGTTAGTCGGCTCTACCGACTAGACCCACCAGTTGATTGTATTATTAGGTTAGGAAATTCGTTCGAATATAAAGTTAGAGTCGACCGGCCAAATAGTTAGGAAATGTAACAGATTGGTAACTGTACATCACACACACACACACACATATATGTGTGTGTGTGTGTGTGTGTGTGTGTGTGTGTGTG
>SNQJ01S0000799.1:511349-547847 GCA_010110895.2 Picea sitchensis | reverse complement strand
TGTCTTATCATGATTGATAAGGTGCACAAATAGATGAACTCCAAAGTGGTCCCCTTATGGTGAAAGCCCTCACGGGAAGCCGCTTTGCGGATTGAGTTATCCTAGAAGAATGGTTGGAGGACCCATGCTCTCATTATTGTCTTCTCATGATTAATAAGGTGCACAAATGGATGAACTCCAAAGTGGTCCCCTTATGGTGAAAGCCCTCACGGGAAGACGCTTTGCGGATTGAGTTATACTACAAGAATGGTTGGAGCACCCATGCTTGTATGTGGAATAATGAGATGAAGATCAAGGAAATTGTTGGTGAAATTATCCTATATGGATAGTGCTTGTCATGTCATTTTCGGTGGTATGTGGAATGTCACATAACTCTTCATGGTTTGAGAGTTATGGCCTTACGAAGATGAAGGACCCCCACATGAAGGCTTGAAGCCCCCAAGGTCAAAGAAGTCAAAGTGACCAAAAAGAAGAAATCATTATTTAAATGATAAATTAAAGTGACAAAGTCAAGGTGGAGTATTTAAATAATAAACTGAAGTGACAAAATCAAGAAATGATCAAGTAAGGTGACAAAATCAAGAAGGAATATTTAAATGATAAAGTATTGGAGAACTTTCTATTTATGGAAAGTGGTTAACCCTAAAATAAGTAAAATAGGTTAAGTGACCTAGAGGATTAAAGTATAAATAATATAGCAATGGTCTCTTATAGATTATCCTTTTTGTGGATCAATGGAGAGCTTCGTGTGAGAATAACTTTTGGAGTATTGATGGAGAGCTTCTTGAGCATTTTTGGTGTGGAACACTTGAGCATATTGAAGATATATAGGTGACTGAGGTAAAAAAAGGATATCTAAGCTGAATTTTAGAGGGAAGGTGAAGAAAATAGGGCCAGAATTCAAGGAATGATAAATTATTTTCATGATGCTTTCTAAGGTATGTTATTTACAGGACATCTCACCATTTTCGCAATAACTTTTTTTCTATAATGATTCAGACTGTTATATTGATATGCCATTGAGGAAACATATCCAAGTATCTGTGGTAAAAAATTCATCCTGTGGGTCATTGTATTTTTGGAGATACACTCCGTGGAAAATAGGGTTTGTGGCTAGTTCTGAAACTAGTCTAAAACAGGTGTTTCGGGTAAAAACGTCATAACTTCTTCATAACAGATCCAAATTCAGTGAGACCAATTGTGTTGGTTATATTATTGTCATTAGTAGTTTTTTTAATAGTTTCAGATAGATTCAACAAATATTCTGTGCAAGGCATGATCTACAAGGTCGCTCTCTAGAATAAGCCAGAATTCAGCAAGGTATGCCATTTTTGCTATAACTCCTTTTCTGAGAGGTTACAAGTAGTGACACCTGGAGGAATTGCATAAAACACACTGAAGAACATTGTATATCAGTTTTATATCTTATTCATTACAGGTACAAAGTTATGATTATTTCAAGTTAGGGTTGTTGACTAATCCAAAACTAGTCATGGTTGAGACAATCAGATGATGAGTTGGCACATACATGAGGTGTATAGTTGATGATGTTGGTACATATTTATGAGTAATTGAAACATGATTGGTATATACTTGTTACATGGTTGGATGCACTTGTTTATGGTACATGTTGATTATCGGTTGTTTGGCACAGGTTGGTGCATGGTTGATGCACTTGTTTATGGTACAGATTGATATCTGTTGAGGATTGTTGCCTCATCTCAGTTAGTGTTGAGGGTGTAATCTGAGTCTTGCATTATAGATCTAGTTCTCTTGTAGAGGTGTACTCTATTCAGTTGTTGCTGAAAAACCCCAAGGATTGTAGTCTATAATAAAAAGAAAATTGTACATACATCTTGTGTTCTTTGTGTTCCTTGTGGTGATGACTTGTTGATGATATATTGTTGATATATGTTGACATTTAACTGGTTATAAATGACAGCAATGAGTAATGAGTTAATGGTGATTTTTAACTAAGGAGTTTTGGGAAAAAGAGCCCTACATTGTTCACCCCCCTCTCAGTGTAGTCGGTGTGTCCAACATCGTCACCATGAGTGTGCACTTACCTTGGTATTAACACCAAGAAGGAGCCACACATGTGCATGCATGATTCTCTCCTCACTCCACTAGTGATTAGTGAGTTAACCGATGACTGCATGGCTAGTTAACTAGGACTAGGTGGCAGTTCACTCCTGTGTCTATCGGTGAGTGTCTAGATCTCTCTAGATCACTACTATGGTGAATTAGTTTGCTCATGTAGAATATATCATATGTATTTTTACCATTACTCATTCAGTTAATATAATTCTTTCATTATACTCTCTTCTCTTCTCTCTCGTAAGCTTTGTGTGTTCATTTTCTACTAGCTAGTTTCACTGTGAAAACTTCACAAATTCCAACTTGTAAATACCACAAAACCTATCCTTTGAAGCAATACAAAACCAATGTACTATAATGGATTCAATTTTGTCTTCTAGACAAGTTATATTAATAGATATTGTGTATGTCCCTAATTTTGGTCTATCAATTCATTATACAGTCCTCAAGGGCTCCTTGATGGCATCCTTCACAAAACGAAAAACATCTATTTCTACTCACAACCCATAGGCTACAACAATGGAAGAATATCCAAGAACAAAACAAAAATAGAATAGGAAACTATATATTAATCCCTTCATCAAAACATGAAGCTTTCAGACACAAATAATTACTCCCTCCTCTAAATTTTTGGATAATAATTCGACTTCCTACATTTCCAACACTTATTTGGACAACTAATCAACCAAGGAATTGAACTCTCTATATACATGGGAAAATAGTAGGCCTTCAAATATCTCCTTAACCTCTAGAAAAATGATTCATCATAGGCTCTAACAATAAATTATTTAGTTTGCACTTGTTATATTCCCAATCCACCATCAATTTGAAATCTCCAAATACTTGCAGCTTTCTTATGGTCTTATCTAATGTTATCTTCAATAAAAGCCACATTCTCAATAGCTTTGCTCAATTGATTGTGCGTTGTATAGTAGCTAACTTGAGCTTGAAATGATGTGATTGATTAAGGAAGAGAATAACACCTATCCCACACAAACCTAGACCACCTTGGAAAACTCTATCAAAAAACCCCCAATCCTTATGTTGCTTGAGATTTCTGGAGATAAACAGTGTATAAAATATTGAAACAACCAACGTTTCAAGTGGACACTCCACCCATCATCAAAGACAAATAATGTTGAAATAATAATAGAAAGGAGTGCTTGGGTGGATATTTATAGGATTAAAAACTAAGGTTAACCGTTGTAGAAAAAGAGTTTCAACCATTATGAAAAATGATTAAAATAGTAAAGGAGCCATTGGGCATAAAAGTTATTTAATGCTAATGGTAAAATTGAAACTAAAAGAAAATGTTAAAGAAAATCAAGTTTAAGAAATATAATTTGTTAAGTTTGCAAATCCAAGGAACGAAAAAGATGGATAAAAATGAGGAGAAGGGTGAAAAAGTAAAAAGGAAAAAAAGAATGAATAATATTCTAGCAGGGAATAAAATAAAATTAAACCAAGAAATGAAAATATATAAGAAAATAAATAATAATAATAAATAAATAAAATATTTGTTTTCAAAAGAAGAAGGACTAAAGATCAATGATCAATGCGATGAATAGTGGGCTTCTTGTTCATAATCAATATTAGGTTCCCTTAAATTTTTGGTTGGTTTCTCTTTTGAAGAAGTCCCAATCCCATCACAAGCACTCCTTATTTTATGAGCTAAATAGGCTGGATTCAACTCTATGCCTTGCAAAATCATTTTATTTCTTGATAACTAGACACCCCACAAAAAAACATGGAGGAGCCCTGAAAGTTTTTGTAGTTTTATCTATTATCCAAGAATAAAAACATTCCACTAACGATCTCTAAGTTCCATTTATTATTCCCCTTCATTATTTGAATAATTTCTACCCATACTGATCTACTGAAAAAACAAGATACAAACAAGTGAACAACCATTTTCTCATTAATTTTGCAAAGAATACATCTCCCAGGACCTTGCATATTACTTTTTAGAAAATTATCCCATGTCAAAATTTTGATTGTTATTCTAACCAAAGAAAGATTTGGTTTTAGAGGACTTTCTAACTTCCAAACTAAATTCCACCACTACATCCTTTTTCCCTCATGTCCTTCTTCCATCTTAACTTTATAACCCAATTTTGCAGAATATTCCCCAAAACCCTGGTTTTTTATTGACTTAATTGAATCAATGTTAACATAATTAACAACACTCGAGATCAGATTTCTTAGAAACATGTTCCATTCTTTAGCTTTTGCTCTGTACAAATTCAACTCTTATGCCCTCTTCCAACCTTAAGACCGAGCATTCCTACCATCATTTGAAGCTACATCTTCCAATGAGTATATCCATAAGTTATGTAGATCTCTTAAAAAGTCCTGTAAGGACCTATAATTCCCTTTACAACCTATCCAAGGATCTTGCCCTATTCTCACCTTGTTTCCTCTCCCAATATTCTAAGCAGACCATTTTCCTATTAGAGGGAAAACTCTCAGCAATGGTTTCTAAACAATAAACTCTCCATTGGGGATTCTCGTATATTTGGTCATCATTACCTTTCCCCATAGACCTTCACTTTAGACTAGCATCAATAAAAAAATTGCAACTAAGGCCATACTAAAAATATAGATATTATATAGGCCCCAGCCTCCAGGTTCTCTCAAATTTACCACCTTAGGCCATTTCACTAAAGGAAATCCTTCATTCTCCCTCTTTCTGGTCCATAGAAAGCTAAAGCATTTTTTTCTTATTTGTGAAAGAATCCCTTTAGGAATATAAGCAATCGACATCCAATAAACATGAATGTTTTCTAACACTACCTTTACTAATTTAAGCCTACCTCCCCTTGATAGCCATCTATTACACCACTAGGATATTCTTTCTTCTATTTTATTATACAACTGCATCCAGACTTCATACCTATCATCATTTGGTTTCAAATTAAAACTTAAGTACTTTATACCTTGATCCAATTCTACAAAATTCATAGTAAGGAGATTCACCAGCTGGGATTTTTTCTCTTCCCCTAATGCATCAAACAACAATGTGGACTTTCTCATATTGATTTACATACATGTAGCCTTGTAGTAGACATTCACAATCTCTTTTATACCTCTAATTTCCATTACAAATACTTGCCCAAATAACAACATACCATCCATAGAGAGTAAGTGAGACATAACCACATATTCAAAAAAATTATACCTTTTAAAATCCCTCTACACCTAACATCCTTAATCAACATACCTAAACCTTCAACTACTAATAAAAAGCGAAAGGGTGACAAACGACACCCTTGATGGATCCCTCTGAATGCATTAAAGAAAATTTAGGGAAATCCATTTATTATAACTGCAAATAATTCCAAGGAAAGACAACCTATAATCCATTGCACAATTTGCATGTTCATACCCAACTAAAGCAAGAGAAATCTAAGGAAAAACAAGTTTGGTTTATCATAAGCCTTTGCAAGATCCATTTTCATTAATATTACAGGAAGCTTATGAGTTTTGATTGTAAGCATACCCTCCCATGTCGATTCGACATGCATCATTAATTTTCCTATTATAAACGAAACCAAATTGTTCTTCGGAAATTAGCCCTAACATAATTACTTTTAGCCTATTAGCAATGATTTTTTAGATCAAGTTATATATGAGGTTCCACAAATATGTTGGTCTTGTACTCATCAAAAGTTGTAGGGTCTTGGCCCTTGGGAACAAGGGCTATGAAAGTGGAATTGATGGCTCCAAAAACCCTTCTTGAAGTTCTAAACTCCTCAACTAGGTCAAAATAGCCTATATAGAATGCTACCATCGAACCTTTGGGCCTAGGGATTTTCACTCTTTTAAAAGAGTTCAAAACTTATTTGATCACCTCTTTCGTCACCTTTGCCTCCAAATATGAGTTCATTTTATCATTGATAAGCCTTGGAAATTATTTGATAATTTCCATTATTTCCCCAATATTTGTTGCCTTTGGATCTTTAAATAACTTTTTGAAATGCTTCTTAGCCACCTCAGTTATCTCTTCAAAGGTCTTAACCTTGGAGCCATTTGGCTTGTTGACTTCCCGAAATGTTTTTACAATCCTTCTATGGCTTGAAAAAGTATGAACAAAAATTGTGTTTGTGTTCCCTTTAGAAATCCAAATGGCTATGCTTTCAATCCTTCATTTAATTTCCTCTTTGTCAAGTAAATCTTTATTTTTACCTTCGAGCTCTTTGAGGGTACAATATTCTTCCCCCAATAAAACTCCAACCTCATTATTATCGAAAAAACTTTGGATTCCTTCTTCCACCTCTTCAAGATCCTTCTAAATTTTTTGAGCAATATTTCAGGCCCATTTTGAAGCTTCTTTACCATTTTTAAATTGTCAACGCATTTATTCATAGTTGAATCTTCATCGTTTTTATTGAAATGTATCTTATCCCTAAAAACTAAGGTTCTAAAGTCCTCCTCAGCTAACCAAGCATGATTTAAATTGAATGAAGTAGAAGGCTTCTTACCTTCCAATTAAAATTTGAGCAAAACATGTAAGTGGTCAAATAAGCCTCCCTATCCCACCCAAAATTTTACCCCAACTGAATATGACAACAATTGATTAGCTATGAAAAAATTGTTTGGCCTTTTAAAAATTCCACTTCTGCCTCTTCCACCATTTCTCCATGTTAGAACTATTTTTACAGGTTCCACATCAATTAGCTTTTGCTCTTCAAAAAAATGACTAAACAAATCTGCTAGAATATCCATCCTAGCCATTACCCCCCAGATGTCTCTTTGATTAATAGCCAAGTTGAAATCCCCTCTAAGTATGACATTGTCCCTATTCAAAATGTTGAAATCTCCATATCCTTCCCAAAATGGTTTTTTATCTCTATAAGGCACATACATGTTTATTATTTTGAAGACATTTCCCAACTCTTTTAAACTATATCCAATCTTTATACCTATAAATATAATTTTGGATGAAATTGCAACAAAACTAGAGTTGCACCCTCTAATCAACCCTCTCGAGAGACCTTTAGTATCCAATGAGAAAAATTTCTAGTATTTTAAAAACAAATACAAAAACTCTACCACTTTGAAGCCAACACACATGGTTTCGTCGCATTAGTATATCAAGATTGTACAGTGCACGCAATATTTTCAAAACTTGTTGTTTAGGGGCGCCCCCTACCCCTCCAAAATTCGGGGATAGAATTATCCTTTAGGAACAAAATTTGGGCCTTTCCATGATCTAAGGGCCCCACTAATGGTCAACTTCTTCCCCTCTCTTATTTCATTTTTAGCCTAGGATTTTCTTTTGAAATGTTTGGTTACCCCTATAGAAATTGGTTCATCTCGATCTAATGCTAAACCCCCTTCCATGGCCCTAGAGTCCTCAAAGACCTCTTTCTTTGATCTTAGGTGATAGAAAGAATTGATGAGAGGAATTTGGGCCTTAGGAATCTTTTCCAGAACAATGGTGATAGATTAGGTATTCACTATAGAGGCTTGACCACCCAAAAAGGACATGGGACTATCCCCATCTTATCCAAGATTTGATTGTTCCAAAAAAACGTGGATTGCAAGGTCAGAAGGAGGAGATGTAGGTTTGTAAATATCATGATTCCCATTAACAGAAGAAGAGTTCGGATTACAAGAGGGACTAACCAAGTATAGCCCCCTTAAACCCTTCTAAATGCAATGAACAACTCCAAAATACCCAACAATTGAAGTAAGTTTATTTTGATATGTTTGAAATCATGAGGGGACATCAGCATAAGCCATACCTTGCAACAATGCAAAATGAGCAGACATGAAAGCACCTTCTTCCGCACTTTGAGGGATCTATCGACCAGTTGAATGGTCAAAGTCACCTTCCTTATCCTTCAGAGCTTCTAAAACTGAGGAATTGCAAATGTGTTTCCCTTTCTCTACCACCTTATCTAAGTTATCTTCCAAATTTTGGACAGGAACTATTTTCTTTACCCATACATTTTTCTTACACTCAATTATCCTTTTAGGGTTTTTGCAGTCAAACGATAAATGCCCAATTTCATGACAACCACTACACCAGAACAAAATCTTCCAAAAATTCAACTTCTATAGGAAAATCCAAGACCCCAAAACTATCTCCACATCCACAAGTAAACATTCACGAAGGTTAAATTCCACTAGCATTTTAACCATTCTCATATCTTCTAGAGAACGAAACATCCTAAGGCATTTCCCACCCCTTCCAAGATTTTTGGATTATGTAGCTCCAAATGGAGACTAGATAATAGGATCCAAATTTGTTGTTGATACATTAGTTCTTTTCTCGGGGCAAATCCTAATTTCCACTTCTTAAGACATAAGTCAGATTGACCTCAAATCCAATTTCGTCCAAGGAGTAAATCCATGTTCTATGATTTTTTTTATCATAAAACAAATCCAACCCCATACTACAACAAGAAATTCGGGGTTATATCAAATGAATAGCTACAAAACCTCCATAAGCCATCTACACAAAGAATCCCCTCTGACCGATTTCCCCATGAAACGACCCACCAATGATTTCTTCATTAAGCCATCAACTTTTGACATGAATGTGTTGAGGCCTACCACCATATTCACCTTCTTTACCATAACCGTTACACATTTTGGGGTTCAATTCTTAGAATTAGGATGAGTTGCCACCTTATCCCCATGCCCATTTGCCTCTACATGCTCGGGGGCCGATGATCTTTCCAACCCCTTTTCTAGTATAGAAATATTTGCAAGATCTACTTCCTTTACTAGACACTTCAGCTCGGGATCAGAACTGACCGAAACATTGTCCAAGCCACCATCAAAGGAATGAGAAGACAACTTTCTAGAAATGGAGCATGACAAAGAAACCCTTTTGCAATCACAAAAAAGAGCTTTCTTTGAGGAAAGGGGGAAAAAATTGCATCATTATGATCACAAAGATATTTTGTTGATGTCCATAAAGTCCCATCCTTTTTGCAACCTTACTAAGGACATGCATGCATTCCATTTGGCATCAGACATTCCAGAGCCTCTAACATGATGTCAGTGCATTGAAATGACTTTAAAATCTCCTTCCAACCCCACATCTCCATCAAATATTCACGAGATCTAAAGACAGAGCTAAGACTAAGGGACTCAACTTCATAGTCCACTTTGTTTATGTCCTCCATAGGTTTAGAGGATGATGATCCCCTTGACCATGTGAACTCGAGCCAAAAACATCATAATTGTGGAAACCTTACCTAACAATCATTCTTCCCATCCAAATCTAGAGAAACTAATCATACTCCACACCAATTACAAACTTGTATACTCGAGAGACTTTCCTCTGAGACGTGGTCTCTATTATCTCAAACCGTGAATTATGAATAAAACCTCTATCTAGCAAATGATCATTAGACATCTCATCCTCGAATTATAGCTCGATATCCTCACTAAAAATGCCTATTAGAAGATCACGGTATTACAATAGTTGTTATGAACTTATTGTTGATATTATGATAATAATTGCTTAATCTTACAAAGATAATTTACTATTATTAAATTAATCCAAGTTATATTTACCACTAATAAATTGTTGATTATTATTATTATTATTCTATTTGATTCTAGTTTTTTTTTTTTGAGGTAACATATCTTGGGGAAAACCTCTAAGCGCCTCCCCTCATTTTGAGGATGGTACCTAGGGTAAACACTAGATTCTTCAGGGCACAAGGTTATATCAACATCGGGGCTCAAAGTTGATACAACAATATACTAATTATGAACTCAACATCTCACTTATGGTAATAGATATTGGTTTGGGAGGATAACACTTCATCCCACAACCATTTAGGGTAGACCCAATTGAAAATTCTATTAAGTCTAGTTATTAATAGAATAGTATTCATTTATGAGAATATGAGAATATGAATCCAAATTATTTAAAATAAAAGATAGTGAAAAGCATTAAAATAAAAGGTAAATGAGATTACTCGATTCACTTCATCTAGTAGTCGGTGTGCAAAGCTCCAACTATTAATAAACTACAAAGTGGTTAGATATAATAGGACTAGACAATATATGGAAAACAACAATTGTGTTGAGACTTGTGATATTGTAACAATCAACTTTGTGATTATTCATAACATATTTGTAATTCACAATACCTTTGTAGTCCTTAACAATGATTTTGTAATTATCATAATAAATACTTGTAACTATGGTTAATGGTATATCTGAGAATAGATTATTAAAATTACAGTTAGAGCGTTGGATTATTAAAATGAATAGTATTATATGGAGTCAGTGGAATTAAAGCTTGGGTGGTGGGAGGAATGGATTGTTATCGTCTCCACCTAGGTTCAATTCCTGAAGATATATATTCCATGATATTAAAAAATAAAAAATAAAAATAATTATATAATTTGTTTAATATAAGAAATAATAATTGATATGAAAATTAACTTTTTATAACACGTGATGTTCATGTTTGTTCTAATGTTATGGAGATAATATTAATTGCATATAATCAGCTACAATCTTCTTCAATTTCATAGCATCCTAATGATGAACCTAACTTGAGGTTTCAACATCTAAAACTTGCTAATGAATATTATCCTAAAGATATTGTGAATAGATTAGAAGCCTAGAAGATCTTATCTTTTATATTAATAGAAGTAAAGCTATAATATTTTTTTTGTAAAGTTAGGGTTTATGATAATTTCACATCAAAAAAATACACATCACGTCTGTGGATCTAGGCATTTGCAAGCGTGGTAACACCCTTCACGAGGAAACCAAGCTACCCTTGCTCGGGTCTAGGTGGCAGGTCCCATCTGAGGCTCATAGGTGTCAGGTGTCCAGAAGAGTAACACCAGCTGAAACAAAAAGCTACAGAAGCCCACTTGTAGTAGGAATGTAAATGGCCGAAATTAAACTTAGGAAAAATGGGCTGACCTTCCATGTTTGCCAGGAAGCGAAAGGAGAGCCCAAACTTGAGACAGAAACATTACCAAACCTAGAATAGATCTGTGAGACTTGCATTGAACTTAGGCTGATGCATTTCTTTCATGGTCAGTTATGAGCATGAAGATCTGAAGGAAGGGACATCCAGGGGTGTCCACTAGGCTCAACAGGTCTAGATCATGATGCACATATCAAGCATGGTGGAAGCTTAACCCTGGGTCCTTTTTTAGGTCACTCAGAGTGTCCATGATCATTGTTCGATCATCCTTTTGTCATAAAAGGGTTGGGTGGGTGGACAAGGACAATGAGAAGAGGAGGAAGGAAAGCGGGACAGAGGTGGTGAAATTGTGAAAATGGGAGGTGGAAAATTGAATTAGATCATGGGGAGGGGTGTGATGTGAAGCCTAAATTTGGGTGATCAAACCCACTCGACTCCTAGGCTCAGGGAGTTCGAGAGGGATATTTGACGTGCTCGCGAAGTGACTAAAGTGAGTGCGGCTTGTGGAGTAGAACAAGACAAGGAATTCGGCATTCGGGGGAATGGAACTTAGTGAGAGGACTGAGATGGGCGACTTCCTTCTGACGCATACTGAGCAACCTCGTTTTACTACCTCAAAGGTCAGGCATGTGAGAGGTAGCGGCATACAAGGCGAGCTTTGAAGGAGTTGATAGCTGGAGAGAGGAAGCGCAAATGCAAAGAAGATCAAATTAAGTGGAGTCGCTGCAAGTGAATTTGAAGAAGAATTAATTGAGGAGGTGTGGTTTTCTTGGATTGTGAGGCGGTGAGAAAAATGCATGGCTTCGACTTTGGGACTAAGTGTCACGGAAAGAAAGATGTGATAGAAGCCCCCTACACACGTATGAAGACTCCCATCTTGCTTGAGAAGACCCAATTTATTATTTAACAAATTCAAATGGAAATGGGAGGTGGCGGAAAGACTAAGCAGCATGGTGGCTGAGTGGGGAGTGATGGAGTTGGTGAGGCATAAGTGGCGTCTTGTGGCAGTGAAATTGTCTCGTGTTGTTTACGTCATTTTCTCGAAAACACCCCATCCGAGGAGTAAAGCTATAATATTGACATGTACTCTAAAACAATAAATAAATGAAATTATGATAAATAAAGTTTATAAGATTAATAGATAAAGCTTTTAGGACTATTAGATAAAGTTGTTAGGATTAATATATAATATAAAGTTATCATATCAATGGAAGATCAAATACAATAAAATCCAGAGAGAATTAATTAGTGAAAATTATGTAAAAGGGAGAATCGATAAAGTTGAAGAGTAATTAATAGAACTTATAACTATATTTCATCTTTTGTACATGAAAATTAATGGATTTGCATTACTTTATTCTTCTAATGACTATGCATGGGATGTTTTCTAGTAGTTTGCATGGGATGTCTAAAGTTTAATAAATGTCATTTTCTCAAAATGTGGAATCGGAGAGAGTAAAGGACAAAAACAAATAAAGTTAAGTTGACCATTGTTGTGACTTTAGTTGACATTTATGATTTTCCATTAGATATTTCTTCCTTAGAAGAGCATGTAAGGTATAAGGATGTATATATAATCAAAAGAGTTCTATCAAAGTTTTTGGAAGGAGATCAAACCTTGAAGGAGGTGTTAAATGGGTTTGCATTATTAAAATAAAAATAACATATTATATTAAAACATTTAACATAACAAGGGGACACGTTATTTTATTTTATTTGATTAATTATTTTTATTAGATAAAATTAATCTAATGTCTTTTCCTAATTCACATTGCTTAAAATATATTTATTTTATATGTTTTATGTTTACTGAAAGAACACACATTAAGCAAATATATAAAATAGGGCAAAACTTATCATATGTAAAAATTCTTAAATTACTTATATTGAAAATGTATATATATATATATAATTCAATTTTTTTTTTTTGGAAGATTTGAAAATAAAATAATTTACAAATTTGAAAAATAAATATATTCACCAATAATTAAAATACTAAAAGAATCATTATGAAAATATAAAAGATAAAAGGTCAACTTGAAAAAGCAGTTGCTTTAAAACAACTCGTGATGAAAAAGTCATTAATTTTGTCCATTTTTAAGGGAATCTTTTGAGAATATAAAAGACAAACTCAAAACTTTGCTACAATATTAGAGGGAATGCTTGGTGGGAGAGACACCATTGTCACTTTGCATTAGTAGCTTTCTTCCTTGAGTATTTGTTTCAAGGAAATTCTTTTTCATCTCCAATTTCCACAACCTTGGTGGAGTCTTCCACTTCTATCAAATAACGGTTATCTTTAACACATTTCCACCAAGTGTTTCTATGATTATGTCTTCTAGTATTCCTTTTAGGAGGATCCATAGAAGACTTGGCAATGTGCACACTTTTTTTTGGATGAGAATTTTCCAAGTGACCATACTGAAATCATGATCCAAATTTAAAGGCTATTGGCTCATAATCTAGTTTTTTCTTGTAGACCTTTCTTACTTGAATCAAGATATCTTCAAGCAATCCATTTATGAAGTCCTCTTCTACACATAACCTAACATTTGTTGCAATTCATCTATTGTCGGTTTCTATGGAATAGAAATGAAACTTCCCTCAGAGCATTCCCACTAAAAACTAGAGACTCATATCCCTATATATTCAAAGGAAAATTTAGAAGCCCAACCTACATTAAAACTAAAGTTAACAAGTCTATATAAGGGTTGAAGAGAAGGGACTATGGTTTCTTTCACAAGCCTGTAAGTCCCATAAATTAATACCCATAATGAAGTACAATGTCTTCGACCTCAATAAAGTAGAGCTCTTATACTAAGAACTTGTAAGCGTAATAATAAATATGATCTTCCACGTGGAGAAAGGGTTTCTATACCCGAGAGATCCACTTTTTCAAGGATCTATGAAATGGAGATAGAATTCATTGAAATAACAAATTAATCATTGAGATTTGTAGAATGATTCCTTGTATAGATATTCCTAGCCAAGGGAAAAGACACAAGACAAAGTTGTATTATCATCATTGAAATGACCTATACGACAGAAGGAATGCACAATACCAAAGGCAAAAACTTAAATCTTTGAATGAATTTTCTAAGCTTATAGGATAAGGGACTCCCTCATTGGAGGGGGTAGGATCTTCCCCAGACCAAGGCACATAATGAGTATATATGATCCCTAATATGGAAAAAATTAGAGCATATGTCCTCAAAGTTAGGATTATTAAGCTAATAGGATTTCCTCCCTCCCCAGTAGGAATTAGGCAAGGAAGAAAGATCAAGGCCCATAGAGAAGGTAGATAAACGTCATAGAAGGTAGCTAGGGAAAATCCCTAGCCTAAATAATGAAAAGCATCCATATGCCTCTTTGACCATTAAACATCACCTCCTTTTTGTCAACTATATCTATGTTTTCCCACTCAAGGAGCATATATGCCTTAAACTCTTTACTATATCCTAAAAAACACACTTCTTGCCTTTACCCTATAGTTTATGTATTCCTGAACATAAGCATTCCCTCTGAATATTATGACATGATTGACATGTTGTTTATTACCACTCCACATGCCTTTGAAGTGATGTTTTGGTGGTTGTTATATTAACTGCCCGTTGAAAGTCTAGTCGGGGTGGATCATTTGGGAGTGAAAAGTCGAGAAGATTAAATTTGGATCAACTAGGAGTGAAAGTCGAAGGTCGATCCACGGAAAATTGTAAATTCAAAGTGATCAAAAGAAAGTCAAGATGTTAGTAGACAAGAAGTCGTCAGAAGTTTGAGTGGCAACTGATTGAAGACTAAATGAAGGTCGAATGGTAATCCAACTTGGAATCGACTGTAACAAAATCCCGAGACTCGCGGGATTTGTAGCAAATGATCTACATGGATCTATAATCGTTTTTGGGTGCCTTTATTTGTGTATTTTCCTACTATAAATCCCATAAATAGTGCGTTGTAAAGTTGTAAAAGATAATCTTTAATCAATAATCGTTAGGGTTGTTGGTCATGTAGATGAAAGCCGAGGCGGCTACGTGGTTGTCCTTGTGTAAAGAAAGATGCTATGATGTTGATTGTGTCTTTAGGTGTAGACCAGGACAGACATGTAACCTTTTATTCCAAATGAATAACACAACAAGAGCAAGTTTCTCAAGGAATGTTGGTTTTATCGTTTGGGTTTCCGGGGTAAAAAAATCTCTATGCTTGTGTGTTTTCTTGCCATCCCCATTTTTATCTAAATATGTATTCTCTCTTTGTTAGGTTTGGCGTGGAAGTAATTTCCTAACATATTGGTATCAAAGCAGTTGAATCCTTGGATGGAAACTAAACCTAGGTCGATGAAGTCATAAGTTAGAGATCTTTAAAGTTGTTCTTAAAAGAAATGACAAGTAATTTCGAGGATAGAGATCGAAAAGTTCAATGGCCATAATTTTTATTTTTGGAAGCTTAAAATTGAAGATCTCCTTGTAAATAGAGAACAATGGGAAGTGGTATGTCTAGGTACCATTTTGGTAGGTATGTCGAGGGAATAATGGGAGAAATTTGAGAGAAGGGAAAGGAGTATGATTCGACTTTGTCTTGTTGATTTGGTGTTGCTAAATGTATCAGGTGAAGACACGAAAAATAAATAGTTGGACAAGTTTGGAAGCTTGTACCAATCAAAATCTATAGTAAATAAGTTCCTGGGAAAAGAAACTATATCTTTTGAGGATGAGTGAGGAAGGTTCGATAGCGAGAATTTAAATGTGTTTAATATAATATCTAGTTAGCTTATGTGGATATTAAAATCATAGGAGGACAAATGTATTAGCCTATTATGTTCTTTCCAATCTCTTGGGATAGCTTAGTCGTGGCTATATGGAGTAATTCAACTACATTAGTGTTAGAAGATGTGGTTGCATCTCTACTATCGAAAAAAAATGAGAAGAAAAGAGATGGAAGGATAGGCCAAAGATGCATCAAATCTATTGTAAATATATTCTTGAAATTTAAGTTATTATTAATCTTTTCCTTTCCTCGCACTATTAAAGTAATCTTCCAAGTTCATCCAATCTCATGTCTTCAATTTTTCATGTTAAGCTTGGCCTTATTGCATGGAAGGACCAAGGTGAGCCATTAAGCACATCAATAATTAAATATCCATTTGTTTGTATTATGGTCAACCTATATCTTAAACTTTTAAGTTGGATGAGGTGGTTTGATAATGATTTAAATTATCCATCGTTGTGCTAGAAGTCTGGTACAAGCTCTTCAATGTGTTCCACACATATTTCGATCTATTTGCATATTCAATGTGCATAGTGACTTTACTTCACATCGACATCCCAATATTTATTTTTTCCTTCTTGTCCTTTTCATCAAAGGCACCACATTCCTTTATGCATTCTTTGAATCCATGTTCTATTTGACAAGTAATATCCAATGGTTCCACTAGCCTTAGGATATTCTTGATTTTATATTTTTTAGCTAGCGTATTTATTAACAACAAGTAAGCTTATGTACATCTAGAAAAATCATGCTTTGATAATTTTCATTCATTTAAAATAGAAATTTCCAACATAACCCCAAAAATAACCACTCAAAACAATTCTTACGCTAACTTTTTTGAATGCTTCCAGTCAACACAAGAAGGTCAAATTGTCCAATATGGGATATTATGATGAAGAGAATATCTCTCACTTGCTACAAAACAACCCTTCGACTAAGCAACCACAACTAGGAGTTATATGTTCTGTTGAATTCACCTAGACTTCAATTTGTTCCCAACTACATTAAATGACCAGCTTGTGTGGGCGTTTCAACCCACAAGGGGAAAACATGTACTTATGGGGATTTGAAACTTAGTGGGGGGATAACAACACCTTCGCTTTATCAACAAACCAAGGCCCCATTGACTCATAAAGTAACTTTCTATTTAAAAAACTAAAGAAGCCCTTTTAAACCCTTGAAATAATATCTTAAAGAACACCCACATTGACATTATGAAAAAATCTTGTCAATTTAGAACATGCTTCACCGTATTCTCTTTCTAATAAAAAAATGTAACCTTAAAAAAAAATGTACATGGAACCTTCGAATGGTGATGTTGATAACCTTATTCTTTAAGTGAACATTTGAATTGACTAATCTATCCTTCGGTTTCTTTGAATTGATATTTCCAAGATAGTTTTTTCCTACACAATCTTTCAAGAAGTAATAATATCCTCAAATAAGCATGTGTTCTTAATTAGTCAATGATTTCTTCTTCATTGATTGAATCGAAGAAAAAAAATTGGTAAATAAAACATCAAAAATACATTTCCATTACAACCAATGAAAAACATACAAAATTATTTGGACAAGATTTCAATCTTGTTCTAGGATTCCCTTCAAAATGATATAACCAATTACCTAATCTCCATCTTAATAAGCTCCATGATCATATGTATAAGTCTCTAGTAATAGATCAATTAAACCCAAAAGTAAAATAGCTAAAAAGAACCACTTAAACATTTAGTGGCTTGATTTTCATGTGCATCAAATGGAAAGGTGCTCGAGAGAGAAGAAGACAATGAGAACTTTTTATTTAGAAAATATAGTCCCTCATATTACTAGCATTATAAGGCATTTCAAGTGAGGACACTAGTACCTTGTTAGACCTCAATGGGTTTGCCCCCTCTAATTCCTTGGTTTTCTAGATGGAGGATGGTATTAAGCACCAACCAACATAATGGTTGATAACCCCAAGGGTCTTGATGGGATTCGATTCCAAGACCTCCATGAACATTTGCACAAAAGCATCTATCTTTGAGATAACCCTTGGGGCTTAGAGAATGAAGAACTCCATAATAGTTGGTCTTCTTCTTATAATTTCTAAACTTTGTAATGTTGAGCCTCCATACTCATGAATGAAAAAAATGACAAAATTAACACAAATATAAATGATGGCATTGAATTACTTGGTAGAGGTGCCTACCTCCACTTGAATGCCCATTTTGATATCCTCCTACTTTGCTTGTTTAGTCAATGTAGTGTAGACTTGTGCATCTTATCCAAGGGAGTAAACCATGATTAAGTTTTCATAGTTTCCATTTATAGGTTTGCACCCACAACTTAAGTTCTTTGATTAGATGGAAGATGCATTGTTAATATTGCATGATAGCATTGAGAATATTATATGAAGGTATATTCTTAGCAGGTTGAAAAACTAAGTTTCTTTCTAAATATTGACCTAGGGTGGAATGTAGTTGAAGTTAAAAAAGTGGGCTCAAGTGTGTAAGAAGATTAGAGATATAGAGGTAATTGTGTGGACGTTACCCAGAGCCGACTTTTGGAACTCCAGCAAGGATAGGCCAATTTTAATTTGACTAAGTTGGTTAGACTTGGAGACCAAGATAGTTTTCAAAATTCTCAAAACCAGGGAAATGGTGGTGGTTAGTTTCATATATTATGTCTTGCATTTGTTGTGTGAAAGATGACTCCTAAAGATGGTTGGGGGAGATATTCATTTTGGGACAAATTTACGTCTGATTTGACAATAGAAAGTCCATATGATCATCATTAGTTAACTAGATTTGCATGTCCTTGGGTGTGCTAGAGATTGTCTCTTACATTTTAGACCAAATTGTGTGAAAAAAAAATGGAGATGAAAGAGTTGAAACGACCAAGAGGCCCCACCACCACTCTATATAATGATAAGAATAACAAAGTTGTCGACAACCACCTCACCAAGATCCAAGTGTAGAAGTGTCTACAACCACCCTGTTGACAAATAAGACAATGTTGACCATGAGAAAGAGTTGAAACCACTAAGAGGTCTCGCCATCACTCTATGTGACAAGAAGAACAAAGGTGTTAACAACCACCTAAACAAGATCCAAGAATAGATATGTCTACAACCACCATGGTGACACATAAGATGATGTTGACCACAAGCATTGCATGGCAATTCTAATACTAGTTGACCCAAGGAATTATCCTTGTTATTGGGAGAAAGGAAACTCACTTGGTGGCCTGAGTCAAATAGAATTGACAAGTAGGATGGGATAATAAACAAGAATTGATAAGGGGGATGGGATAATAAACAAGAAAGACAAATAAGACCATATTGTAGTCAAGGGAACCACAGAGCAAAGAAAACCCTGGCCTAAGAAAACTTAGAATTCCTATAACTTGGAAAATCTATAAATTGTGGCATATGGCCCTATTTATTAAACCTAGGGATGGAGCCACGCTAAAGCTAAAATCTTATAAACAACAGAAGCTAATGCCAAGCTTAGCAAAAATATGTATTTTTCCTCTCCTAGTATTTGCTATTTAAATTAACAATTATTTCTATGTTTAGTGACTTCTTCCTTATATTTGTCTTAGTTGAAGACCATTTCTCCCACAATGTAGCTCTCAAATCAACAACTCTCTCATACAGACAACTCTCACTATATTTTGGTGCTTTTTTATCTAAGAAAGTACTCACTTCTAAGGACAATGACCATTACTAAAGTATACTTTCATTCTTTAGTGTTCTATTTCCAATTCAAACTCACTTTTAAGGCTCTTATAATTAGTAATGATTCTAACACCATGCTAGTTATTAGAACACACATTCATGAAAAAACCAAAATGTTTTAGACTAAACATAGATGTATTCATAATGTATAACATTTATCTGATTGTCCAATAGTCGAGGATAAAATAACTCTATCAAAACTAAGTTTGCCCCTCTAAAATAGTCATTCTCTTACAAATTTGACCTAGTTTGATTTTAATAGACTAGGGAATCCAATAGAGGATGGGCATTGCGTCTTTAATATGGTTGATATAAGTAATGTTTTCTAATTTTTCCAAGGAAAATCAAATTTTTTATTAATAATATAACAAAATGCTTTTCAAATGCTCATGGCATTCACAAGTACTTTTAATCCCTTTATCTGACATTCTTATTTTCAATCTATCATCGCAGGAAAAAAAAAAAATTGAAAATTGTTCATATTCAATTACATCATTACTCTTCAAAAAGAAGCAAAATAACATTAAAAAAATACATTAATAACTCATCCAAAGATCCGTCAAAGTCCACCATTATACAAAAATATGAGATAAAAGTTGTAACAACTATAGTTATGTCCAAGGTTCATGATTATAGTTTGCAGTATGCCCATTCTAGATTATTTTCATAATCCAGGTTCACCGTTCAAACACCACTTTAAATGTTTTATAATTTATGTAGTAGGGACTAAATAAACAAGGATTTTTTCTAATTTTCCTTTTAGGACTAAAGTCTAACTACGAGTAATTAAAGTTTGTCGTGGCTCATAAATTATGGTCCACTTTAAAGCATTTTTATTGATACGAAGTTTAAATTTCCGTCTCAATTATTTTTTGATCTTAAATATCTATAATTATCATTTTATATTTTTATTGTTTTGAATGAGTATTTGGTTAAATGTTAATATATCTTAAAAAATAAGATTGTGAGTGAAATTAAAATTAAAGGAAAAAATATATATATTCAAGGTCGAAGTCTATACTTTAGGTCATATTGGAACTTCATAAAACCTACTTAAAATTTTGCTTATCCATTCTAAATATGTCTTAAATACATACCAACAACTATTATACTATCGAACATATTGAAATAACAAAAAAACTACCTTACAAAATATAACTAAAATCTTGATATTTGCATAGAAATTGTTTCATGTAATATTGAGCCATGGTCACCAAATTGGGAATGTGTTATCATTTCCATCGACTTCCTCATAAATTCAATGAAAGCAAAGGAATCATCCATATCAATGTTAGGATTCTAAGCTTGTATCATGGGTGGTTGCATGATTGTCGATTCCTCCTTTATTTTGAGGGGGACAAGGTGAAGAGAGCCAATCGAAATTATCGAAAAATAAATGGAATGTTGTTCCTCCCTCTCTTTAGAAGAAAAGGGTAAGATGATTTGGAGACTTGAGAACTCAAAGCATCAAGTTTTGTCCTTACAATCTCCATTTTTTTCTTCTAGGATTCCATAAAAATTTCATAATCCCTATCCTTATCTTGCAAAATAGAAAGTTGAAAGGAAGTATGAAAAACATGTATATCTCTCTCCTAGATTGCCACAAATAATTTATGGTCCCACTCTTCTCGCCATCTAATCCTTTTGTTCTCAGAAGCCACCATTGAATTTGCATCTTAGGAACCTGCCCAAGGAAACTTCTCATCCCCCTTCTCAACTCCAATAAATCACATGCAATACATCGAGCATGTCAACCTTGACAATTCTCCTCGAAGATGAGAGCATTGAACCCGAAAATGTTGAAGGAAGAGCACCTCATAACTAGGTTGAAGAAATTTAAAATGAGTAACTTGCTTACACCAAATAAGATTATATGCAGGGGAAGAGAGACCCAATGCACATTGATTTAACCCCTTCACAAACAAAACATTGAAGCAGCCAATTGAGGCCATAGAATAAGAATCCAAAGGCTTGAGTCTATGGGCTAGTTGCATCTCAATGAGACTTGAGTCTATGGGCTAGTTGCATCTCAATGAGACCCACTCCCTTATCCATAGATACCAGAGAAAAAATTGTCAACCAAGACCACATAATATCTTTTTTTAATATAAATTAATAGTATTTTGTATTAAAAATATGTTGCAGTTGAGTTGGTCAACGTAGTAATACTAAAAGGATGTTGTCTCTTAAAAAATAAATCAACATAACCATCAAGAAATATGTGTCTGGTACAAAAAAGTGCATATCATCTTTTGTAGTTAAGATAATTTTATTAATGTATGGCTAGTGACCACAAAAGTAGGTAAAAGGGATTGTTGAGTACAATGATTTCATTACAAAGCAGGAGTACCAAAGGATCTCCTATAAAAGTCAAGATGTAGAAAATAAATTAAAGTAAGGTACAATCGAGAGTGAGATCTAAGTTGAATCATGAACAACCCTTGACCTCAAGCCTAGAGATCGACTCTTAAGAGATGTATATGAGGAGAAGATCCATAAATAAGAGGAACTAGGAACTAGAAGTAATGAAATGCATATGTCATGGGATAGACCCATCACTCCTACCATATGAGGTCGAATGAAGGAAGTTGAGTATAGTAAGATGTCCAAAGGGAGAACTAGTGGGATGCCTGGATCATCCACTGCACTATTGTCTCGAAGAGGTGGTACATTGATGAGGCCTGGGGGATCTCAATTTGTTCCTAGGAAGGGATCTAACCTATTCATGTCGTTGAAATCTCATGGGATGAGGGAATATCCCACAGATCGACATTGATCTAGAGTCTGAAGTTGCACTGCTATTAGTTTGTCTCTTATTTCCCCTTCCTGAGGGTAGCATTGTGAAGAAGGAAGTGGTCTGTTGGATAGATTCTGGTTGAGTAAGAGGCTAAAGAGTATGGGCTCGGAGTCTGAGAGCCTCATGTGTGTATAAGGCTAAGCACCTCTGGTTAGGATATCTAAAAAATGCAATGAGTGTTTGAGTCCCCCTGAATAAGCAATGGAATCTCCCCCTGATCTCATAATAGATGGGGCAACATAAGAGGAAGTCTTACTCAGTCTTGAGATCTTGTAGATGGCATAACTAGCAGATCATGTCTAATTGATCGATCTTGTGGTCTATCTCTACCTGAAGTCTATGAAAACCCACTATCTCTACCTGAAGTCTATGAAGAGCATGTATTCAATGATAGAGTGTATATTGTGGTCGAACAATGAACCCGTCTCTAAGCTCCAATAAGTAGTCAGTGTAGAGAGCCATCTTTAGTTGTAACCCATTGGGAGGGTTAACCCAAGTAATATGGATAAAATATTTGTAAATTTCATCCCTAATTATAATGTTCAATTCATGTCTAGTCAGTGGAAGGTGGCCAGGTGCATCTGAGGAATTTATAAATGGAAGGAGATGATCTATCTGAATTCCCACATAATCTAAAAGAGTTGAAACCCCTGCGAACCAACCTCGATCCCAACCTGAAGGACTAGAGAGGGAAATAGTCTCTGAAGAAAAATAGGCCAAGTACAGGCACCGGTCATGCTCACTCACCAAGTCAGCGAAGGTCCGGATGCAATGGAGAAAAGAGACCAATTTGAATATTGTCTCACATCGGAAGGGTTGAGCCCCAAACTTCGCTAGGATGATGTGTTGAGGTTCGGTCTGCTTGCATCTAATGATGCACTGGAGGAGAAGGGTTTGGAATCTCTCATTCGAGGCCCAATTAGACTCAAGTAAAGAATCCCCCCAAATATTTGTGCCATGTAGAAAAGTGGGTCGAATAAGGGAGTCCATGAGGGGCATCTTGGATTATATGTCCTAAAAATGGTGGTAGAAACATTATCTCTCAAGAAGGGATAAGGATCTATAACCCTTGTTAAGGGTCAGTCGCAAACTGAAGAGGGGTCCTAAGAATTTCACTCCCAAGTATGTGTAGGTATTGTTGATCTTGATCTCCTCCCCTCTTAAGAAGAAATAAAGGTCCAAGGTATTCTTCGACCCGTTGAAGATCATAACCTTGGCTTTAGCCAGGTTGACCATCAATTGTTGAAGATCATAGAAGAGAACTAAGGAATCCAACTGTCTCTTTAACCCCTATAGAGATGAGGCTAGGAGGACCACATCATGAACGAAGAGTAGGATAGATATCACAACCTAGTGGAGGATGCACATGTTGTTGTCTTGGATATGCTCGCGAAGAAAGGCCTCTATCTCATCAATATAAATCCCAAACAATGTGGGGGATTGTAATATTCCTTTCCAAATAATAGCTCCAGAAGATCGACGTAATAGCCTAAGTGATTCATGTAGGCTATAGTTAGTGGAGGAAAAGGGAATTAATTAATTATTTAATGTCATCGGAGTAGGAAAGTAATGTTTTTAAAAGGTGACATTGAGTAATTAGATCAAAAGGTGTTTTAAGTGACTTTAAGTTAATAAAGTTACTTTACTTTATTAAAAGGGTAAAAGGGTTGGAAAAGGGTCAACGAGGAAATAAAAGGAGAATGAGGGTGCCCTCTCCCATTATGAATTTGTTATTTTCTAAAAACGAAATTGTGAGAGCTCTTGTGGCTTTGGCTCTTGGGATGAAAATCCCTAGAGGAGTTTGGGATTGGGTTCAGTGGTGAAACTATGCACCCTAGCCAATCATAGAGGAGAGATTGTTCAGATATCTTCGGTGTGCTTCATTTTGGTTGGGTTTCCATTACTTGGTAGCTGAGTTTTGCTTGGTGGAGGCTGATTTTGTTTGAGAAAGGCGAGTTGGGGTTTGTGGCTGAGTTTTTTTTGGTGTTATGGGCGACATTTCCTAAATTCACGGTCGAGTAATTATGTGGGTCGAAGTTGTAGTTGTGGTGCTTGCATTTCTTTGATAAAAGAGGTCGATTATGACTGTGGAGGGCGCACTTTGGGAGTTGGGATGATTTCTTTGTGGGCAACTTTTATTTCTTAAGAGGAGGGGTTGATACCTTCATTATTGGGGCCGATTACTTAAGAGGAGAACCAAGATAGCTTGTTGGTGGACGATTGCATTTGATGGGGCAAAGATATTTTTTTGGGGGTTGATCATATGTTGTTAGGAAAAGAGACATAGTCTAATGCGGTTGTGTTTCCCTTTCTGGCCGAGTTCTGTGAATGTTGGATCGAGTACAATGTTGAGGGCTTGAGTAATTATTGATTGTGTGGTAGTGGGTACAGTGTTGATTCAAATTTGCTATAGGAGGGCATACTTACTACCATGTATTCTCTGTTGGGTTGATTCCTTCACCTGTAGGCTTGCAATCTTTAACAAAAGAATAAATACCAAGTTCCTTTTTCATTTATTGTTGCATAAATTGTTGAGGGTTTCAATGTACTTATGTTGTCTTGAATATTTAATGCAATGGATATTTTGGAGTCTCTGTGTCGGTGTTTTTATTGTAAATCACAATAGAATTTAAAAGCACACATAAATTGTTGTTAGTATGTTTGTATGCAAACCTTGTGATAAATTGTCTACACCATAAACTAAGAAAAAAAATTAAAAAAAATAGTGGGAACATTACAGTGGTATCAAAGCTAGTTTTCCTACCAGCCTGAACATTACATGGTTCTTTGATGCTTCCGGGGGTCAAAACATGCATTACATATCGGAGGATAAGGTATAGAGGAGCATAAAACATATTTCACTCAGAAGAAGAAGAAGTGGACCAGCAAGAGGAAAAAGAAGATGGAGACATGGGGGACAACAATAATGAGGAAAGGGCCATGTAGATCCTAGATGGTTTAGCTAGGGGACAACAATATTTGGTACAATTCATGACAGAATTAATTGCCAACACTCAAGCGAACGGAAACCATGGGGGAAACAATGGTGTGTTGGGCGTTAATGGACACAATGGGAACCAAAACCATGGGGGTGACAATGGTACAAGGGGTTCCAATGGGAACAATGGGAATCATGCAGAACACAACAACAATAATATTCCCACACACGTTGGCACTAGGGCCACCAGTAGAATGATTCTTAGACCACCTTTGCCTTAGTTATTGGGGGATCAACAAACAGGAAATCAAAGGCAAGAAGGATAATGTGAAACCTCTGATGATTATTGGAGGGAGTATCAGGCCCTTGGTGATGATTTCCAGGCAGCCATGTCACTACAGGACTATTGTACCATCAAATAAAGGAACAGACCAAAAGATTTCAACAGGGGTTTGTAGAACATTGATCTCACGCGGAAGGTTGAAAAGTTATCCATTCCTTCCTTTGATGGTTCCAACAAGTGCACTGATAGAGCATGGGTACAGAAGTTGGACACATACTTCCAACTCAACCCTATGATGGAGGCAAAAATGATTAAATTTTCTACCTTGCACTTAGATGGAGAGGCCCATGAGTGGTGGTACCATGGATTGGCCACTCTAGGACATGCAAACATTACCTCCTATATAGACTTTACACAAAAGTTTATGGAGAGATTTGACAAGAAGGATCCAGAATTACATTTTAGAGAGTTGGAATAACTCACGCAGGTTGGGACACTGGATGCCTACATTATAGAGTTCCAGAGGCTTACATTCCTTGTGACAGATATATCCGAGCAGAGGTTAGTGATGTTATTCACTGAGGGCTTATCCAAGCCACTATGTGGTTGGGTAAAATCCTTAAAACCAGAGACTCTACAAGATGCCATCATCAGGACACGAGACATGGAGGATGCGGTCCCAAAGAACAAAACTTTCTCCAAACCTTTAATTCCCCAGAAAAACAAAGATAAAAAACCTTTTCAGAAAGAGTGGACCAGAAAGGAAAAGTTGGATGAGGCGACTCATAATGAGTTGAGAAGAAAGAAGCTTTTCTTCAATTGCAACGATCCTGCGAACTAAGACACATGTGAATGGGAAAGGGAAAGGTACACTACATAGAGGTGCACTCATACAGTGACGAGGAAGAGGGGGAAGTTACACAGGAATAGGGAAAAGAGCAAGGAGGCTCAAGCGATGAGCAGCCTCATGAGGAGGCTAAGGGTGTGACTATCGCCACTCTATCAGGCAGCCCTATATACTACACTTTTAGAGTCAGAGGGGTACTACGGGGACATTGTGTCACTGCTTTGATTGATGGTGGGGTAACTCACAATTTCAATGATGCATCATTGATGACTAGGAGACGCATGGCTACAGAGGAATTTGAGGGGTTCAATGTGGTAGTGGTTGATATATTTAATATGACATGAAAACAAAAGATTTTGAGGTTGGTCGTGAGGGTGGAAAACTATACATTGACCGATGATTTTTATGTGGTTGATTTGGCAGACACCGATATAGTTTTGGGTGTTCAATGGCTTCATTCCTTAGGGGAAATTACAATGAATTACCAGGTGATGGAGATGAAGTTAAATATAGAAAACATCAAGAAGGTTGTTCTAAGGGGCATGTAAAATGGTGGCCCTAAGATTGTGTCGGCCAAGGTATGGAGACCATATTCAAACACAAAGATGTAGCATGTGCATTCGAGTGCTTGATTACAACTTAGGAAAAAGCAGAGGATCGATAGCATCATCATGCAGATATACAGGCGTTGTTCAATAGGCATGACAAGGTTTTTGGATAGATACCTCCAGGGAGATCGCCTAAAAGGGGATATGAGCACACCATTAAGTTGGAAGAGGGAGAAAAACCGGTGATCACTATTCCTTACAAAAATCCAAATAAATTCAAGGACGAAATTAAGAAGACTATTAAGGAACTTTCGGACATGGGACACATTAGGCATAACTCTAGTCCATTCGCTTCTTCTGTAGTGTTGGTGAAGAAGAAGGATGGAACAATGCAAATGTGCATTGATTATAGTGCCTTGAATAAGAAGATGATCAAGAACAGGTACCTTATCCCTAGGATCGATGAGCTTCTCAATGAGTTGCATGGAGCAGTGCATTTTTCGAAGATTGATCTTCGATCAGGGTATCACCAGATTAGAGCAAGCAAGCAGGATATCCCCAAAACTACTTTCATATGCCATTAGGGGCATTATGAGTTTTTGATCATGCCATTTGGGTTGACCAACGAACCAACTACATTTTAGTCCTGCATGAACTACATCTTCAAAAAGTAGTCGAGGAAGTTATTGTTGGTGTTCTTTGATGATCTTCTGATACATAGCAAGACATGGGAGGAACACTTGGAGCATCTGGGTGAGATTATGAGCATCATGGAGGAACAGTCATTGTATGCCAAGGAGTCAAAGTATGAGTTTGGCATGACATAGATCATATACTTGGGTCATATGGTCAATTCCCAAGGTGTAAAGGTAAATAGGGAGAAGATTTGGGCCATATTGGATTGGCCACTGCCAAAGAACCTTACACATTTGTGTGGATTCTTCAGAATATGTAGCTACTACCGACGGTTTGTGAAAGGATTTTCATAGTTGGCTACACCACTCACAGATCTCACGAAGAAAGGGGCATTCAGGTGGACAGAGGAGGCCCATGAGAAATTTGACAGGATGAAGGAAGTGATGAGCACTTGCCCAATTTTAACACTTCATGATTTCACTTAGCCCTTTGTGCTTGAGTGTGATGCATCAAGTGAGGGCGTAGGAGAAATTTTGATGTAGAACAGACATCGGATAGCATATGAGAGCATGAAACTCATATATTCAAAGAGACTCTACTCCATCTATGACAAGGAAATTTTCACCATCATGCATGCCTTGGCGAAATTCAGACAGTACTTGGTAGGTGGAAAATTTGTGGTTAAGACTAACCACAACAGTTTGAGACACTTCTTGAGGTAGAAAGACTTAAATAAGAGGCAATAGAAGTGGGTCAGAAAATTGCAGACATATGACTTCGACATTGAGTATGTGAAAGGGAATAAAAATGTGGTTATTGATGCTCTCACTAGGAAACCAAAGACATGTTCACTTGAAAAGATTTCAGTTGACTATAAATCTCATCTCTTGGTAGAGAATTCCAAGAATAAATTTGCTTGTGAGTCGATGGATCACAACATACAGGATGATAGGTACAAAGTGGTGGATGACATCATCTACTGCAAGAATTGCATATACTTAGTCTCGGAGTCTACATTGAAGGAGAATATTATGAGAACTATGCATGATACACCCTTGGCAGGGCATCATGGGTACTTTAAAACTTACAGGTAGATCAGGGAGAGGTTCACTTGGAAGGGCCTCAAATATGATGTATTGAGACATGTGAGGGAGTGTATGACTTGTCAGCAGAACAAGTCAGAGCAGACTCATCATGCAGGGTTACTACAACCATTACCCATTTCAGATCATAAGTGGGAAAGTGTGTCCATGTGCTTCATCACAGGTTTACCTAAAGTACATGGCAGAGATTCCATATATGTGGTGGTTGATCAGTTGACCAATTTTTCATATTTATTTTCCATATCTTCATAATACAAGGCAGCACAGGTAACAAAGTTTTTCTTAAGGGAGGTATTTAGACTCCATGGGTTGCCGAAGTACATTTTCAAGTGACAGAGACATTCAGTTCCTTAGTGCATTTTGGCAGGAGTTGTTCAAGTTGGTTGGCACAAAGTTGCTCCTAACACTAGTTACCACCCCCAGATAGATGGTCAAACAAAGATCGTGAACAAGTAGCTCGAAGGGTATTTACGTAACTATGTGTTAGGGTAGTAGAAGGAATGGCTTAAGTGGTTGCATTTGGGGGAACGTTGTTAGAATACTACTTATCATATGTCCATTGGTATGAGCCCATTCCAAGCATTATATGGTTATGATGCTCATTCATTTGTTGATTCATCGTTTGGGGATAGCAGAGCTCCCAAATACAAGGATTAGATCTAGGAGAGTCAAGACATCATCAAGGCTCTCAAGGACAAATTATAGGTGGCACAAAATCAATAGAAGATTTATGCAGATAGCCACAGAGTCGAGTGCACTTTTGAGTTGCGGTACTTGATATTTTTGAGACTACATCCATATAGATAGTCTTCATTGAAGAAAAGTGGTGCCGAAAAGCTTAAGTTCCGCTTTTATGGCCCCTACAAGGTGATCCAGAGAGTTTGAGAGGTAGCTTATGAGCTTGAGTTACTGGAGGGAAGTAAGATCCACATTGTGTTTCATGTTTCATGCCTCAAGAAGGCATTGAGACAACATGTCACTTCTTCGGCAAAGTTTCCTACATTGGAGGAGGAGGGGCAGTTAGTGTTGGTTTTGTTAGTAAATGAGGAACACTTCCATGCTAAACCTAGCAGAAGAGAGGAAGAAACATTTAAACAAGAAATTAAATGACAAAGCAAACACATAGTACATAGATATTTTACCCTGGAAACCCAAACGGGAAAACCAACATTCCTTGAGCCTCTGGCTCTCTTTTTGTCTTATTGATTCAGAATAAAAATGTTACATGCCTAACCTTGGTCTACACCTAAGACACAGTCGACATCATACCTTCTTGATTTACACAAGAACAACCATGTAGTCAATTCGGCTTACATCTGTATTACCAACAATATCTAAAGATTGGCTATTCTACGATTATTGAATTATTTTTTTAGCATTACAACATGCCTTATTTATAGGATTTACAGTAGGAAAAACCCTAAAGAAAATCACCCAAAAATGATTATAGACCCACGCATATCATTGGTTACAAATCCCATGAATCTCGGGATTCATTCTTTAGGTGGTTGCCACGCGCTCGTCTGTCAACCTCTTGTTGGTTGACCTCTTCGACTTGTTGTCGATATCTTCAACTTCTAATTTACCCGAACAAACCACCTCAACTTTTGAATTGTTGTCGATATCTTCGACTTCGACTTTCCTGGTCGATTCACCTCTACCTTCAACTTGCTATAGATTTCTTCGACTTCGACTGTTAGTCGATCCACCTCGACTAGACTTTCACAGCAAAGACTATAACAACCCAACAGACATAGGGAAGCAATGCCTATTGCCTCTCTGCACCAAGAGAACTTCACAACACTCACAAACTCAGTCAAAGAGTCTGTTATGTTTTCCAGTGTGTCTACTTTCTCCAACAACACCTTCTTTATTTCCACCATGCCTCTCACAAAATGGTATTGTACATCAATGTGCTTAGTCTTAGAATGATAAACTGGGTTCTTTTCCAAGAATATTGCACTTTGATTGTCACAACTTATATTCATTGATTTTTTCTCAAACCCAATTCATGAACACAACCTTTGCATCCACACTACTTCTTTACTTCCATGAGTGGTTGTCATGTATTCAGTTTTTGTTGTTGATAAGGCTACGACTACATGTCGCTTACTCATCCAACCGATTTCTCCACCAAAAATGTTGAACACATATCCATTGGTCGACCTTCGTCAATCCAAATCTCTAGTCTAGTCAGCATCGACAAAGCCATGTACATTTACTTCACTGTCATCTCCAAATTTTCCTTGGTAGCATATAGCATAATCTTTTGTGCCACACAAATCGCTGAATACTCTCTTGACAATTGTCCAATGCTCCTTCCCAGGTGTCGACATGTATCTACTCAACACTCCCACTACATGGGCAATTTCTGGTTGAGTGTAGATCATCACATACATTAGACTACCAACAACACTTGCATAGGAAACACATGCCATGTCCTATATTTACTCTTGTGTCCTTGGACATTGTTCAACAGTTAGCCTTTCTCCCACGGGAATTGGCACCTTCAAAGGTTTGCAATCCTGCATGTTGAAACGTTTGAATATTGTTTCAATATACTTCTTATGGTTCAACCAGAGCTTTCTAGTTGCTCGATCTCTCTTGATCTCCATTCCCATAATGAAGTTTGTTGCACCGAGATCTTTCATGTCAAACTTGGAGGATAGTTGCTTCTTCACCTCCTTTATTGCGTTCATGTTGTTTCCAATTAGCAACATGTCTTCGACATACAATGCTACATATATGAAACACCCAACTTATTCTTTTGAATATATTTAGTGATCAACTTTGCTTCTCAGAAACCCTAAACAAAGGATGTATGTGTTGAACTTTTGGTACCACATCCTTGGTGATTGATTTAGACCATAAATGGATCTTTTCAGTTTGCATACAAAATCTTTCTTGCCCATTACTACAAATACTTCAGACTGTTTCGTGTAATTTTCTTCTTTCATGTCCCCATGTAGGAACGTTGTCTTTACATCCATCTGCTTTATTTCCATATCAAATGTTGCAACCAGAGACATTAGTACTCTAATGGAAGTTAATTTTGCAATAGGGGAAAAATCTCACCGAAGTCAACTCCTTCAACTTGGGAATATCTTTTCACTAGCAACCGAGCTTTGAATTTCTCGACTCGACCTGATGTGTTCATCTTCTTCTTGAATACCCATTTTCTACCAACAGGCTTTCTTCCACTAGGTAATTCGACTGAGTCCCGCTTCTCATTATTGTGCAAGGATTTCATCTCTTCAACCATGGCATCCTTCCAGACTTGTCCCTCTGCTGAGTCGACTGCCTCCCTGACCAACTTGGGCTCATTGTCAGTGGCAGTTAACACAAACGCGAAATGAAAGTCGGGTAGACTATACCTTTCGACTAGCTTTCTTACTCGTTTTGATCTCCTTACAACTGAGGTTGGTTTTTCCACCTCTTCTTCTGATTCAAAAGACTCATTTGAATCATCTTCTTCATTCCTTAGTTCAAACCGCACCTTCTCTGGATTATTCTTTTTTTGAACCATTTCTTCAGGCTTAGACTTCCTTCATACTTCTCCGAAGACCACATCTCAATTGTAAATTGTTTTCCTTGATGTAGTATCCCAGATCTTGTATTATTTCATTCCTTCTTTGTATCATGTTATCACACAAGTTGTAGGTTGGGAAAATCCCGATCCAACCACCAAATGACAACAACTTAGAGAACACCTATTCACTGTCACCTTAGGCAGGTATTCTCGTCACTTTAGAGATGAGATAATCACCTCAAGGAGGGAATCTCGGTGACCCTAGGGGGAAATGAAATGGAAAGTGATATGTATGAATGGATGCCCATATAGGTAAAGTTACTAAGTGTGGATAAGGGCTTGAGTAAGGTCTTGGTGCTAGCCAAAGTTTCCAAGAAGTAGTAGACCTTGTCAATGCCTATTGTACCTGCCTGAGACACAAGAGAAAAAAAGATACAAGCCCAAATATATGATGGACAAACAAGTTAGGCTTGTTTTCCATAATTGCAACAGTTAGTAGCAGTATATATCATAAATGAAATGGCAAAATTAACTACTAAAACAAGTGCTAGAAATCAATTAAATGATGCAAGAGATAAACTAGCAAAACACTAGTGTAGCTCATGATTAAAGGAGCAAGATACTAGCACAAAATGAAAGGTTGTATTAAATACTTTCTACAAAGATAATAAACATCCTTATGGCTGTAACAAATGAAATATAATAGCAAGAGATTCAACAATCAAAACTTGCCAAAAGTCTACCAAAAGATGTGTTATGATCACTAGATTATGTGGGCAAAAACTTAGCAAATTTCAGCGGTTGAATTTAGAGTTATTGGAGATCAAGAGACTAAGGTTTTTGCAGCCCTAATGGATGAAGATGTAAGTTTATTACAACAACAATGAACACTTAGCAAATTGACACGCCCTAGGGGCAATAGCAAACCTAGAACATCAAGGAAAGAAAGCAATTTGAACGATTCCTTCATGTTTTCATGTATCCCAATGCAACAAATTTATTTCTCCAATGCAAATTGAAAATGATTAGTGCCTTACTATTGGGTTGTGGAGTCAAAGAAAGTGAAGACTAGGATAATTCCTTGGGGTGTAAATTCTTTTACTCCCCAAGGCAGGCTAGGACCACTAGGAAATGCTAAGAGGGTGTAAGCCCTTTTACCTCTCTTAGCAAAACCTTATGCAACAATATGAAATTGGATGTATGAGTTTGATCCACAAAGAACCTAGGGGTGTAAGCCCTTTTACTCCCTAGGGTTTTGTTTAACAAACAAAGGTGAAACAAACAAACAAAGATGAACTTGGAGGGTTCTCCATGCAACCTTGAAATTAATGAGCTTTCATAAGAAAATAAATGAATCTTGGGGAGGGTGTATTCCCTTATACTCCTCCAAGGGTTCATCCACTAACAATTATAAAACAAGCAAGTATTTTAGACAATAAGTGCAGATTTTCCTTACCAATTCCAAATAGATGCAAGATCAAACCCTAAGTGACCAAGAAAAATCCATCTACAAGCACGAGAAAAAGCCTCCAAGTGTAGTGCACCATTTTTTATCCATCAATAGCAAGAGAAACCATAACAATTGCGAAAGAGAAATGAAACGCTCCAAGAGTAGTGAAAAATTCAACTAAGTATCCTTCTCCACAAGGGAGATCCATGTTCAATGAGATACAAATTATCTCTATTTATACAAAAGGTCTTAGACATAGTTTCTCCACTTAATTAGGGTAAAACATAAGATAAGGGGTCAACAACCCTTATCTTACCTCTTAAACCAAAATATGATATTTAATTTTCACTTTTTGCACATTAGAAACCCTAAAATACAATGAAGTCACCCCTTTAGGAAGATGTTTTGACACTTGTAGCAAGTCGTTGGAGCTGGGGAAGCATGGCTAGGCCTCCAAAGGCCATATGTCACTCATCTAAGCCTATTCCTCATGGTTCAAAGCCTCCTTCCTTCAAAATGTGCCATGTGTCAATGAGAAACCCCTGCATCACCACCAAATCCTAGCCCTAGGTGACATCAAGCTTCAAAAAGTGACATTTTTCTCCTCCTAGGAAAATTGTTTGGCATGTGAGGGCTAGGTTATGTCTTCAAATGTATCATCTAGGCCTCCAAAGGCAAGTCATCGTGATGCAACATGTGTGTAACACCCTGTTTCCCCCAGTTTGTAAAAATAACTGGACTGGCCAGCACCGTGGCAAACTCATGAATGTGAATATGTGATGCGAATGGACCTTATGGAAAAGGTCAATGAATGTGAATAACATTATGAATTTATATTGCAGGACTCCTAAGAGGGGATGTGCAGAAAAAGAGACCATGATGGCGGTAGAAGGCACTTGGAAAGGTGGCGTTAACTTCCACCGACAATTAATACCGTATTTGGACTTCACTGGCCCGGAGAACCAAAAGCAGCTCGCTGGCCCCGAATTAAATGTCTCACAAGCTGGCAGGTTGATGGCTCCTCAGGAATTAATGAGGGATTGGAAGTGAACCGCCCATCCGTAGAGCCATCATGACTGACCAGTGTGAGGGAAATCGCGCCACACACAACCTCGCAAGAGGATAAGGCGTGGGGTAGAAGCAATTAGGGGCAGACGCGAGGGGAAGAAGAGAACTCTGGAAATATGCAGAGTGAGTGATAGCAGAGAGGAAGGAGAGTAACCTTCGCTCCTGGTCACTGGCAGATAGAGACGCAGTCTCACAGCATCGTGGTCTCAACTCGGGGGTGGCTAGTAGTAAATTCGTTGGGAGTCGTTGAGCCTACGGTTGGGTGGAAACGAGCACCCCTCTCAGCAGTTGCTTAACCCCTGGTGTTATTTCTGATAAGTGTTTTGCCTCTGGCATCTTGAAATATATATGTTTATTCTAATAATTATGCCCATAAGCTGTGAAACTGTGAATGATTTCATTGTAAGAATGTTTGTATGGTGTTTTGATCAATACTGGTAGATGCATGTTTATAATGGAAAGAATACGTATGGTTTATGTCTTCATAAATCGCTATTTATATGCTTACTGACCTAATTCAGACCACATGTCTGATTCGTGGGAGAAAGGTACCCTTATATGCCTCAGATAGTACCCTGGGTGAGAACCTCCCCATAGAGATACCCTCCTTGAAAAGCCCATCAAGAACCGGGAAAGCGAATGTGAAGACGTAAGGCCTTAGTAACCCTGCACGAGGAGGAACGATCCTCTTGAAAGCCCGAGATGGCAGCATAAGGATGAAGTATCGAATCGACGGATGAGATTCCATCGGGAGATCTATGGTCACTCACGACCGTCAGATCGGAAGAAGAAGATGGGGTGTTAAGTGCCTTAACCCTGATAGGTATTAATTGACGGACGATATTCCATCGGGAAACCTGTGGTCACGCATGACCGTTAGATTGGTAGGAGTGAGTAGGGTGTTAAACGCCTTACTCCTCTATTTTATGTGTCTTCATGAACAGCGAAGAATTTGGGACCGTAGATCTCCAAGGTCCATGGGAGTATCTGGACCGTTGATTTTTCCACGTCCAGGGAGTTGTGGAAGAATGCATGGGTAGGAACCAATCTGAGCCGTCTGATCTCGTCTGGAAAAACCCGACAATCGTTGGATCTGTCAGGAGTTTCCCGAGGGTTAAAGACCCCAGTGTATAGGGGCGAAAGCCCTGGAATAGATCTGAGTCGTCCGAATGATGGAGGCCACGTGCCGTAATATTACCCATTTCAGGAAATTGGGAATCGCAGAATCGGGAATCCTGATGACAAGAGTTCGGTATTTTCCATGGTGAAAACCCCAGAATAGATCTGAGTCGTCCGAATGACGGAGGCCACGTGCCGTAAGATTACCCATTTCGGGAAATCGAGAATCACGGAATCGAGAATCCTGATGACGAGAGTTCGGGATTTTCCATGGTGAAAACCCCGGGATAGATCTGAACCATCCGATTGATGGAGGCCACGTGTCATGAGATTACCCATTTTGGGGAATCGGGAATCGCGGGATCAGGAGTCCCGGTGACGAGAGATCGGGACTTTCCATGGTGGAAATCCCGGGACAGATCTGGGCCGTCCGATTTACGAAGGCTACGTGTCGAAAGATTAGCCACATCGGGAAACCGAGGATCGAGAATTCGGGAGTCCCGTGATCGAGAGTTCGGACTCTCATGATGATAAACCCCAATGAACAGATGAGATTCTTTCGAAGGATCTCAGGGTCTGTGACGACCGTTAGATGTGAGGAAGAGATGTCGGCTTTAAGCCGGGGCGCGAATGTGCATTAAGGTAAGTAACGAGCAGATCTGGACGGCCAGAGTCCACCCGCCCAGATCT
>SNQJ01S0000799.1:464746-511299 GCA_010110895.2 Picea sitchensis | reverse complement strand
ATACTAAAGAAACACACTTTTACCTAACGACATATTAGACCAAGTAGATCTTAACTAACTCCTAAGTGTCTAAATATCCTAACAGTTGTAGGACTCAAGTGTCTGCAGCCTTAGCTGGGACACATATATGTGATTATATTGCTTAACAGAGCACTTAGCAACAACAATTCATCAACATTCAACCAATAACTATTGTACAGATAGAACAGAGCATCGCATCATTCACTCAGATATGATGTGTTTAAGTACTTTATGAAAACATGAAGGTCATATCCATTAGATCAAGCACTAATCACTCTCGTATAGATCAGATCTAACAGTCTTACACATCATTAGCACAAAGCATAAGCATATTTGTCTATCTCTACCAAAGCACTTAGTAAAAGGGAGTTATAAACACATCAAGACAAGCACAAAGAAGAACAACACAGTGTTTACATGGTTCAGCCCCACCCTGGGGCTACATCCACCAACTCTTATTCTTTATTGTCTTCAAGTAATTGGTTACAAGTGAAGAGCCTTGAAACCCTACTTCACCTAGGACAGGAGATCTGCGCAGCTCGCTAGATCCTCCTTCCCCGGTAGATCCAAGAACACAACCTTCTACAGCCTCTTACAATGAATTTCACTTAGCTTTGCAAGTCTCACATAGTATGCAGAGAGCTCTTACAATCCTCCAATCACATAGATCCTATCACTTAGCCATTCGTCCCCCTCTATATTTCCTAGACATCTATCTATATATATATATATATATATATTACAAAATAGGCCTAAACATGGGTAAACCCATGGGTCGACATCCCATGCCTGTTACATAATCCCAAAAACCCAAAAAGGACCCAAAAAAGGGCCCGATATCCATGATCTCCACTTCGTCTTGCGCTCCTTCTTCAACAGGCAGTCGAAGTCCAAAATAGGTCAACATGACCAAGAATCTCCCAAAACTTGGTTAAGGCCCAACAGGCCCCCAAAAATCACCTATGACGTGTCCCGAGTCACTCTGGTCTCACTAGTTCTACCTCAAACGCCTCGATCTTTTCTCGAGCTTCTTCAACTTGCTATTGTGATACAACCTCTTTCTCGGTGAACTCCTAGATCACTGTGTCATTCACGGGCTCTTCTAGGTGTTGTTCTGCTGTGGTGACAACCTATTCTATCTCTTCTCCTTATCTTTCAACCTATGTGAACAGTTGGCATGCCTTATCTTGTATTGGCTGGAATCATTGAGTTACTTCCATAACTTTGCTTTAAATTGCATGAATCCATTGTTGGGTGGTGCGTTGCTCTTGAGACCACTTCATTCTTTCTATGACCGACAGGGCCTTTAGCTACACCTGTAGTGTGTCTGCGTGCTGCTTCATTTCTTGGAGTTGTGACTCCAGTTCCTGTAACTTTGGATTCTTAGCGAGTTTCTCATATGTTTGGGTGTTGTGATTACTCAGTTGCTTGCATTCTAGGGAAAGATATTTTATTTTGTCAACTACGCTGCGGGAAGTTGCTTCTCTTTGGTCCCTTACATCTTGCGGGGTTTCGGGCATAGTGCGTAGTTCCATGATCAGGATCAATAGCCAGATGAAATGAAATTTGTACCCTTGACCCTGGGCTTCTCTGTAGACAAGTTCTAATTGATTCACCAGGTACTTAACCCAATTCATTTGTAGGCCCTCTGCACACTTCCCTGTGAGGTCGACTACAAAACCAGTGACTTGGGTGGGTCAGTTCTTGTGAACTAAATTTCCTCTGATCAATTGTCAGGTGAGGCACCTGTGCCGCTCTGGATAGAAGCTACCTTGTAGCCTCGCGTGCCCTTCTCGACATTGTCATAGGTTTCCTTTATCCTTTTAGCTAGATCGCGATCCATGGTTTTTCCAGGATAGAAATCCTGTGGGTCAGGGCTATGCATACTCGGCATTGTTATCCGATTGATCAACATTAGATCAACTATTATACAACGGTTGAACCAAAAGTATTTTCCATGGTAAAAGGAAAATAGTAGTTTGACACATGCATTAACCTCTTGGTGTCTTCTGAAGTGAGGAATCTTCATGACGTTGAGCAGTGTGGATTGTGCGAGGTTCATAGTCCATGACTGGGGAATTATCTTCGAATTATTTCCCTTTGTTCTGGTCAGGTACTTATGTTGGGCTAACATCTTGTATACTTTCCTATCGTCGAGGTTGAAGTCGCTAAACTTCAATGCTGCAATCTTTTCTTGGTCTGTGAAAACTACGTGTATCCATTTCGGGAGGTACGTAGTAATCAAGGCATACTCAAATTCTTTGGGAACAATGTCTCGATTTATAGCGCTGCTCAGAGGTGGTAGATAGGTGGGTAATATGCTCGGGATTAGTTTAGCATTTGCGAGATCATCCCTATGCTAGGTTCTCTTTTCATCTACTGGTCGGGATGGTCCAGCTTGAGCAGTGGATGGAGAGGCTAGAAGTCCTCTCATCGATGATGCTTGTACACCTGTATACAATCGTCTCTCTGACATGACTCTTTCAGTCATCAAGCTGAGGAGTACTTCTGTCACTGATTCTTCGACCGAGTTGAGCTTGTCGGACATATGCACTCGGGATTAATTAGATCGGGTTCAAATCAACTTAGACATTGTACTAGAATACACAACAAGAGTGCAATGATCACTGTATACAATTCACTTATTTTGTGGGCTCAAACTCTTGGCTAGAAAAAGTGTTCTCGGTGCATGGCGCGGCAGGATAAATAGGTAACTCGGCAATGGTTTGCTTGTAATGGGTATGAAGCCTCATTAACTCTTGTTCTATCCGTTGTGACGTGGCCCAATGGTCTGGTGTCGAGTTGTCTCACCATAAATGTCTTTCTATCCATTCAGAGCGTCGGTCAAATGGTTATAATGTCCCCAATGGCTATATTTCTTTGCCATGGTGAAGTGCCATGTGTCATTGTTCTCATATCGCGACGAAGCTCCAATTCTGCAAATTTTCTTTCTGTGAAGTTCCCTTGTAACACCCTGTTTCCCCCAGTTTGTAAAAATAACTGGACTGGCCAGAACTGTGGAAAACTCATGAATGTGAATATGTGATGTGAATGGACCTTATGGAAAAGGTCAATGAATGTGAATGACATTATGAATTTATATTGCAGGACTGCTGAGAGGGGATGTGTAGAAAAAGAGACCACGATGGCGGTGGAAGGAACCTGGAAAGGTGGCATTAACTTCCACCGAAAATTAATACCGTATTTGGACTTCACTAGACCGGAGAACCAAAAGCAGCTCGTTGGCCCTGAATTAAATGTCTCACAGTCTAGTAGGTTGATGGCTCCTTAGGAATTAATGAGGGATGGGGAGGTGAATCGCCTATCCGTAGAGCCATCATGACTGACCAGTGCGAGGGAAATCACGCCACACACAACCTCGCAAGAGGATAAGGCATGGGGTAGAGGTGATTGGGGGTAGACGCGAGGGGAGGAAGAGAACTCTGGCAATATGCAGAGTGAGTGATAGTAGAGAGGAAGGATAGTAACCTTCGCTCCTGGTCACTGGCAACATAGACGCAGTCTCACAACATCGCGGTCTCAGCTCGGGGGTGGCTAGTGGTAAATATGTTGGGAGTCGTTGAGCCTACGGTTGGGTGGAAACGATCACCCCTCTCAGTAGTTGCTTAACCCCTGGTGTTATTTCTGATAAGTGTTTTTCCTCTGGCATCTTGAAATATATATGTTTATTCTGATAATTATGCCCATAAGCTGTGAAACTGTGAATGATTTCATTGTAAGAATGTTTGTATGGTGTTTTGATCAATACTGGTAGATGCATGTTTATAATGGAAAGACTACGTATGGATTATGTCTTCATAAGTCACTATTTATATGCTTACCGACCTAATTCAGACCGCATGTTTGATTCGTGGGAGAAAGGTACCCTTATATGCCTCAGATAGTACCCTGGGTAAAAACCTCCCCATAGAGATACCCTCCTTGAAAATCCCATCAAGAACCGAGAAAGAGAATGTGAAGGCGCAAGGCCTTAGTAACCCTGCACGAGGAGGAACGATCCTCTTGAAAACCTGAGATGGCAGCATAAGGGAGAAGTATCGAATCGACGAACGAGATTCCATCGGGAAATCTGCGGTCACAACCGACCGTTAGATTGGTAGGAGAAAGTAGGGTGTTAAACGCCTTACCACTTGGTTTATCTGTGTCTTCGTGGGTAGCAAAGAGATCAGGATCGTAGATCCCCAGGGTCCATGAGAACACCTAGACCGTTGATTTTTCCACGACCAGGAAGTCGTGGGAGAATGCACAAGTTAGGAACCTGTCTAAGCTGTCAAATCTCAGCTGAAAAACCTGACAACCGTTGGATCTGTCAGGAGTTGCCCGAGGGTTAAAAACCCCAGTGAATAGGGGCAAAATCCCCAGGATAGATCTGAACTATCCAAACAATGGAGGCCATGTGTCGTAAGATTACCCATTTCGAGAAATCGGGAATCATGGAATAGGGAATCCTGATGACGAGAGTTCGGGATTTTCCATGGTGAAAACCCCATAATAGATCTGAACCGTCTGAACGACGGAGGTCACGTGTCATAAGATTACCCATTTTAGGAAATTGGGAATCGTGGAATCGAGAATCCTGATGATGAGAGTTCGGGATTTTCCATGGTGAAAAACCTGGAATAGATCTGAGCCGTCCGAATGACGGAGGCCACGTGCCATAAGATTACCCATTTCAGAAATCGAGAATCAAGGAATTGGGAAACCTGATGACGAGAGTTCAAGATTTTCCATGGTGAAAACCCCGGAATAGATCTGAACCGTCTGAATGATGGAGGCCACGTGCTGTAAGATTACCCATTTTGGGAAATCGAGAATCACGAAATCAGGAATCCTGATGACGAGAGTTTGGGATTTTCCATGGTGAAAACCCCGGGATAGATCTGAACCATCCAATTGACGGAGGCCACTTGTCATGAGATTACCCATTTCGTGGAATCGGGAATCATGGGATCGGGATTCCTAGTGACGAGAGATTGGGACTTTCCATGGTGGAAATCTCGGGACAAATCTGGACCGTCCGATTTACAGAGGTTACATGTCGAGAGATTAACCGAATCGAGAAACCAGGGATCAAGAATTTGGGAGTCTCGTGATCGAGAGTTCAAACTCTCGTGATGATAAACCCCGATGAATGGACGATATTATTTCGGAGGATCTCAAGGTCTATGATAACCGTTAGATGTGAGGAAGAGATGCCGACTTAAGCCGGGGCGCAAATGCACATTAAGGTAAGTAACGAGAATATTTGGACGGCCAGAGTCCACCCGCCTAGATCTACGATTGAGGTTTCATTCCAGAGCCCCCTTGTTTTTCTTCCTTTAGCAGTGGGGGGGGGGTCCGGAATCGGACGTGCAACTCTCGAACGGTTGAGATTAATTCACCTTGATCAACGGTGTTCAGGTGAATTCCGGACCCCCCTTGCAATTCTCCCTTTAATGGGGGGGGTCCGGAATAGTGTGGCATGTGAAATGGGGTCCCCTCCTGTCATTTTGACTACCATGTTTCATTTCCCCTCTGCCACCTATACTCCACTTAACTATGTGATGGGGCATGTTCTCATTGGTTGTTCTCTAGCCCTTTTGGGATTCGTCCCTATTGGCCGGATGCTAGCCCTGTCGGGGTTCGGCAGTTGTAGAGTCAAACGATTCAACACCCCTGTAGCACCGAGGCACGAAATACAAAGAGGCACCGCGATTATTTGAACTATGACCATGACCCGCGACCACATGGGAACTGGGAGAGAGAAAGGGCTAGCTTGCGCTAGGCCTCCGTAGGTAATTCGGGGGCTCTGATTCAACAGTAATCAACGAAAAATTTGATTGAGGTAGTGGGTATGTGACAAAGTGGTATCAGAGCATGGTTACAACACTTGGCCTACTTGGGCTCAGGCATGAACCGTGTAAGTATACATTGTCATCTACGTTTTCTCCTTAAGAAGAAGGATTGCAGGATGAAACTGTAATCTGGGACATGAACTTCGTTGTCTTGTTTTAGTGTTAGGATGGCTACCTACTAAAGTAGGTAGAGTCTCTTATAATTGAGATGGCTGGATAGATAAGGACTAAGACCCAAATGAAAAACCCCTGTTATATGGGTATACATGTGAAAATATGAATTTATGCGCAGGTTATAAACATGTATCTAACTGTTGACTAACAACCAATGTTTGTCTTTTCTGCCAAGAAGACCATCAGCCGTGGGAATTTACAGACGCAGAAAATGGTGACTCACCAAGAGATGAGAGAAGGCCCCCACAATAGAGACAAAGAGTCTGACGAAAGAAGATCAATAGGAACCCCTCCATATCTAGCCGAGACTGTGAGGAGCCTCATGGTTTAATTGCAAAGCTGCAAGGCCGACAATGAAAGGATGATGAAAGAACAAGAAAAGAAAACCGAAATTAATGCAGTTTTACTGCAAAGCTTATCCGACCTACAACGAAAAATGCAGCACGAACCCAAGATGTAGAAACATGGTCGTATCAGTGGCCATACTGAGAGGAGCACCTCAAGAAAGGTCCACCCCAGAGGTAAAGGACCAGTGCCATATGATTCCACAGAGAAGGAAGTTGGCGATTCAGAAGGCTCTTCCAGCAGCAGGACCAGTTCCTATTCTCGAAGAAAACAAAAGAAGCAAAAGACTTCCAAGGGTCATAAACTTGAGGAATTCATAAAATCCAAACCTCCCTCCTTCGATGGTGAGATAAATAAGGGAGAGGAAGCTGAGGCCTGGCTACTTGGACTGAAGAAATATTTTAGAGTCCATGATTTTTTAGAGAATTTGAAGGCCTGAGTGGCCACTTTCAATCTGAACGGAAAGGCTTCCCTCTGGTGGGAAGACCTTAATAATATGAAATGGGTCCGTGAGGAGGACCTATCTTGGAAATAGTTTGAAAAGTACTTCCGGAAGAAGTATTTGTTGGAAAGATATTTTGATGAGAAGGCTAAAGAGTTTTATGAACTCAAACTGGGGCAACTCACTATAGAGGAATATGTCAACAAATTCCTCGACTTATTGAGATATGTACCCTACATCAAATCAGAGAAGGCAAAGGTGCAATGCTTCATCAGTGGGCTACCCAAGGAATACTGGAACCAAATCAAATTCGACAGCCAAAGACCTTAGAAGACACTATTCGAAAAGAAACATATTGTCATGAACAATATGGACGTCGGGCAGAGTCTCGTGGAGACTGGAAACAAAAGAGTGGTTCGAGATTTCAGAAAAAGGGGATCAAATCCTCAGAATTTAAGAACTACAAGAAGAACCCCAGAATGAACTTTCCAATCCAGAGTGTACTCCAGCAGAACTTTCCCTCGGTGGATGGAAGTAAAACTTATGGACCTATACCAGTGAAGACTAATAACCCAAAGAAAGAACCTCTGAAATGTTGGGGTTGCAGAGAAGAGCATCTCCTGAGAGACTGTCCACACCGACAATAGAATAGTCAGAAAGTTTATAACATTCAGGAAGCTCCCACAGTCAATGATGTGGCAAGGAGTGTGCCGTAGATTTATGCAGCATTGGATAATAACCAAGTTGACCACCAAGCTTCAGTGGTGGAAATAGAAGGTATGATTTTCAACCATACGGTGTCTATTTTGATTGACCCTCGTTCAAATTTGAGTTATATAGCCCCTAAGACTGTGGATAAGTGTAAGCTACAACCACAAAAACAAACCAAGCCATGGTTGGTACAATTAGCCACTGGCACTAAAAGAAGGGTAGCAGAGGTCATACCAGCCTGCCAGTTAATGTTGGGTGAATTCCCCACCCAAGCAACCCTTAACGTATTACCCATGGGATCATATGATCTATTGATTGGTATGGACTAGATGACTGCCCATAAAGCCAAATTGGACTGTTACCATAAAACCTTAGAATGTGTGAGCAAAGAAGGAGAAAGGATAACCCTCCAAGGGATCCGAAAACTGGTCTCGGTGAGGCAAATATCAGCCCTGCAAATGAGAAAGTATTGCCGAAAGGGATGTCCCCTATATGCAATACAGGTGTTGAAAACAATCAAAGGTGCTAAACCAAGCCCTGATGATCACCCTATCCTAAGAGAATATAGAGATGTGTTTCCGGAAGAGGTACCAGGTCTACCTCCGAGAAGAGATATTGACTTCTCGATAGAGCTCGCACAAGGAGTGGTGCCGGTGTCTAGGAAACCCTACCGGATGAGCACACCTGAGTTAGTGGAACTCAAATTACAATTGAAATAAATGATAGATAAGGGTTATATTCAACCCAGTGTGTCCCCATGGGGAGCACCAGTCCTGTTTGTGAAAAAGAAGGATGGCACCCTTAGACTGTGCATAGATTATAGACAACTTAATAAAGTAACCATAAAGAACAAGTACCCCTTGCCCAGGATCAATGATCTATTCTATCAGTTGGGAGGTGCGTTTATTTTCTCAAAGATTGACTTGAGGTCGAGATACCATCAAGTCTGAATCAAGGGTGAAGACATCCATAAAACCGCTTTCTGGACACGGTATGGTCACTATGAGTTTGTGGTAGTGCCATTTGGGTTGACCAATGCCCCTGCCACTTTCATGTTCTTAATGAACAATGTACTCAGTAAATTTTTAGATAAATTTGTACTAGTTTTTATTGATGACATATTAATCTACTCTAAGAATAGAGAAGAACATGAAGAGCATCGTAGACTTGTGTTGCAAGTTCTAAGAGAGCATCAGCTCTATGCTAAATTCAGCAAATGTGACTTCTTTCAAAAGCAAATACACTACTTGGGACATGTTCTGTCCGAGGAAGGGGTAGCAGTATATCCTGACAAGATCAGGTCTATCATGGAATGGCCTACCCCAAAGGATGTCTCAGACATCAGATCCTTTATGGGATTGGCGGGATACTATAGGAGATTTATAAAAGGATTCTCCAAGATTGGTTGTCCAATCACTGCCCTCCAGAAGAAGGGGACAAAATTCCTGTGGACACAGCAATGTGAAGAAAGATTTCAAACCTTGAAGCATCTACTAACCCATGCACCCGTGTTGAAAATAGTTGACCCAGAAGCTGATTTCCTTGTGTGCACAGATGCCTGTAAGGAAGGGCTCGGAGGAGTCCTTATGCAGAAAGGAAGTGTGATCTGCTATGAATCCTGAAAATTGAACGAACATGAAGTCAACTATGTGACTCATGATCTAGAACTGGCTGCCATAGTGCATGCCTTAAAAATGTGGAGGCATTACCTCTTGGGAAGAAAATTTGTACTTATGATAGATCACTGTGGATTGTAGTATTTGTTTGATCAACCAAAGCTCAATGCTAGACAAGATAGATGGATGGCCCTCCTTAGCGAATTTGATTTCGAAATCAAACACATTAAAGGGAAAGAAAATAGGGTGGTCGATGCCCTTAGCAGAAGCATGCAAACAATTCACCTGGCAATGGTGAGTACCTGCGAGACAGATGTCAAGAACAGAGTCAGAAATGCACAAGAAACAGATCCCTTTGTTTAGACTGTGACCTTGTACCTACAACAAGAACCATCTGGAGTACAATATGAAGGCTATCAGATGACTGAAGGAGGTCTACTCACTTACAGAGATAGGTTGTACATTCCAAATTGTGATGACTTTAAGAGGTTCATTATGGATGAACTACATAAAAGATGCTACACTGGTCACCCAAGATACCAGAAAATGATCACTGCCACTCGGAAACAATTTTATTGGCTTGGATTGAAGAAGGACATAGCCAAATATCTAGCCCAATGCATAGAATGCCAATAGGTTAAAGCAGAACATCGACACCCAGCAGGACTATTACACCCTTTACCCATCCCATAATGGAAATGGGAAACCATCTCCATGGATTTTATCACTGGATTGCCAACTTCAACCAAACAAAATGACGCCATTATGGTAGTGGTGGATAAACTGAGCAAGTCTGCTCATTTCAACCCCATCAAATCAACTTGCAAGGTGATATATATCACCCAGATATTCATGAAAGAGGTATTCAGACTGCACGGTATGCCGAAAGAGATAGTGTCTGATAGAGACACAAAATTTACTTCCAATTTTTGGAAATCACTGATGGTTGGTTTAGAGACCAAATTTTTGTTTAGCACCACCTATCACCCTCAAACAGATGGACAGACAGAAAGAGTGAATCAGATATTAGAAGATATGTTAAGGATGCATGTAATGCATCAACCCAGGAAATGGGAAGACTACCTGCCATTGGTAGAATTCACCTACAACAACGGCTACCAAGCATCCTTAAAGATGAGTCCCTTCGAGGTCCTCTATGGTAGACCATGTAATACTCCAGTCAGCTGGAGTAATCCTGTAAATATGATTTCTTTTGGACCCAACATGTTGAAATAAATGGAACAATAAGTGATTCAGATAAAACAAAATCTAAAGGTCACTCAGAACCGACAGAAAAGTTATGCTGATCAAAAGAGAACTCCAAGAGAGTTCAAAATGGGTGACCATGTATATCTCAGAATAAATCCCAGAAGGAGTTCCCTGAAAAATGGGATCTTGTGCCAAGTTGGCACCCCGGTATTGTGGACCCTTTGAGGTTCTATATAGAGTGGGACCTGTAGCCTATTGGCTAGCACTTCCTCCCACAGTAAAAGCACATATGTTTTCCATGTTTCATTATTGAAGAAATATGTACATGATGCTAATCATATAATTGACTGGTTTTTGATCCAGGTGGAACCGGAGGGAGGATTTCTACCAGAACCCCAATGCATATTGGACATAAAGGAAACCTCACTCTAGAACCGAACCATTGCACAGGTAAAGGTGCAGTGGAGACATTTTCGCCTAGATGAGGCTACATGGGAAATGGAGGATGCCATGAGACAGGCATATTTGATTTTATTTACTTCTGTACATACAATTCATGTTAAAATATAAGAACATCGAGGACAATGTTCCTTTAAGGGGGAGGGAATTGTAACACCCTGTTTCCCCCAGTTTGTAAAAATAACTGGACTGGACAGAACTGTGGCAAACTCATGAATGTGAATATGTGATGTGAATGGACCTTATGGAAAAGTTCAATGAATGTGAATAAAATTATGAATTTATATTGCAAGACTGTTGAGAGGGGATGTGCAGAAAAAGAGACCACGATGGTGGTGGAAGGCACCTAGAAAGGTGGCGTTAACTTCCACCGAGAATTAATACCGTATTTGGACTTCACTGGCCTGGAGAACCAAAAGTGGCTCGCTGGCCCCGAATTAAATGTCTCACAGGCTGGCAGGTTGATGGATCCTTAGGAATAAATGAGGGATGGGGAGGTGAACCACCCATCCATAGAGCCATCATGACTGACCAGTGTGAGGGAAATCACGCCACACACAACCTCGCAAGAGGATAAGGCGTGGGGTAGAGGCGATTGGGGGAAGATGCGAGGGGAAGAAGAGAACTCTGGAAATATGCAGAGTGAGTGATAGCAGAGAGGAAGGAGAGTAACCTTCACTCCTGGTCACTGGCAACAGGGACGCAGTCTCACAACATCGTGGTCTCAGCTTGGGGGTGGCTAGTGGTAAATCCGTTGGGATTCGCTGAGCCTACGGTTGGGTGGAAACAAGCACCCCTCTCAGTAGTTGCTTAACCCCTGGTGTTATTTATGATAAGTGTTTTGCCTCTAGCATCTTGAAATATATATGTTTATTCTGATAATTATGCCCATAAGCTGTGAAACTATGAAGATTTCATTGTAAGAATGTCTGTATGGTGTTTTTATCAATATTGGTAGATGCATGTTTATAATGGAAAGACTACGTATGGCTTATGTGTTCATAAATCGCTACTTATATGCTTACCGACCTAATTCATACCGCATGTCTGATTCATGGGAGAAAGGTACCCTTATATGCCTCAGATATTACCCTGGGTAAAAACCTCCCCATAGAGATACCCTCCTTGAAAATCCCATCAAGAACCGGGAAATAGAATGTGAAGGTGCAAGGCCTTAACAACCTTGCATGAGGAGGAATGATCCTGTTGAAAACCTGAGATGGAAGCATAAGGATGAAGTATCGAATCGACGGACGAGATTCCATCAGGAAATCTGTGGTCACACCCGACCGTTAGATTGGTAGGAGAAAGTAGGGTGTTAAACACCTTACCACTTGGTTTCTCTGTGTCTTCGTGGGTAGCGAAGAGATCAGGATCATAGATCCCCAGGGTCCATGAGAACACCTGGATCATTGATTTTTCCACGACCAGGAATTCGTGGGAGAATGCACAAGTTAGGAACCTGTCTGAGCTGTCAGATCTCGGCTGAAAAACCCGACAGTTGTTGGATCTGTCAGGAGTTACTCGAGGGTTAAAAACCCCAGTGAATAGGGGTGAAAGCCCCGAGATAGATCTGAACCATCTGAACGACAGAGGCCATGTGCCGTAAGATTACCCATTTCGGGAAATCGATAATCTCAGAATCGGGAATACTAATGATGAGAGTTCAGGATTTTCCATGGTGAAAACCCCAAAATAGATCTAAACCGTCCGAATGACGGAGGCCACGTGTCGTAAGATTACCCATTTCGGGAAATCAGGAATCGCAGAATCAGGAATCCTGATGACGAGAGTTCAGGATTTTCCATGGTGAAAACCCTAGAATAGATCTGAGCCGTCTGAATGACGGAGGCCACGTGTCGTAAGATTACCCATTTTAGATATCGAGAATCACGGAATCGGGAATCCTGATGACGAGAGTTTGGTATTTTCCATGGTGAAAACCCCATAATATATTTGAACCATCCGAATGACGGAGGTCATGTGCCGTAAGATTACCCATTTCGGGAAATCGAGAATCGCGAAATCGGGAATCCTGATGGCGAGAGTTCAGGATTTTCCATGGTGAAAACCCCAGGATAGATCTGAACCGTTCGATTGATGGAGGCCACATGTCATGAGATTACCCATTTCACGGCATCAGGAATCACGGGATCGGGAGTCCTGGTGAGGAGAGATCGAGACTTTCCATGGTGGAAATCTCGAGACAGATCTGGACCATCCGATTTACAGAGGTTATGTGTCGAGAGATTAACCAAATCGGGAAACCAGGGATCAAGAATTCGGGAGTCCCGTGATCGAGAGTTCAAACTCTCGTGATGATAAACCCCGATGAACAGATGAGATTCTTTCGGAGGATCTCAGGGTCTGTGACGACCGTTAGATGTGAGGAAGATATTTTAGCTTAAGCCGGGGCACGAATGTGCATTAAGGTAAGTAATGAGTAGATCTGGATGGCCAGAGTCCACCCTCCCAGATCTACGGATGAGGTTTCATTTTGGAGCCCCCTTGTTGTTCTACCTTTAGCGGTGGGGGGGGGGTCCGGAATCGAACGTGCAACTCTCAAATGATTGAGATTAATTCACCTTGATAAATGATGTTCAGGTGAATTCCGGACCCCCCTTGCTATTCTTCCTTTAATGGGGGGGGGGCATTCAGAATAGTGTGGCATGTGAAATGGGGCCCCCTCTTGTCCTATTGACTACCGTGTTTCATTTCCCCTATGCCACTTGTACTCCACTTAACCGTGCGATGGGGCCTGTTCTCATTGGCTGTTCTCTAGCCCTATTGGGATTCATCCCTATTGGATGGACGCTAGACTTGTCGGGGTTCGACAGTTGCAGAGTCAAACGATTCAACACACCTGTAGCACTGAGGCATGAAATACAAAGAGGCACTGCGATTATTTGAACTATGACCATGACCCGCGACCACATGGGAACGAGGAGAGAGAAAGGGCTAGCTTGTGCTAGGCCTCCGTAGGTAATTTGGGGGCTCTGATTCAATAGAAATCAATGAAAAAATTGATTGAGGTAGTGGGTATGTGACATCCCTCTAGAACCTTCTATAAATTTTCAATCTTATCCCTCTTCTTACTTAACTTACTAGCCTTCTTTCCAGTGAGCTTCATCTCGGTATTCCTTTTTCCATTCTGATTCTTATCGTCTTTTGACATAGTCACTACACATTGTTGAGATTCTTTCCTAGGATTCAGGGGTAATACCTCTTCTTTATTTGGGGTAGGCACTTCAGTCTTCTGTGAGTCCTCTAATTTTCTTGCAGCTTCGACATCTAGGCCTCTAGTGTTAAATAGCTTCGAGCTATTCTCTTGTTCTTCAATCAAGTGTGCGATCCTTCTAGTCAAGAAATCTTTTAACTCTTGTTTCTTCTTCTCCAAAACTTCTTCTTCTTCCTTTCATCTGGCTTGATCTCTATAAATCCATGGTTTTCCTAGTAACATGGTAAATGGGGCACTGTCCTCAATAAATTTAATAATCTCAAAATCTTCTTCTGTCGAAGTTCCATTGGCATTCATAGATATATGAGTGATCTTTCCACATAGATTTATCAGTTTTTCTCTGAATAACCCTATTCCTCCTAATGAGGGAGTCATAGCAGGCCTCCCTATAGCTTCCCAAGTTCTCTCTATCATGATATTCACCTATGCTTCCTCATCTAGAACACATTCAATGTCAAAGTCTCTTATTCTTGCTTCGATTCATTCTTTTTCTTTAAATATCTCTCATAATCTAACATGTTGGTGGTCATTCAGGGTTTCTTTTATCTATAGCAATGCTTTCTCTTATTCTTTCTCGGGTTCTGCCATAGTTTCTATATCTTCCTTAGGGTTTTCTTGATTCATATTCATTCTTTAAAGCTTAGAAACCATTCTAGGGCAATCCAATACTTCATGATCCATAGCTCTGCAACAAAGACAACTAGGTATTTTCCCAGGGCATTCCTTAGCAAGATGTCCTGGTCTTCTGCAACTGTAACAAAGGGTTAATCCTCTTTTTTTTTTAAATGATCCCTAGCTTCTCATGTATTGCGCGCTAGGATCATAGGAGCTAACTTGCAACAAATTCTTTCTAGGATCCTGCATCCATTTGTTTGTCCAAACATTCTTTCTATGCATAGGTATAACATATCTTTCACTATTCTTATCAGATCTACTCATATCAAATCTTCTTTCGTCTATTAGTGCCCTATTTTTTAATCTAGGACATAATCTATCAAAAATACCTAGATCCATACTCTAGAAAAAAAAAATTCACTTATCTTACTTTTATAGAGCACAAAGCTTTCAGATCTAGAATTTTTCTACTATTCTTACCTTTATCACAGCACAAAGCTTATAGATCTTACCTATTTTCTTCAAATCTAACCTCCTTTCTTCAGATATGATCTCTTTTCTCCAGATCTGACTTATTTTCTTGGCAAAAATCTTCACAGGTCAAGTAAAATGTTGCGCACTAGGACAATAGATCTATGCACAAAGCTTCACAATTTCAGGTCAAATATTTGCACAAAGCTTCTTCTTCCTTAGTTCCCAGCAATCACAGTTTCAGGTCTTGGCAATGGAACCATTTGTTGGCACAGGGGCAGACCTAGGGTTCAACGCTACAACAACGTACCAACAAAACCCTAACTATTGGCCCTTTCGACAACACCTGCGAAGTAGATGAAGTCTCACCCGAGGTAGAGGCAGGGGTGGTTGCAGGAATCAAGTGTCTGAAACCTTAGCTGGGACACAAATTTGTGATTATATTTCTTAACAGAGCACTTAACATCAATAGTTCATCAACATTAAACCAATAACTATTACGCAGATAGAACAAAGCATCACATCATTCACTCAGATATGATGTATTTAAGTACTTTATCAAAACAGGCAGGTCATATCTAGCAGATCAAGCACTAAGCACCCTCGTATAGATCATATCTAACATTCTTACACATAATTAGCACAAAGCATAAGCAAATTTATCTATCTCTATCAAAGCAATTAGAAAAAGGGAGTTATAAACACATCAAGACAAGCACAAAGCAGAACAACACAATGTTTATGTGGTTCACCCCCACCCTGGGGCTACATCCACCAACTCTTCTTCTTTATTGTCTTCAAGTAATACGTTACAAGAACAGAGCCTCAAAACCCTACTTCTCATAGGAGATGAGATCTGCGCAGCTTGCTAGATCCTCCTTCCTCGGTAGATCTAAGCACACAACCTTCTATAGCCTATTACAATGACTTTCACTCTACTTTGCAAGTCTCACACAGTATACACAAAGCTCTTACAATCCTTCAATCACATAGGATCCTAGAACTTAGCCATTCTCCCCCCTCTATATTGCCTAGACATCTATATATATATATATATATATATATATTATGAAATAGGCCTAAACATGGGTAAACCCATGGGCTGACATCCCATGCCCGTTACATAATCCCAAAAACCAAAAAAGGACCCAAAAAAGGGCCTGAGATCCGTGATCTTCACTTCGTCTTGTGCTCATTATTCGATAGGTTTTTGAAGTCTAAAATAGGTAAACATGACCAAGAATCTCCAAAAACTTGGTCAAGGCCCAACAACAACTTTCCAGACTAAATGGGGAGCATTCACCTATAAACGCATGCCTTTCGAATTAATTAATGCAGGATATACTTTCCAAAGAGCTATGGATGTAGCCTTTAAATGGTTAATCAACAAATGTATAAGGTATACCTACATGATGTCACTGTTTATTCTAAAAATAGGTCTGACCATATCACTCACCTAACTCAAATTTTCAAAAGATGTAGGAAGTATGGAATATCCTTGAACCTGAAGAAGACCATCTTTGGCGTAGATGAGGGAAAAATCCGGGGTCAAATTATTTCCAACGATGGTATCAATATAGACCTCAACTGATTTAAGGTTATTTCTCAACTCCCACCCCCTCACAACAAAAAGGCTATGCAATCTTTCTTTGGGAATATTAACTTTGTGAGGAAATTTACTCCCGACTTTGCAGAAACTATTAAGCCATTGAAAAAAATGATTCACAAATAAGAGAAGTAGGCCTTTGAAATAATCGAAACAACCATTTCCCAGGCCCCTGTATTGCGTAGCCCTTATTTTACCAAAGATTTATTTCTTTACACCTTCACTTCAGATCAAGCTTTAGCTACAATCCTTACTCAAAAGGATGATGAAAACAATGAGGCTGCTATCTCTTTCATGAGAACCAACCTTTAAGTACCTAAACTTAATTACCTGCCTATTGATAAACAAGCATGTTCTATCTACAAGGAAGAAAAAATTTTCAGATCCTATATTCTGAAAAACCATACGAAAGTTATAGTGCCTCAATCAATAGTAAAGTCACTTTTCACACAACAAGAAATGGGAGAAAGGAAAGGGAATTTGATAGCTATCATCCAAGAATTCGATCTGGATATCAAACCCACAAATAATTTTATGGTTCAAGGTTTATGTAAAGTGGTCATAGAATCCCAATACCTAATAGAATAAAACAATTCAGGTTGGGAAAATGGGCTTGTGGTGTAGTGAAGTATTGTACATATCATCTGGGAAGGACTCTTGGTATGTCAATCTATCTTTCTTCCTCCATAATGGAATTGTCCTTATCATTTAAAGCATTGGGAGAGGAGAGTTCTTAGGTTAAAATCTTCCCAGTACTGTCTCATAAAGTATGTTCTGTTCCACATGAATTATGATGGCATGTTACTTAGATGCATGGAAAAAGAAGACTCTAAAAAGGTATTAAGAGAACTTCATGATGGTCCTGCAGGTGGACACTTTGCATGTGATACTATGGCTCATAAAATATTTAGGGAAGGATATTATTGGATGAATCTATTTAGAGATGCACATTCACATGCAATAAAGTGAAATTTTTTCCAATTGAGTGCTGGAAAAGAGAAGAGGAAATCCATCCCATTGCAACCAATCACCATCTCTAAACCCTTTGAGCAGTGGGGGAATAAATTTCATAGGAGATATAAATCCAAACTCATCCAAATAACAAAAATACATATTAACTACAACTGATTATTTCATGAGGTGGTCAGAAGCCATTCCCCTCACCCATGTTAACGAGAAGGTAGTAATATAGTTTTTAGAACAACACATAATAACAAGGTTTGGAGTACCTTCCGTTTTTTTTTTTTATAATGATGCATATTTTTCTTCGACCCTTTTGATTGAATTTTCTGTTGATAAAGGGATCATCTTGAGATACTATACTAACTATTACCTCTAGGTAAATGGTGTTGCAATGTCAAAAAATAAAAACTTGGTAAGAACTCTTAAAAATATTGTAGTAGAAAACCATAGGAATTGGAATAACACACTTCACAATGATCTATGGGATGATAGAGTAAGTCCTACAAAATCCTTAGGGAATTCTCCTTATTTTGTAGTTTATGGACAAGAAGCTATCTTAGCTACTAACTTATATCTCCCATCCTTTCATATTTATAAGGTCTCAAGGGGCCAACCATTGTCAACCATGAAACAAAGGATAGATACACTCTTAATGGTTGAAGAAGAAAGGGAAAGGGTTAGGAAGAAATTCACAGTTCACCAACAATTGGTTAAAAGATGGTTTGACATGCATAAGAATAGAGACAAAAAATTAGAAGTAGGGGATGTAGTTCTGGAATGGGATAAAATCAACGATCCAAAGGGAAAACACTCTAAATTTCAAAACCTATGGCTTGGTCCTTTCTAAGTTGTTGAGAATATTGGGGTAGGCACATATTGGTTGTAGAATATTAGGGGTGAGCTTGATTCTCTCCCTGTTAATGGCCAAGTCGTAAATTTTTTATTTCTTAGCTGCCTACCTTAAGCGGTTTCTTGTACCATAGTTGTTTCATTTTTCCTTTCATTGATTTTCTTTAGATAGGGTGATATTTTTTAGTTTGTGTGTTTTTAGTTTTGATTGGGTTATTTTTCTTTCTATTCTGAATTTGGTTTTGATTTTATTTTGAGTTTGGTCTGATTATGAGGGTGTTCTTTTCTATTCTCTTGGTGAAATATAGAAAACCTTTTTCTCTTATTCTAAATATTTCACCATTACATACAAAATAAGGAGTTCTCATTCAATGAGAGATTCCAACACACAATTGATTCACATCTCTGTATGTATATTACCTTGGGTATAAACACATTGTCTACCTCATGGTATGGTAACATTAAGAAAAAAATGGATTAAAGGAGAGTATAGCCTATACCTGTAGACAAAAAATAGAAGGATATCACTTCTTTTAGTGAATACAATGAAGGAAAACATGAAGATGAATCCTCCCCTCCAAGAAACAAATATCATCCTCTCTAGTTAATTCTTGGTGCCCATACAATAAATGTGATATGCAAATAAAGTCCGAAAGAAATTCTATAATAATATAGAATGTAAATTCATGAGGGGTATGTATATATGTATGTTAGGGTTGTGGACACTCTTTGGCAGTGGATCAAGGTTTGTGATATTGGGGTGACTCCACCAGGGCTATGAATGCTCATTGGAAACATAGAAACACCGTGGGGAGGTATATAACTTTAAAGAATTAAAAAAATAAGATTTCTTCCTATTAGTCATGTTTCCCAACTCACCTCTTCTCTAATGGGACATAGGGTATTGGTTTAATGGAAAAGAGGCATGAAATAATATGAATTCCCATAGGTGGGTTTTTATATTAAATTGAAATCCAACTCCCCAAAGGTATCACAAATACAAGAAAGGTAGGATACAAAGATGTTGATTTCACCCAATGAATCACCATTTGTTGAGCACTCAAAATACCGTCAAAATTTCTAAAATTTTGGGGCACCACTCTTTATTTTGATTAAGTTGATCTTTTCTTCGATTAGTTTGAGAGTTTTTGTTTCTTTGACACTATATGGGTTTTTTTCTAAACCTCTTTATATCCAACTAAGTAAATAAAGTTTTGTGTCCTTCCAAAAAACAAACCATATCCCCGGTAAATGGCCTAAGGAACACAAGCTCAAACACTTAAAAAACTAAGGAAATGAACTATTGTGTGAGTTTGACCATCGAGGTTGTTGGATCAAATGACAGGAGGCATTTTAGATGAAAAAATAAAAATGCACATCATCTCTTCTCGACACCTAATGGATGCATCGGCATTGGGAATATCCCCATGGAACTTAGTGCATTAATCAAACTATCTTTCCAATTCACCCAACATGATCATCGGTGAAGTTCAAAAACTTTCAAGGGGCCCAATGATAAACACTAATGAAATGGACAGAGGTCCCCTTCAATATCCAATCTAAAGGGACTTTATTTTGATTTGTTCATCAACATCAATATAAGAATCCACTCACAGAAGTTTAGGATTCCATAGGGTATGCCACATGGAAACTGTATAGCTGCCACTTCACCATCCATACACTCCATGTTAGAGAAGAAAATTTGTTTTTCCATGACATAAGCTCAGTGGCACTACCACGCCATTTTTTGTACACCAGATCCAGTCTTTCTACGTCATACCTTGATCCTAGGGTCATCAATCGTCAGAGGTATTTGCCATGTTAGTATATTTCTAGAAAGGGCCCCAGAGTCCACCCAAAGTTGGCAATCCCATCGGTCGTCGGGTGGATTATTGATTGTGATATGTGCTACAATGGATGTTTAGCATACAATATTATTCATAGTTGTAGTTTCTTTACACTTCTCTACTCCATGAACCTTTATTACAAAATAAATAAATAAAAACTACTACCAAAAATTACCCCTATCTTCGCAGGTCTTTTACATATTTATGCCTTTTGCTTAGATTATTTTTGTAGCTCATAATGAGTTGGATAACACTCATTCTCATCTATAAAAAACTAATTATAAGTTGGATACAACTCACGCTTAACTGGTTTTACTGGATTTTGGACTAGTTTTTCCTTCCTGTCCCCCATCTTCTCCTCTTTCCTCTCTCTTCCTTCTTGATCATCTCGATCCTGCACCTTTTCCCTGTACCTCATCTCTTCTCACTATTCCATTCCCAAAAATCCTTTCCAATAGGCCCCGAACACTCACCTATGGATCGTCCTGAGCTACTTAGGCCTATTATGTCATGCTCCTCCATGCCTTAGTGAATTTATGGAGACTTTCCTTCGTTGTTTGTACTGCTACTGCGAGTTTTTCTTCATTGTTCATGATTTCCTCCATTGTCTGCACTGTCACAATAATAATCTTATCTTCAGTGTCCTGTTTCGCTAGTGTCGTTGTTCTCTATGCATTGGCTAATTCTTCTAACACCTCAATGGCTTCATCTTACAGTGGTTGTAATTTTTGTACAACCTTCCTCTATTCTTCCTTCATTTGTTCTATTGCATTGTACAATTGCCTATTATCTAGTATCACTGACATTCTTTCATTTGGTGGAAACATATTCACATGTTTAATGGATTTATACACTTTCTCTTATTTACTCCTTATCTTATCTTCCAATGATTGTAGTTCTGGACTGATGGTAAGCTCTGTCCAAATACATGTTACTTCGTCGCACATATTTATGCATTATTGTTCCAAGATTTTGATCTTTTCCACCACTATCTGAGTAGTCCTTTCCCTTTGTGCTCTTTCTTCTGGTGGCATCCTTGGTGTTGCTCACACTTCCAACTTTATGATCTTCGTGCAAATTCCTTTGATGTCCTTACTAATATTTATAATATGTTCCACTACCATGGCCTCTACCACCATCGATACTTCTAGGACCTCCTTGTATAGTTTTTGGATTGCTACGTGGACTTTTGGTACCATATGTTTGGCTTCCTCCTTCTCCTTCAAGGCTTTGAAAACCTTTTCTTCAGCCTCATCTTTGTCATTTAAGGCTTTCTTGACCTTTCCTTCTGCTTCACTCCTTTTTGTCCTAGATTTATTTTCGTGTCCCTCTGCTTCATTCTTCTCCTTTTCTATGAGTTCCACTCGTTGTTCTACTACGCACTTTTCCTGTAGCATAGTGGTATATTTTTTCTACAGTTCAGCCTCGTTGGATTCTACTTTATCCAATTTTCTAGCTGCGGTGTCACCCCAAAGACGTAGTTCATGCATGATCTATGTGTATAAACCATGTAATAGTTCCATTGGCATCTGAGAGATGACTAGGTCTATGTCACTTAGTCCTTGCAACTTCTCCTATACTTTAGGGTTAGGTAACCTGACTGTCTCTACCGAGACCTTAATCACTCTACGCTCTGCTGCTAGCTGTGTTGATACCATAGTCCATGCTTCCTCTGTTATTCCTTCTTTGATTGTTCTTGATCCTTGTGTTGGTGCCAATTAGAATTTTTCCAATAATTGTTGTAGCCTCAGACATTGAACCTTCATTTAGATTGCTTCTTGTTTCTTTGTGGTCTCTTCTAGAAATTTCTTTGTGACATCCCTTAGTTGGTATACAATTTTTTCCATCTCGTAATATGTTGGTGTGTAGATTACTTGTAGATTTTGAGCCTTTTGCTTCTTTCACACGGATGAACCTATGATTTGGTCCTGTCATTTCCTCCGTGTCTGAGGTGGGGGTTGTGGAGGTTGGTATGTTGTCCCTGTTTCTGGTACATCCTCCATGAAATTTCCTTGATCAATGTCCCCTGTGACATTTTCTGGAGGGTCCATCCCTATATCTACATGTTTTGTCATTTTAGTGTTCCCCCCTTACGTTGTCTCCTTCGCTTTTGTTGGTACCTTCCAATCTGGTTCCCAATCCTGCATGACCAACTAGATGCCTTCTTCCATTATCTTATATTTAGTTTGGACCCAATACTCCCTTGGATCCTTCCTAGCTTTGTTGTACATATGATGGTTGTCTGTGAAAAACTCTATGACTGTGACATATGCCTCCACCAACTGTGGTGACATGCACAGTGTGCTATGGATACTATACCTAATATTTTCCCCATAGAGAAAGATTTGGACATTGTTGTACATTTGTCTCTTGTTTGTTGAAAACCATAAACTTTGATAGTTCATTGTGATGCATGGATTCCCTCTCATCCCTAAGAACTGTGCATCCTCTGGTTCGTCCCATGTTGTGAAGGAAATAAAAATCAGGAGCCAGGGGTAGTGAAAATCCATTCCTTTATCTTGGGATTCTATGAAGTATAGTAGAAACTGGTTCAATAGGAATGGTTCCCAACTCATTATAGTGCCTTCTACACATTTTTCTTCCACAACTATGACCCATGCTAGTACTTGATCCTTTTTTCACTTCTGCAACAGATTGCATGCTAGCATATGTGTGGCTATTTGAATGGTTTGTTCGCATATATTTGGCATGTCTAGGTCCTACACCCCTCTAACCTTGCGAAACTTTGTTCACATAGACTATGATTGTGCTCTTTTTGTCTTTTTGTTTGTAAATAGGGAAGTAGGGTCTTTCCCCCAGGTTGGAAGCCCAATGATTCTTGAGATCAAGTCTGTGTCAATGGATATTGGCCTATCCCACCACATGTACCCCCCATGCACGCAATACAAGTTAAGTTTAATGCATTTATTGACTTCGTTGTTGCATCCGAAGTGTGGAATATAGAATAGGTTGAGGAGGCCTACTCGCTCCAATCCTCTAGCCCAAACCTTGGTAACTTTGCTTTGTGAGTGGATCTACCTAGGGTTCCAAGTATTCATGGGGTGCAAGTTTAGGGAACTTTACCACCTTTGTAATGTCATGATCTTCATACTTTAATTGGGTAACCTTCCCCAACATGTCCTCATCAATGATCACTCCCTCTAGAATATCTAGAGTCACCAACCTATAGTCTAGATTCTTCTGTAGTGTAACCGGTGGGGAGTCATCCTTTATGGGTGATATGTAGTCATGAGGAAAACTCGGCTCTGATGAATATGCACTCAGGGTTTCCTCAATATCTGGTTTGGGTTTTGGTGCTCTCTTTTGACTCCTCCTCGGTACAATGAATTTTTCTCTTGTAGCTATGGGTGGTGCCATATCTGTAGTGAAGTAATGTTTACCAAGTGGTGTAGCTATGTAGCTCGTTATAGATATGTGATCTTTGTTTTTCTTGGAATGATAAGTAACAATAACCCATGTGTGGCAATATTGTTTTCTTTTATGCCCTGTTTCCAGTTGTGAAATAATCTTCATACCTTCCCTCCTGTCTCATCCTCCCGTAGTACGAAAGGTGCTTGCATTACTGGAATTTTATTTCCAAATCCGTTAGTATATTTCCATCGTGGAATTACACTAAGTCATGCATATTGGCGATGTTTTTCTTTTACTCCTTTTATTTATGGTGGCTTTATGATCGAGCCTTCTAGAATATTTATGCTTTGTTATAACTATCATTTTATGACTTGTCCTTATCCGCCTGTAACTGTTGTTTCCTCCTTTTTTGTACTGGAAACCGTCTCGTCATGTGGGATGGTGCAATAAATATTATGTACTTTATGTTTGTTGCATTGGGTCTCCTTGGTTGACACAGTTTCCCCTATATTCATGGTTCCCATTATCATTCTTTATTTGCACATTTTTTTTCTTTTTTTCCCTATTGCGCGATTCTTCCTATTGCCCAGATTGTCAACCCTATTGGTAGATTTTTAGTCGACTATCATTCACCCTTCCTTTAAGTTCTTCTTCATTAAGGTTTTCCAACTACACAACACCTGCCTCTGTCACCTCCTAGATCACATATGGTCCTAAATAGTGCATACACAACTTTCTTTGGTGCTGCATAAAATTTCTATCATAGAGGAGTACCAAGTCACCTACTTGGAATTTTTTCGACTTAATGTGTCTATCATGCCATGATTTTTCCCTTTCCTTTTGAATCTGTTGGTGAAAACCCATGACAAAATTGGCCCTCCTCAAGTTGTACCAGTGGTGATAGTTGTTCTTGTATTATGCCCGAATCTAAAATATTTGTGATAGCTATGAGGTGCAGGCTTGGTACAATGAACTCCATCGACATTATTGCCTCATGTCCATGTACCAAATTGAAAGGTGTTTTCCCTATCAAATTCTTGTTGTTTTCCTGTATACCCATAATACAACAAGGATTCTTAAGTCCCAGTCATCACTTCCCATGTAGCAGATTTTTGTTAGTGCATTCTCTAGAATTTTGTTGAATGATTCCACTGTGCCATTGGCCTGTGGGTGGTATGGTGTAATCTTCTCATGGTGAATTTGGAATTCTTCGGTCAAATATGTTATGGTATTATTAATGAAGTGTGTCCCTTGATCACTCATCAATGTTCTTGGACACCCAAATTGAGTTACTATGTTCTCAAACAAGAAGTGTGCAATAGTTACTACACTGCAATTTGGAACTGGTGCGACTTCTTCCCATCAAGTCAGATATTCTATAGTCATAATGATGTACCTAGACCCTGATCTTATTGTTGGTGGGTTGATTGGTCCAATGAATTCTATGTTCCACTTATCAAAATCCTATAATGTCACTTGGGGTTGCAATGGCATCTCATCCCTTTTGGAGGGTTTTCTGATCCTTTGATAAACATCACATGTCTGAAAGTATTCCTTTCCGTCCCTATGGAGTGTATGCCACCTTAATCTTGTGTGTAATATATTTTATGCAGTGGCTTTACCTGTATAATTTCCTCCTACTATTTTTTCATGTGCCTCTACCAATATAGTTGGTATTTCGTGTTCGACTACACAACATCATAGTATTCCATATGTGCCCAATTTATATAAGCTTCCTACAATTAATTGGTAGTCCACAAACTTTACTACCAATTGATTTTTCTGCACGACCTTCATGTCTGAGGGGGGCATTCATGTACTTAATAACTATACAATGTGTATAAAATAATCATCTACCATCTTAATGGAAAATAATTGTGCATCTAGTAAGCTATCATCCAAGTTTTCTTCCTCTTGTCCTGATAGTATGCGTGACAAGTGATCTAGTCCTCAATTGAGTTTACCTGGTTTTACTATTACTTCAAAGTCATATTCATGGAACAATATAATCCATATAGAAATACTTCCCCCCAATAATCGATTGTTGACCATATATCTCAGTGCTGAATGGTCGGTGTACATATTGAAGTGTGAGCCTAACAAGTAGTGTTTGAACTTCTACAATGCATAAACCATAGCTAGTCCCTCATGTTCTTTTGTGGTATATTTTTTCTCTATTGTTTATAGTTTCCTACTTGAAAAAGATATTGTATGATCTATATCTCTGTCTCCTGGTTGTGACAAGATCACACCTAGTGCTATTGATGATGCTTCCACATGTACATGAAATTCCTTGTTCCATTCTGGGAAAATTAAGAATAGTGCAGTTGCTAATTTTTGTTTCAGTGTGTCCAATCCTTTCTAACAACTGTCTTTCCACTGGAACTTCGCTTATTTTTTCAGTAGTTTTTCAGGTGGTGTCGTAATCTATGTGTATCCTTGGATAAATTTTCTTTAATACACTATGTGGCCCAATGCCACACACAACTGTTTAAATGATGTGGGTGGTTGTAAATCCACAATAACTGCAATCTTTGTAGGATCAACTATTAGACCTTGTCTACATACCACATGTCCTAATAATATTTCGAACGGTGCACAAAAAATATACTTCTTTAGATTCAAGGATATATGATGTTTTCGACACTTATCCAACATCAATATTAGCAATTCAATGTGATCCCTTAACAAGCTAAATATTGTCCAATCATCCAAGTATACTTGAATAACCTTATGAATAAACTCTTTAAATACTGCAACAACTACTCTTGAAAATATCACAGGTGCATTCTTTAACCCAAAGGGAATCACTGTGTATTGAAAATTTCCCCATTCCGTCGCGAATGGGGTCTTATTTATATCCTCTTGCATGATTATTATTTTATGGTAGAATGAGAAAATATTTGTGAATGAATAGGCCTATTGTCTGCCTACGTTTTCCAATACTTCATCTATAAATGGTGTTGGTAATGGATCGTGAAGGCATGCATCATTTAGTTTCCTCAAATCGACATAGATTATTATACCTCTTTTTTTCTTGTCCTACACTACTACTTGACTTATCCATTTTGATTCCTCAACTAGTCTGATGACTCCTACTTTTAGCATGCATTCTATTTATTCCTTTACTTTTTCTTTATATCTTGGGTTCAGTCCGTAGGGTCTCTGTTTCACTATTTTAGCATGTGGTTTCAGTGGGATCCTCATCTCCCCTAGCTCTCCCACTATCCCTTTCATCTATGAGAATGTCGTGGGGAATAGGTCTTGGTATTCATGCATGAGATCTGTTATCTTTTCTACGTTTTCCTCATCCCAATAATCTCTTATCTGTGCAAACTTAGGGATTTATTCTATCCAAATATTATCTTTTCATGTCTTGACTCGTTGCGCGTTTGTAGATTCCATCTCTGGGCCCTTTACTATTCATTCCCCTTATGTTTCTAGTACTTATATGTTGCGAGGATATTCGTCATCCTGATCCTCTTGTGTCACATTGTAACATTCCAATAACTTGTGAACTATCATGGAGGCATTATGTTCACTGCATATGTATATTACCTCCATTGATTCTTCTTTAGAAAATATTTTCTTTTTAATCGCATGTAGCTTTGTACTTATTAGGGGTGACTCATTCTGAAAGGTGAATGTTACCTCGAAATTTTGAGTTATGTACTCCTAGTCTACTGTATCTCTGCACATCTCCAGTTCTAGGTACCATTTCTCTGGAATGGTATCCAGGGTATGTATGAACCTGTGTGTCAATTCTTTCCTTGGGATTGATTTCCATGCTTTTTCACACTTGCTATAGCGGGAAAACCCACCTATGGACTACACTAGGGTTCAAAATGTAGACATATCTAACCGTCTAAAAGTATCCTACTCTTTAGACTACCCCAAATATACCCCACATTCATAAAAGAAATACAAAGTAAAAATATCTGGTAACTCTACAGTAAACTCTATTTCCGGTGTTAATCCTTTCACGTTCAATTGATCCTCGACTACAAATCTCCTCCCAAGGCTGACCTGCATTCACAAAAATACAAACAAGAAACTATGAACATGTATCTCATATATGAATTAGTGGGTTAGATGTCAGTATAAAACATAAATCAAACATAAAGACTGAACACATCATATTGCCGGACATAAAAAGTTTTCCTTTTATTGATATCATTGTTGTGTTGCTTATATGTTTAGTATAATGCACTCATTAATTATCAATCTGGGATTCATAATCAACAGAGTTACAAGACACCAGTAAGAAAGGTAATTTCTAATGTCACGAGTATAGAATTAAACTAGATTATGCATGCTGGAAACAAATCAAAATAACAAACTGCAATGCACTTTGGTTGTCTTTCATAGAGAGGCTATCCACTCCATTATGGCACATGCAAGTATGAGATGGAGTTGGTTTGACAGATCAACTATGCTATCTGACCCAATAAACTAACTATGCAATCCACACTTTTGAAAGGGAAATCACACATCAACCATCAAAGCATAGCATGGGTAGTTCAATAGTCAATATGTTGGTTCTGTTGTGGTTCACAATGAACTTCACTAGTTCTTATCCAAATAGTTTTGACTATTTCCGCCAACATCTATGATCACTTGAGGAAATCAAATTCATAAAAACAGAAACAAGGCATATGAAAAAATAGAACAAATAAAGATCTCTAAACAATTATATAATGGAAATCCTAGTCTAAACTGTACTGCTATCATCTAACAGAGTTAAAGATTTTAGCTAATTTAATGTTTACACTACTGAAAACAAATGCTAATGATAATCTATGAAGAGGCTGACCTTTGTTGGGCGGTGGGCCCTTGCTGCTTCAACAGGTCATCTACTGAAGTCTACAGGAGGCTTGTATTCAACACATGCATTACTCTCACTCACATTTCATAAACATAAAATCAAACTTTCGTTAACAACTCAACTCATACTCAATCATAGATAATCAAAATATGGAGATAAATGACATTCTATTAATCTTCACTCAGAATATGTTCTGTACTATCATACACTGCTTTACATATTGGTAATATGATAACTCTCTTACACTTCCACCATCCTTTCCATTGCTATTTAATAGTCTTAATCATGAAACACAAGGAGGTGAAGTGATTTGCAAATCAATCAGTTATTAAATTCAATCATTCGGTTACATCTTTAGCTTCATCCTCATGACAGGAAGTGCATGAGGATGAGGCAATCAAAAAACTATTCTTATCATAACTTTGCTAAAGAAAATAGACATCCACCAATTGGCTTAGGCGAGATCTGGATCTTAACTTATTATATTAGGCTCTTCCATATGGGTACCGGATCGTAACAGGTAGATGGTACAGGATCATGATAGTGCACAAAAGGTGGTACCGGATCATGACAGTGCGTGGTCGTTGGTACCGGACCGCAACAGATGAGATTTTAGTACCGGATGCATTTGGTATTGGATTCAAATAGTGGTAGTCTTAGTGTGCAGGTACCGGATAGCTGAGTTGGTACAGGAACGTTGGATATCTAGAGGTCAAAGATTTATACATGGTAAATTAAAGGATTAGAACATGAAATATTTAACTCCTTAACTCTATAAACCACAAAATGCATGAATTAATCATACTTTACCTTATAACCTTATCACTGGCTAATGGTAGCATTCTTGTCATTCACCCAAGCTCTAGGTAGGCCAAAAAAGGTATAAATGAAAAGTATAATAGGGTAATGGGGATGTCAATTTCAGGTCTCAACAATCACAAAGTTTACTTACAATGAGATCGACGACTGCTCCTCGAACCTGGTCCTATCTCCTCTTCACCAAGCTCCAACTGCGCTTCCACGTATCTTTCTCCTCTCACACTTCTCTCTAAGGAAATGGCATAGGCTTATAATGGAGGAAAAAGGCAAGAATTGACAATTCTGGCAGAAAACTCACAAGGTGGCTGCAAATTATTGGGGCAAGGAGGGGATGTGAAACGAGCAGAGTTTCATTGTTATTATGCTTCTCTTAGGAATGAGACCCCCAAAAATCCATTTCTATGACAAAAGGATGGTTATTCAGTTGGGTGATGGTTTATAGGCGGTGGGACAGTTGGAAAACTACCCAATAACCCATAATCTCAACGAATTACTTGCAAATTTTTCATTTTTACAACATTTGTGGGTATACGTGGGTTGTAATGGTGCATATATTGTATGTATGGGAGATGCAGTGGTGCAGAAAGCATCTGTACATGGGCATTAGTGGTGCATGGCACGTACATCTTCAAAAATATGATTTTTAAGAAGAGTTTCTTAGTGATGGCTTGGCAAAAATAGTAAGTAAGAGGGCCAAATGTCAGGTATGCATGTATGGTGCAATTTAGGTTTATAAGAACATTATGAAACATGATCTTTTGGGTTTCCTTCCCCAATATACTTCTGCATCATGTCTCCCTCATCACTATTGAATCTCACTTGGATTAGTCTCCTACGTTGTTGCCAGTCTTATATGTTTTATTTGTGTGTCTCCCACCATCTTGCGAGGGTAGATTTCAATACAATGTCTAGTGTTAGTAGCCTCTATTGATTCGGTACATGTGCCTCAAATGTATGTAATAATGTTGTTATATATGTCATCGCGTCATACTTAGGTTGGTTTCTTAGTTCTATTCCAATACAACATACTGATTTGGTCATGCATGCGCATCGTCGTGTTGAGACTTCATGCATCCCTTGCTGCTAGTTTTCCAGACCTACTTTTGATTATGATGTGCATGAATTGATTCTTCCCCGACTTAGTGCACCATTTGAAGTGAGGTTAACATAATTTTCCTTCCTCACAGTCATGTTGTACATGTTATCAATTTCATATCCTTTCGTTGGTTCTATGTACCTCCTTCTTTCTTTTGGGTTTAATGGCGTAGTAATTTCAGTTCTCCTACTTCAAACATCACCTCTCACCTTTTCAAATTGATAATGGGTTGGTTATTGAATGCCCATTCCAATCCCATTAACACTAGATATGGTTGTATGTCGTCCACAATATCGATAACTTAAAATTTTCCAACATTGTGCACTCCATCTATATTCATTGTTATTCCTATTAATATGCCAATAGGTATTATTTTGTACTAGTTTTCTAATCTCAATTGATTGGGTGACCAAACTAACTAGGGTTTCCCCATCATTTTCCATGTCTGTTTAGGTAACACGTTCACATCAGATACCAAGTCTAAGATCGCATTGTCTATGTCATATTCTCCAATCTGTGCACTGAATCTGAACTCTCCATTGGTTCCTTTCTTCCGTAGTAGTTGGTTCACTACTTTATTTTAGTAGGGGTTTCCTTCCCTTGAGTGTATTGATTGATCATAGAGAATAATGTGTGCAATGTATTTTCGTCCTCAACTATCTCTAGGAAACTCTTTAAAAAATTTCCTAAGGTACTTATCTTCTCCATCAACCCTTTATTCATGGTTTAATCATCAGTGGGATGCATATCCCCCATAGGTGGTGCATATGATGTGTACGTTTCCCAATCCTGTCACAAGAGTTCTTTCCTTTCTTGTTTATAGGTCTCGTTCTCTACCTATGGGTTAAATGCTAGTATAGGTGCTACTGATTTCTTTACCAACTACTCATCCTGTTTCCTTACATTGGTTGCATCCATCCTTGTTTTGGTTCCTCCATGCATAACAAATGATATTTTGGGTCCTTCATCCTATATCTCAACATATATCTTTTGAATGTTCAGGTTTTGGTTTTGATTATCTCTGGACTACCATTTTTCCTGCAGTTGTGGATAGTTCTCTGTAGCATGTTCTAACGCGCGACAATAAGTGCATGTTGTGAAGGGATTTTGGAAATCTCATGCTAGGTGTCCTATTTGGTTAAAATTATAACATATTATGGGGCCTCTTCCTCCTCTCCTGAAGTTTTTTCTACCTATACCCCTACCTAATCCTCCTTGGTTTCCTTGATTAAATCCTCTTTGATTATTATACTACCTTCCCCCTTCTGTAGCAACATTCACCTCCTGGATTCTATACATGTATGATGTGCATTCCCTCATCATATAGAATGCATGATAATCCTTGTCTTCATCTCCTACTGATTTGCAAAAGCTACATAATAGGTTTCTTGGAGTACTCTGATATTATATAATATTTGGCATTGATGGGGGTTATGTACCCATTTCTTGCATATCTCACAGTATCCTCCTCCTGGTAGAGGTTTTGGTGCTCCAACTTCTAAGTATTGTGCAAAGGTTGGACATTCATCTTTGTGGTGACCTTCAATCCTACATTTGATGCACCAGACCTGGTCCCATTTCTCTTTCCCCTTTGTGATTTATGCCAATTAAATTGTTAAGGAAGCCAGTTGGTTCTATATATGTGTCATTTCGTTGTTGTCTCCAATCTGATAGGATTCCAACTTCATAGAAATTTCCAATGCCTCAAATTGCAATGTAACCTTTTAGTGTATTAAAGGGCTGCAGACATGAAGTAACAAACCTGCAATGAACCACTCTCTATGTTGTTGATCGGGTATTTGAAATTTTAACCTCCCCATCACATCTTTGAATCTCTGATCGAACTCCCATACTAACTCAGTCTATATTTGTTTGATCTCCTTGACCTTAGTAATGTACTATGACTCATAATTTGGTTTCTTGAATTCTTTTAATAATGCTTGTGTGATCTCTACTAATGTCCTTGTTTGACCTAGTACTATGGTACTTTGAAGCTTCATGTACCAAACGAGCATGCACATTTTAAAGGTTGTTTCCAACTAAGCGATATTTGCGCCATCATCATGGACATTATTTGCAGTCCATATCATTTCATATATGAATGAATGGTGTTCTAGGTCTTCCGATCCAATTCCTTTGAACTCTGGTAATCTTAGTGTGCTATCTACTCCTGCCATGTTGTTGTGTGTATTACCCCTTCTGGGTGATGCTGGTTGATTCTGATTACCTATACTACTACCACTACTCTAGTTATTGCTGCTCTGACTTCCCCTACTAATTACAGGTGCTTTGGAGAGGTCTTCGAACGCTGTCTTAGATTCATGTGACACACACGAGGTTCTGGTTTCGACCCATGTCACTACTCGAGAAGGACTTACTAGCTCTTCTATAACTGGAATGAACTGGATATCTTATTCTTCTCCCTTTGTCTATTGTACTTCTATGATACATATATATGCATGATGTTTTGAGTACTCACTGCGCTTCTCTCTCTCTTCGACCATAGTTCTCAATTTCTTGTACCTTCTCCCACTGTGCAGAACTCCAAATTCGTCTTCTTTTTCTCTTGCATTCTCAGTCTTCCTTTCCTTTGTCTATTTTTCCTACCCTTAGATCCTTTCCAAATCAATAAGCCACAATCCCTTTGTGTGTGAAAGGTTCTTTAGCTATCTAACTCCATCATCATCATTTCTTGATCACATAGCAACATTTTTATCCAGGTAGCTAACGACTTTATGAATCTTCCTCGCGGGCCTTCAAAGAAGTCTCTTTCCGTGACACTGTAATCCTGTGTATAGTCTATAGAAAATTATGTTATGTAGCCTCCCAATATACTATCCAGCCAAAAATCAACTGCACGTGAAGTTATGTTGTCCACTGAATTCACTCGTCCCACTAGTTCAGGAGTCCATTTCTTTGGTGCAACTAGTCTATTTCTACTAGTATTTTCCACAAATCTTTCTATCCATTCTGCTAAAAGGTTAGGAAATTCACCAAAAAATATCTCATGCAAGTCTATGTACACATACCTTTGCATCCATTGCTTATTCTTTAGCTGAGGTTTTTTATTCTTCTTCTGAGAAAATTCTTGTTCATTTTGTTCTAGCCATTCGGTTATCTCCTTCCTCATTGGTCTTCAAAACATTCCCTCACTTCTAGATTCCAGGTCCCAACAACGGAACCATTTTTTCGTGAGTACGTAGGTAGGTTCAAGACCCTGGGTTCAAGTTACTTAGTCCAACAAAACCCTACAGACACTAGCCCTTTCGACATCACCTACAAGCATGCGAAGTCTCACCCAAGGTATCTTTATGGGGACTGCATGAACCAAGATTCTACAGCGGTGAGGGAAATATGGGAAATATGATCTATCATACATACAAGACCCTTTCGCACACTAGATCCTATTTAATATGGAATCATTACTTCATTATATTATGCATATAAGTCTATATTCGCACTGGTTAGTGGTTATGCATATAATTATGGTTACTATGCATTAGACTATCAACAAGATCAATGTAACAATCCTCCATACACAACACAAGGTAAATAATTAAAATGGAGTAAGAGTCTTATTATTTTTATTTATGTAACAATCCTCCATACACAACACAAGGTAAATGATTAAAATGTAGCAGTCTTATTATTATTACTATTTTTTTAAAACAAGGTTGCATATTATCTAATAACAATTTCCATGAGCGAGACAAAACTACAAAATAACATTAGATATATAACCTATGCTTATTCAACATCGTAAATCTTACTAACGCCAAATTCATGACAAGTTCATGATACATTTATTTTTAATCTTATTAAACTCAACCAAATTCATGAATCATTACTTTTAATCCACATCCAATTAATCAAGACATTATTAATCAATACTAAATTACTAATAAAATCATTTAGTTTAAGGTATAATATGTTATTCTACTTGCACCACAATACAATAAATAGCATAATTCTGAACTTAACTAAAGGTAAAATCCATAACCCATTTTCATTTTCATCTTTTAAGTAATGTAGCTAACTTCCATTGTTACATCTACTATCAGCTTAATATTCAATGATGTTAATTCTAATAAATTTATAATTACCATTCCCTTAATACATGTACATATATTCACATATATATCAATTTTATATAAATAATATAATATATCTCATTCCATAGTTAAGTATCAAGATTTATACTACATCCAACCCAAAAAGAAAATTCTATTACTATTCGTACTCTTCAAATATTCTTACAATATAATCAACTTTATAAGTGGTATTCTTATAATGTATTTCAATCTTGATGTCCAACTGTATACCATTTCAAGGTATACCATTCTATTATCATAATTTGGTATGTTACGGGTGTAATATAATAATGGGATGTAACAGAAATTTAATTCGGAGAGACAGTTTCTTACGCATACATAAGAGGAAATGTGATAGGCTACATTTATAATCGTTTTTTTTTAAAAAGAGCTCAATAATTAACCTCAAGCTCCTAACGTCCAAGTAAGGCGGTGGAGGGTGCCTCCTCGTCACAGCCTTCAACAACTGAAAAAAAGTCCTTTGCATGGTTGCGTGGCCTAGGCGTAGAGTTATCTCCTCTACAAACCAGAAGCTCTAGAAAAAAGAAAGAAGAGCTTGTTTCCCAACAGTTGGCTCCAACTGACCCTACACAATCTGAAAAGGCCCCCCTTAGAGTGCTGAAGGCTATAGCGCGTTCCAAATGATTGTTATCTCCTTGCATGTGCGTGGAACTGGAGGACTACACAAGAGAGCCTCCTTTCGAAAACTGCTCGAAAACACCAAACCAAATATCATTCTCCTCCAAGAGACACTTTCATCTGATCACATTTCCAGAGCTTTTGTACACTCTTTCTGCTCATCCTAGTTTTCGGTGGCTATTAGCTCCATCGGCAACTCTGGAGGATTGTTGGTGGCATGGGATCCGGTTTTTTTTTATTTGGTTCCCTACATTACATGTGGAGGCATTCTGCTGAAGGGTCGATGCTATGCTACCAACCAAGAGATAGCATTCTTAAATGTGTATGGACCATGTCTGGACAGGTTACTATTTTGGAAGCGACTTGCAGCAAGTGGATTACTCTTCGTCCCTAACCTTATCCTTGGTGGGGATTTAAACATAACACTTTCTTTAGACGAGCACTGGGGAGGATTTCCTCTGTCAGCTTCAGTTGGGGCGTATTACAGAGATCTATTTTCGTCCTTTAACTTGGTTGACAATTTGCCGAGCAGTATTGTTCCCACATGGCGTAATGGACGCTCTGGAGAGGAGGCCATTGCCAGAAGATTAGATCGTTTCCTAATTTCCGATAATTTTCTGACCTCCGCTACTTTCCAAACTTCCTGGGTGGAGTATCCTTATTACTCCGATCATGCTCCTATCCTCTTAAAGCTGAATAGCCCCCTACAGTCCATTTCCTTTCCATTTAAGTTCAATCATCATTGGTTAGCATCGGCGAAATATAATGATTTGGTTCATTTAGTCTGGATAGACCCTCGATTTCAATTTGAAGACAACCCGCAGCGGCGCCTTCATTGGAAACTTAAGGAATTAAAAGCCCGCTCTAAGTCTTGGAGCCTACAAAATAAAAAATCGGAGGAGGCACTTCTTAAAAAGCTCGACCTGGAGATAAAAGAGATTTTACACTGGTCATCATCAACAACCCTGTCCATTGGAAACTCCATTTATTTAAAAGAGCTTGAGCAACGCGGAGAATACATATTAAAAGAAGAGGAAATGGCATGGAGACTTCCCAGCCGAGCAACCTGGCTCAAATGGGGAGATTCCAACACGAAATTTTTTCACAAACTGGCTAGCTACAACAAGGACAAAAGATGCATTTGGTCTATCCAAAGCGATAATGGTGAGACGCGTCGGGGTCAAGAGGAGATCAAGACTGAGGCGGTTACTTTTTTCAAGAATCTCTTCAGAGGTAACGGTTCCCATCTACTTCATGAAAAAGTATCAACAACCAGCCTCTACCCAAGATTGGTTACATACATAGAAGCCGCAGATCTTTACAAGCCTGTCTCCCTCCCGGAGCTAAAACATATTTTGTTGCATTTCAAAAAGGAGAGAAGTCTAGGGCCTGATGGCTGGACGACAGAGTTCTTCTCCCACTTCTTTGAACTTGTTGGGCCGGATCTCCTTTTGATGGTCGAAGACGTTCGTATCAAAGGCAAGATATCTAAAAACATTAACTCCACTTATCTGGTTTTGATACCCAAAGAAAACATCGCTGTCTCTTTTAACGACTTTAGACCAATTTCCCTGTGTAATCTTATTTACAAACTAGTTTCAAAAGTCATTGCAAATCGCTTGAAACCATTTCTGGAAAAGAGCCTTTCAGCGGAACAACTCGAGTTTCTTAAAGGAAGGAGAATTCAAGATGCCATAGCAACGGCTCATGAGTGCATTCACTCTATTAAACAGAAAAATTTGAAGGCCTTAATCATGAAAATTGATCTCAAAAAGGCCTTTGACTGTATTGAGTGGGCTTTCTTGAGACTTATTCTACATGCTGCAGGTTTTGGTGACAAGTTCACTGATTGGATCCTAGCTTGTGTTACAAGTGAAAACTTTGCGGTGCTGATCAATGGGGAAGCGACAAATTTCTTCAACAGTGAAAGGGGACTCCGAAAGGGATGCCCTCTTTCCCCTTACCTCTTCATTCTTGTTATGGAAAGTCTCATCCTTCTCCTTTCAAAATCTATTGCCGAACAAAATATCTCTGGTATAAAGGTTTCTAGAATCATTAAGATTTTTCATCTAATGTTCATTGACGATATTCTCCTTTTGACAAAAGCTGAGCCAACTGAATGGCTTGTTATTTTGGACATTCTACAAGTTTTCTGCGCTGCTACGGGACTGTCCATCAACCCCACAAAATCCTCAGTCCATTATTGGGGAGTTTCGGAGGCGGAGCTCTTGCTACTCAAAGGCACCATCCCATTTTCTTTCATTGATTTGAAAAAGGGCTTATGCTACCTGGGTTATAGGTTGTTGCCGAGAGCCTCCACCCCTGCTGATTGGAGCTGGCTCGTGGCAATTTTTGAAAGGAAGATAAGTTTCTGGTGCAACAAGTGGCTGTCTCTTGGGGGGTGTTACATATTAGTCAAAGCAGTGCTTGAGGGGCTGGCTGTTTACTGGATGACTCTTGAGCATATTCCATATAAAATTATTGTTATTCTTCGAAGACTTGCTTGCAATTTCTTATGGAATGATAGTGTTGACAAACATCGCTTTCACCTGTGTAAGTGGCAGTCCCTTTTCAGCCCCGGTAAGGTAGGAGGCTAGGGACTAAAGAACCTGTCTATTTTCAACTTGGCTCTTCTGGCTTGCTCCTTCTGGAGAGGAGTCACCCTTAGAAGCATTTGGTAGAAAGTCATTTTTGATAAGTACCTTGGCAGCCTTCCTCTTATTCATTGGTTAAGAAGGCCCTCTCTGGAGTTGAAACGGGCTTCCCCTTTTTGGAAGGGATTGATCTCTACCTCCCCAGTGGTGCTTCACTGGCTTCGTTGGAAGCTCAGTACAGGTACCGAGATCCTTCTCGGTAGGGACAAGATTCTAGGACTGGAGAACCTCTCCATCCTCTCGCCTTTGCTCAGATTTCAGCTTGACAGTAAAAGTCTCCATTGTCTAGCACAGGTTAAGGTGGCTGTAAACAATGGTTTTCTCCGGGACAGCTGGTGTACTAGCAGCGCTCTTCAACTTCCTTCACCGATTGCAAGGGAGTGGGATTCATACACCAGAGCATTGAAAGCGACCAGAATCTCGCTCGTCGATTTGCCTGATTCTCTACTGTGGGCGGGGGGTGATGGTTCTGGTTTCTTGACAGTAAGTAATGCCTATGTGGCTCTCCACCAAATAGTTGACTGTAGTGAAGCGAGCCCGTTGCTTCTTTCTCTTTGGAATTGGCCCATTCCACTTAAGCTTAAATTTTTTGTTTGGCTTTGTTTAAAGAACAGACCGCTCACCTGGGAGGCGATCCAAAGAAGAGGATGGCAGGGCCCTGGCCACTACCCCCTGTGCACCTCTGCCATAGAAGATTTAAATCACCTTCTGATTCATTGTGAATTCACTGTGAATGTTTGGACGCGCTTGCTACAGTTCTTGTCTCTTACCTTGGCCTGGAAGGGTGACACTGTCCCTGAGTGTTTTGTTGATTGGCATAAAAACAAATCGGCTCCTATCTCACTGGCTGCCATAATTTGTTGGTGGATTTGGATTGAGAGAAATCTGGCTATTTTCGAGGGGCGACCTCCTTCTTGTCAATCGGTACTCCACAAAATTCTCTCCAAGTTCAAATGGCAGCCGACCTCCCAAAAGGTGTTTCAAAACAAAGATTGTGATATTCAGTGGACGGATGGCACTATTCTTGTATTTTTTGATGGTGCTGCTCTCTCCAGCGGCCTCTGTTGCGGGGCAGGAGGCACTTTCAGAGCCCACCAGTCAAGGACTACAAACTGGTTTCTTAATTGCGGCGCTGGAACTAATAACAAAGCTGAGCTCTTGGGTTTATGGGTCACACTTTCACTTGCAAATTTTTGGTCTTTAAACCATATCCATGTTTTGGGAGACTCTAAAATTATCATTGACTGGATTAATCAAAACAGTAAGCTCAATTCTGTCCACTTAGAAGGCTGGAAACAAGTAACGAGGACGCTGGCAAACAACTTCTCCGACATACAGTTCAGGCATATTCCCAGGGTTTATAATGCGGCTGCTGATGCGCTATCAAAGAGGGCACTAAGTGCCGTGGTTGGTAGGCTCTCCGTCTACCATAGTGATAATGGTTTTGAGAGTCAAATTACCTCCTACAATCTCTTCGAAGGAGATTGAAGCCACCTTTAGTACTGTTGTTTGTAATTTCAGTGTGGTGCCATTGCTCTCTCAGTTGGGAGATATTAGAAATGGCTCTCTGATCGATTAAAAGATTGCAGTTTTTTCTCCATCCTCTAGCGGTATGGGCGACTCTTCATCATGGGTGTATTTTGACAGTGGGACAGGTTTACTTGTATGGGATCAGATTTATTTAATGTCTGGATTTCGATCACTACAGCTGTAGCTTTATTATGTAAATGAATTTATACTTAATATAAATTAGAGGGAATTTTTTTCATGGAAAAAAGGCGCAGCCAAATCTCATCGAGTAAAGAGTTTAAATATCAGATAGATTATTATCATCACAAAACTTAACACGTAAAGTCTTCATGCGCGAGCTGAACGAGAAATCCATTTTTTTGTTCAAAGGTCATACAAAAAATGGATTCTTCCAACCGTCAACACAGTGTTAGTAATCAAATACCGCATAATTATTAAAATACCATATAAAATAATTATACGACCACCATTCCAAGAGACTCTAACACATTAAATCTTGTGTTGTTTAAATAATCTTATACTAGCACAACCGCAAAGTTGTGGTTGGTGAACGCCGAAAGGATTTGGCTGGCTCATAAAAGAAAATGAAACCAGACCATAAATTGAAACTTGGTCAAGTTTCAAACTCTGATCAGATATGCCACTTAAATTGGAGAAAAAATATGTATATCTAATTTATTAAAAAAATAATAACCTTCTTTTATACTCTAGAATTATATTTCAATTTCAATAAATTTATTAAAAATAAAATGAAACACCGTCAGGTTTCAAACTCTGATCTGATATGCCACTCAGATGCTTATAGTTTCACAGCCGCTATTAATAGTATTAGAACCCTATTAACAGTATTAGAACCTTGCGCATTAACCCTGCGCATTAAATAACCGACGCCGACACAGTAAGAGCCCAGAACGCCCAAATGTTTTGGATTGGCCCAGAAAATGAAACGTTAATTACTCAGAGCCAGAAAATGAAAACTTAATTACTTAGAGGTGGCAATCATCTAGCCACCACAGTAAATTTTAAATATAATTAAGTAAAAGTAAAAAAATAAACATGTAAACTGATGTCTTTATAATAGTGAGGAAGTTAGTGGTTGAAATCACAACCATTGATTTATTGGGATGACTAAGAATATTCCATCAATATTTAATCTTGTCCATACAAAATTGATTAAGCGCTAAAAACCTATTAAATGTGCCCATTGTCAATAGGTGTATGCCTTTTGGCATAATAATTGAAAACCATCCAATGGAACATTGTTAATCGGAAAACACTGAATTTTAAACTTCTTGCGTGTAACACTCCACGAATTATACAACTACTCATTCTGAAGGCAAACTAAAAATAATATTATTACAACTTGACAGTGTTCAAAAAGAATGTGATTGATCAGTGACAAACGCCTTTTGACAAGCATAAAACAAGTTCATTTCTAGATGACAATTCTTGACGAAAAATCGAATATGCTAATTAGCTTTCCAACAATAATGTACATATTTACAAATATATAATAATTTTATTTTCCAATGAATATGATAATTGTATAAATATCTTTTTTAAAAAACAATAACTAGCAATGAAATACCGTAACCAACGACCTTGTGAACAATTCGAAGTTGATATTCAACCGAAACTTGTGCAAAGTCCAATCCTTCACTTTCCAATCTCAAAACTTCACCGATACCTCCTAGCCAATGTTAGGGGTACTCTTCTTCCCCTTTAGGCCCCCGAGACACAAAGGGGCCACACACAAAACCAGAACAACACAATAGCACAAACTTTTCCTCGCAAGGAAGAGCTTCCACTCTTTACACAAGTTTGCTAACCGAACTCTCCACAAGTAAACTAGTCAAGAAAAATTTTGGCAGTATAACAATACTTTCCAAAAGTGAGATCCCTCTCTCAAATCTCTCCATTTCATTTATAGGAAAATTATCAATGTCACTTGTCCTTTCATGCATAATTTTTTTTTTTTTAACAATATAATCAAGGATTATTCACCCACACCATTTGTCACACTCTCCCAAAGTTGCACATGTAATTTCTCTTTTTATTTTATTTAATTAGCCATTTTCCCTCACATTCCCCAATGTGTTTCTATTTTTCCTCTTAGTTGTCTTTTAGTTCCCCAATCCCTCATTTATTTTGTGTCCCCTAACTAGATTTTAGTTTGATTTGGACTAGGAATCTTATTTTAGTTAGGATTAGTGGTAGATTGACTCAAGATGCTACTCTATGTGGACCGCCTATTCTTTCATGTTTTAATTTTTTTTATTTAAAAATCCCTTTTATTATTTTCATGTGCACATGTGCATCTATCCATTCTTTACTTCTTATTTCTTTTTTCACTAGAATTTATTAAATCTCAAATCCCTTAACTTATTTAATATTTTATTTAGTAAAACCTCTTAGACTTAGACTCTTGTTAGCTTCCTTGTTTATAATTTAATAATCATTTACATGCTCTTTTCTAACAAGTCTAAACATTTTTTTTATTAGTTTTCTGGGACATCTAGATTTTTATTGAATCACATTTTTTTTGCACGATGTGCCCTTCAAGACGCACTTTCTTGCTCCAAGGGTGTCACTCGCCTTTGACTAGTTTGGAATTTTGACCGACACTTGGAGTCAACACTCCACTTGGTCGACCTTGTGAGAGACTAAGAGTTGTCTAAGAAATAAGGATCCCTCCTTATTGTGCACCCCTTAGAATTCTTCATGAGCGATTGTCTCAGTCTGCCCTCATGGAATTGTGGACCTATTGAAACGAGGTAATCATTAACCATGCATTCATGTCACAGTGGGAGTGCTAGTAGGTGGGTTTCTATGTATGACCCCTTTACTCCTTATTTGAGTTGGATTAGAAAGCGCCACTAGGCATGCATCCACTAACGAGGTAAATGTCAATAATCCATAAACATAATATCCATACTAAAATCATCACAGAAATCACATGCATGTAAATCAAATACTCAAAGTTCGTTGATGTCATTGGCATCCTCATCCTGTCATGTATTCTGCAGACTCAGAATAACTCATCAATAATACTTGTCAATATATATACATCTAGAAATTAACATATAATCACAATGATATCATAATATAACTCATAATCAAGGCACAATCATAATGTATCATAACCGGATCACTTGCTCGCAATTGTCCTCAAAGAATATCTCAGTATAAATGTGCTCAGTGGAACTAGATGTTACAATCAAAAGAGATAAACATTCATGTATATTAAAGACTAGAATTAACACAATACATACATGAATAATCATCCAACAACACAATTATACACAAAGTTACCGTGGTTCACGCCCCTCGAGGATATGTCAACAAAAGATTGGTTTATTTATTATAATTAGGTATCTTGATTACGCTTTGTGATACAATGGATGTTTAACATACAATATACTTCATAGTTGTAGCTTCTTTACAATGCTCTACTCCCTGAACCTCTCTTACAAAAGAAAAACAACAAAACAACTACTACCAAAAATTACCCCTATCTTCGTGAGCCTTTTACATATTTATGCCTTTTGCTCAAGTTATTTTGCCAACTAATAATGAGTTGGATAACACACATGCTCAAATGGTGACACCTCATTATGAGTTGGATACAACTCAAACTCTACTCTTTTTCTTGGAGTTTGCGCTAATTGTTCTTTCATGTCCCGTGTCTTCTCCTCTTTCCTCTCTCTTCCTTCTTGATCTTGTTTATCTTCTTGATATTCTTGATCCTATGCCTTTTCCCTATACCTCATATCTTCTCATTGTTCCATTCCAAAAACTGTCTACCCAACAATTGACCTTAGGATTGGGTGTTTGATACTACACCATTCATTACTTTGTTCCCCAGTATGTCAAACCATACAATGATCTAGTGGGATCATGCCATGCGTCATTTTCTCCACATTATATTTCCACATTAGCATCGTTATCACCTGATGCATGAATTATTTTACATTCATTATCTTTGTCATTTGATCAATAAAAGTGATTTAATCTCATCCTTTGATTTCAAACTTCGCGCCTTATTCACATTGGATAAAGTGGGACCCTGTTGTAGGAAAATCTCCCTGCAGATAGGTAGACCTCCTCTTGAGAGATAGACCCTTAACTCTAAGACATAAGATGCTTAACATGGACACTAACTTCCTTTTATATCTAATCAAGCTGATGAGCAAAAGAGAAGGAGGAAGGCATGTACTTTATGAACGTTATTTGTCCCTGCAAGGTCCAGGATGAGCTTCGATCTTGAGCTCCTTGGTAGGTCCTGTTATCGCACGGTTTGTAGGAAGGGTTTAGGCAGCTTGAATCAAGGCTTAAAACCGGTGTAACAGGAGCTTCCCCACCCACTGTCACCTCGATGGGGGGCTCTTTCTATTTAGGAGGGCAAGTCCAAGGGAGACATCCCTATGTAATCTGGGCTTTAGAAGGGCTAAAGGGGCAATAGACCAAGTCAAAGAAGTTCCCTTTCACAGATTACTGCCAAGATGAGATAGTCAAAAGAAATCTTCCACCGGATGGAACCTGTTTGCGAGACAAGGCAAATAAACTAGAAAATATGCTTGTAGTGGGTTAGTACTTCATAATATCAATGACTATCCTCTAATATACATATGAGCAAATTATTGGATATAATTATTGACGAAGTCAATGATTATTAAACAAAGATAAATATCTTATATCACTTCTTCAATAAGTACACCAAAAGATAAGAGTATTCAATGTGTAAAATTAGATCCTTATCATATCACAATGCTACAAATATCAAATCTTCTCATAGTAGATAATGTTTTTGCGTCACCTATATTGTTGCTACAAGAAGTGTGACGTCAAGCATTAATTGATAGGTCAAAATGAAGACAATGAGTGAGACGTTTTGTTAAATAAGCTCACAGATGCAATCACTAACTCAAATTCAATCAAGATAGATGACAAATGTCACAATGTTGGATGCCAAGTAAGAGATCTAAAAGGTGTGACGTCACCTATATAAGTTTGTTGCAGTCACTATGACGTCAGCCCTATCAACAAGCTATTTTGAAAGGGAAAGAGAACAACGTTTTACCAAACAAGCTTATAGACGTAACCAATAGCTCAAAACCTATCAAAAGAGATGACAAATGTCACAACGTTGCAAGTAGAACAGGAGATCAAAGGTGTGACGTCACCTATATAATTTTTGTTGTAGGTTCTAGGGTTAGCTAGCCAAGAAGTGGACGTTGTGGCTAATTCAACCAATAAAAAGTTATAAAACCTCTATGGCTATGATGAGATGAACAAGCCGCACTTTTCTATCCAAACAAAAGTCCAAAATCAGCAAGACGTCATCTTATTAGGGTTAGTTAAAAAATCAGCTAGGGTTAGACGCTAGGTTAGTTAGGGTTTCAAATTTGAGAGTGTTTGAAAAGAGTTTTAAAGACAACACGCTCAAAAAGGTGTTCCTAGACTAGTGCCTTGGGTTAATGGAGTCAATTGGGATGAGACTAATAGCTTGGAAGGCTTAAACTCAAGGACAAGAGGATTAGGGTTTGATGGTGTTGCTATGGCAAGGCCACCAAACCAAAACCCTAAGGAGAAAAAGGCTTACCTAGGTGTAGCTAAGGCTAGGCCTAAAAATTTCTCTTCTTTCCTTGAGACTTCTTTGGCAAAACGGCTAGCTTACAAGCACAAATCTAGGGCTGAAAAGTGTTGCTTCATACAAGGCTTTTCAAAACCCTAGAAGTAAACCCTAGGTGTAAACTAAATTAGGCCTAGGATGCCTTCTTTCTTCAATTTGTGCTTAAAACTAACTCAAGATAAGAGGGAATCTAGTGTAGCTATGGCTAGGCTAGAAATCCTTCAAATCAAATGGATATAAGCTTTATTCATGGGGACATGAAGCCACAACCTACTTGTGTGTTGGCTCCCTAGGGTTTCAAGAATTAAGCTAACAACAACAAGATAGCAATATATGCAAGATGTTAAATCAACAACCATTCATTCAAGAAGTTTTGATGAAAGAAAACTTACAAAATCATGAAGAAGCATAATCCATATCCTAGTTGTAAAACTTCCAATGAATAAAAGCACCACTTTCCAAATAATAGCCCTCCAAGAAGTTGCGCCTCACTCCAAAAGAGAAGAAAAACCAAGACAAAAGACTAGAAATGATATCTCTCCAAGAGAGCAAGTTGTGTTATGATAAAATGAGGGTAAAACGTCCTCAATATATATGATCTCATGACCTTTAATTAACAAAATAAGGTCATCAAAACAACCGACAAGGCTGACATTACATTATTCAATTAATTTGTCACTTTACATGCTAAAATGCCAAAAATGAGCAGAAAATGGAGACGTCCAGCCCCTTTAGGGGAGACGTTGGCCCCTTTAGGGAAAAATCATCATCCAGTAAGCCAGACGTTGGCCCCTCTGGGGCTCCTGCAACCTACTATGTGTGCCCAGAAGGCCCAGCACACTGCTATCTGCTCCAAAAAAAAGTCCAGCTAGTCCTGGGTGGCGTCCTATCCATCAAGGTCCACGTCCCATCTGCAAGGGGTTGATTCCCATAGGCTAGGTCTCTGCCAAAACGTCCTGATGAGGGTGTCCTTTTCTTCTTTGTGCAAGGGCTCATCACAACCCTGTCCTGCCTCTACCATCCCAACAACCACATGACGGGCTCTTCAACCCCATGGAGGTCCGAACTAATCATCTCCCCATGTGCACCGATCCTCTGGTACCTGTCTGCCGGGCATGGTCCTGCACATCAAAAACTACGCCCTCCATGGGATCATCAGTCCTAGACATCATAGCAATGTAAATCATATATCATCATTAAATTTATCAAACATATGCATGCCATCCCTAACAATTCATCTAATAGCTCAAAGATATTACATAGACCCACTATACAAAGCTAAGGAAACCAACAAGACCACCTATTGGGATAATACCCACAGGAAATGGAAGGTTTCCTCAAAGGATCATTCAAGCCATGTGTAATGTGGTGATATGGTTTTAGGGATGTCCAGTCATAGTCAGACCAAGGGCTGGTGTTGTCTGTGGGTGCCTTTGTAGGAGGTGAGCTGTACCCGTCGTGGATGCAATTTTTC